>OAMR01000305.1:1162892-1207689 GCA_900205405.1 Echinochloa crus-galli | reverse complement strand
CTCATGCGCTGTCTCTTATACACATCTAGATGTGTATAAGAGACAGCACACACACACCCAAAAAAACAACTGTACATGTCTTAGTCTTGGATATGCTATCATTAAATCTTATAATCAAAACAACAATGGGCATAGCTGTATTTTGAAGAGAAAAAACATTAAATAGAAAAGGACGACAAAGTGATATTCTCACTTCGTCCTATTATATTTAATGTAAATTTTTATAAAAGTTACCATATATATCTATCTTAGACAGGCCACACAACATTCTAACACACAATAATTAAATTCATGTGTTCAAACATCAATATCGTAAACTCGTAAAGTTCAGATGGACCATGAGAAGATATAGCAACAAAAAGAGTTGCTCTTATCTTCTACTAGTCTCAAAGCTTGTTTTAGAGATTCTTCTATGTTTAAAGTTATAATCAGAATATGGCACAAAGTAGAGGAACAAAAGTACTGGGCAAAGTTGCATCTAAAAACAGTGAAGAGTAAAACAGTTTAAATGGAAATGGGGAGTAAGAATTATATTTAGTGTGTGCATGTATATAGGGACTAGCACACATTTCGCATTAGAATATGAAATAAGCCGTGTACTGGTGAAGGGAGTATATCACAAGACATACAAAATTAAATCTTTGTAAAGAATGAAATATATTAGCCTTCAAACATCAGTAATCATAAATTCTCCAAGTTGAATATATTCCATGATAATACTCCCTCGTGAAGTAAATTAGTGAATGTTTTGGAGGTTGATGCGGATTTCAAAGAACAACTTTGACTAATTTTTTTCACAAAATATTTTTAAAACACAGAAAAGGTATACTTCTATGGGTACATGTCCTTACTTTGACTTCCACTTGTATGTTTGCCCCCTCCCTTTTAATCTTTACACAATTACCCCTACTTTGACAATGTCATGCACTGTTGCCCTTGATTTTGCCTACTTTGATGGCAAAACTAGGAGCAACAATGCATTGACTTAGACAGAGCAGGAGCAATGGTGCAATGTTGAAAAAAGGAAGGCAATTGTGTAGTTAAGAGATCAAAATTTGGGTGGAATGCCAATATATGGCCCTTTATTAAACTATATCTCAAGACAAATCTACACATATTATTTTTAAATGTCTAACTTAACACATAAAAAGTACCCCATCCGCCCCAAAAGGCATAGTTGGCAAGTCAGATTATCTTAAGTTTTAGCATTACGATACCAAATAGTTATAATAAAAAATGTACTTCAAGATGAATGTAAGATAGTGTATGTGCTAACTTCATCAATTTCGAGATCAGCCAACTAAGTCTCTTGGAGGTGCTTAGGGGTATGATTGCGTGTATGTATTCATAGGGGGCGAGTGTGTATGTGTTTATTTGAGTGTCAGCGCAAAATGTAACTATACTTATTTGGTATCATAAATATTTATATTTTTTTATGAATTTGGTCAACCTTAAGAAGGTTTGACTTAGGATAGACTAGAATGACATCTTTTTAAAAAAAGGAGGGAATATATAATCTCTAATCAAAGTTTGGAGTATTTCACTTACAACAACAGAAATGAACTCCTTTTTCCTGTGAAACATGAATGGTATAAGCGTTGCCTGCTCATTGTATCATTATGGTGGTCATGAATTCAGGCAGAAAAGAGCTAAAAAGGAAAAAGCTTGGCTTTGCCATTTGCTATTCTCAAAAGTGAATAACTAAAACGAGCTTGGCAATCACAAAGCAAAGAGAGAAAACAAGAAAGGGGATAAAATGAAAATGTCAGTGACAAGCAAAATTTTCCCAAACATTCTTCGAAACAAAATGCCAAACATTAGGGTTCACCAAAATTTGATGGTCTGTTTGCAAATTTCCCACTGGCTTTTACTTTTTGATAGAATGCCACTCAAATGAAAGTTCTAGTGGCATTTTGCAACTGTGGCAAGTTGATTATCAAACTGTTCACTCAAAAAATGGACACATTAGGGCAGCCAATACAGATAAAACTACCTTTAGCTTGAGATTCAAGACAGGACACTGAAATCTTTAGGTCCGCCATGATTTACCAAGCTATGGCTGAACTGCTGACGTGCTTTGCAAAAATTTGCAACTAAACAACTACAGCAAGCAATGCATCTCTTATTGCAACATTGCTAAGTTGTTGAACAATGTTTATGCTTGTTTGAAATGAATTAGGGCCTTGATAGTCAAAGGAAAATACAGTGGAAGATACACAAAATTACAAGTTGGTGGAACGAAACAGAAGGTTTTTGAAAACCACGTAGAACTCAGTCTGCTTTCCTATTCACTTTGAGATATGGCAGTGCTCCTGTTACATTGTCGTAGTCACTCTTGTTAACTTGGACCTGCAGGAAATATAGCAGTGTTCTCTTAGATGACATGTAAAATGGTGTTGCAGCAAAGATGGTTAGTTCAGACTCCTAGCTAGTGAAATTTCCATAGTTTCAAGAATACACTAAATATGCCCTGCAACTTTAAGGTGAGAGGTTAATGACATTCTCTGGCCTAAAAAAGGAGAAACTTTGGCCAACTCCATAGGCGCTAAATTGACCTACATCAGCCAGCACAATGGACTGTTATGATCAGGGGATGAAGAATTGGGAAGACTTGACTTAATCAAAAAAAAAAAAAAACTGCACCTCTCTAATGTGTCGCATTTCACCTAAGAAACCAAGCACACGCTGACTAAAGTGCAAACTAGTGGAAAATCATGAATTCATTGGAATGACATCGCCAAATTCTACAGCAGCCCAAGTCCTAAGAACCTTACATCCTTGATGCATTTTTACATTATTATCAGAACATCAAAATGGAGGAAGCCGCATGCCAAATTCATGGGCAGTACTACTAGGACATATTGAGCAGTCTATTAATAATAATGGAGTAAAATTAAAAGTTTTCGTAGATCTGCTTATACCCAACTACCTAGAACCTCCTATGTCTTTCTAACATTACAAAGTCCAGGAGAGGTAATTTCTTGATATATCAAATTAAATTCCATTTTATAATCCAGTGAGATACAGAATATCTCCCTAGGCCCCCACCTCCCACCCATCTCACAATATGGCATGTTCTTTGCTCACCATTTCAAAAATGACAGGTAATTTATTACGTGTACAAGTAAAAAACATCTCCTTTTCAGAAAACCAATGGTATATAAGGACCAGTGATAATAGTTCATTAACTTCGACAGCATCAATTGTAGCCAAAAGCTTCATATGTCAAACTCCATGTTAGGAACGTAGCAACTAGCAAATGAAGCACTCCAAATTATGAGAGCACATGACCTCGATAAAAACTGTCAGCTTTTGGCATCAACCGGCAAAATTAGCATCCTATTCAAGGATAAGGACCAGCAATAATTTTTATTTACAGCTATACCGCTCCTAAAGCACCTGAACAAAATTTGATCTGCAGTGGAGTGGAGGAACAGAAGCATACCATCTTGGAGAGCCTCTTCTTGCGCTTGGTGTTCTTCTTTCCGAGCAGATGCTGCTTCCCGGCGCACCGCCGCACGATCTTGCCCCTCCCCGTCACCCGGAACCGCTTCGCCGACGCCTTCCGCGACGCGACACACAGAGCACGAAACCGATTCAGCAAAAAAGACTCCCAGAGGACCCCGAGGCTCGTCGCCGAGACCAAGAAAGAGCTAGAAGAAAATCAATGCGGAGCACCTTGTGGGTCTTCATCTTGTACCCCTTCTTCCCCGCCGCGACGACCGCGAGCGAGGTGGAGGTGGCCGGCTTGCACGGTAGCGGCGACGCCACGGAGGCGGCGGTGGCTGCCAGCGGCGCGCCGAAGAAGGACTTGGGTGGGAAGGCGAGGCTGGCGGCGGGGAGCCTCCTGGCGCCGGCGCCGGCGGAGACGGCGAGGGGCGCGGCGCGCGCGAGGGACAGCGCCATGGCTTCTCTCTCGGCTTCCGCTTCGATTTGCGGATTTGGATAGGCTGCGAATGGATGGGCGAGGATAGATAGATAGCAGCGAGCATGTATGTGATGGGCCGTTGGGGATAGCAGCAGCGCCGCGCGGGCCGTTTGCCGCAACGGCCGGCCCATGTCGCCTGAAGCGACCTGGGCTGCTGCTATGCAGATCGAATGGACCACGCGGTGGGCTGCGGTTGATCGTTGAGCAGACCTAATTGACCCTTGCAATTCTCCTCAAAAAAAAAAATGACCCTTGCAATGCTTTGTAGATTCGTTTCAAAATCCGCTATAAATTCAGAATGAAATACATACGCACTTTCTATAATGCTTAAAAAGCGGAAATGAGGGGAGTAGCATAGATCACACCCCCCACATCGAGACAGCCCACGGGTCATTTTCCCCCCATAAATTTGCACGTGTCAATTAGTGTTGAATCACGTTTTTGTCTTTGTCGCCTGGTCTCGTCCATTACCATCTGCAAAATTAATGCACAGAAATCAAATCCCATGATGTATGTTCACGAGTAACTAACTGTATCCCCTAACAAAGTTGTTTTTCCATACTATACCTCTGTAATCCTCTAGCTAAATTGCTGATCACCAAGCTAAAAGTTGTACTCACTCCGTTCTAAAAAAACTGACGTTTAAAACATCGATACGGTCTCCAAAACACAACTTTGACCTCTTGTTATTCTAAAAATATTTATAAAAAGTGATATATATATATACTTTTATGAAAGTATTTTTTAAGACAAATCTATTCATATACTTTTCACATTTGTAAACTCAACAATTTAAAAGTTATTAATGATTTATATTCCCAATGTTTGACCCAATCCTTGTCCTAAACGTCAGTTTTTTCAGAACGGAGGGAGTATGAGGCAAAACAAAAGCAGGCAGGTAGCTATGGGGAGTATTGATTTGTTTGGTTCTGCAGCTATGTCGATTTATTTGTCTCTCGCTTGGCTACGCTGCTGCTGCAATTCATTCATTGGCTAACAACCAATTCATGCGCTGCACAGACATGGATAAATGATAGAGGGGTACTAGGTTAGGGAAGCAAATCCTCTGTACTGCAGAGGGACTCGCTGTCACTGACATGTGGGCCATATCATGGGTGGGGCCCACGTATCAGTGGGTGAGTCCCTCTGCAGTACTCCAGAGAAGACTCACCCTAGGTTAGTGGTTGTGGCTTGTCTGTCTCCTTTGTATGTCCCTGCATGTGTCCCTGTTTACGTGGAAGACATCCATTTGCTCCCATCCTCGACGGCTACGGCTTCTCTGTCTCCTTTGTGTGTCCCCATCTATGTCCCCGTTTACGTGAAAGGCCGGCATCCGTTCGCTCCCATCCTAGAGGCAGACCATTTATTTTTCTTTCGTGCCTAGCCCACACCAGGAGAAAACAGAGATGGTTATCTTCCATCCACTGCATATTGCTCAGAAAAAAAAAAGAGAGAAGCAAAATATGACTAATCACGTATGCTAGAAAAAAAATGTTGCATCACCAACTTGATCTTGAACTTGGATATATTGCTCATGGGCTCCCGGCTGCCGCCGGCAGCAGTTGCTGCTTCTGTCATGGCACCGGCTTGGCCCCCAGCTCGTTGGCCCCGCTGGGCAGCGCCAACGCCGATGCGCGGCACCTGCTTGGTCCACAGCCTGTCAGCCTCGTCGGGCAGCACGCCGAAGTCTGCTTGGCCAGCGCATTGTTTCCAAGTCGGCTATAAATCCAGAATGAAACACGTACGCAAATTCTATAATAATTAAAGAGAGAAGATAACAAATTTGCATGTGTCAATTAGTGTTGAATCACGTTTTTGTCCTTGTTGTCCGGTCTCGTCTATTGCCATCTGCAAAATTAATGCACAAAAATTAAATCCCACGCTGTATGTTCACGAGTAACTAATTGTATCCCCTAAGTTGCTTTTCCATACTATCCTCTAGCTAAATTGCTGAATGCTGATCACGAAGCAAGTTGTATGAGCCCTCCCCATGGAACTTTATCCTAACTTAGCCAAATGAACCCAAGAAAAGCAAGTGTTAGACCTTTTTAGCAAGTGTTAGAGTATTGATTTGTCTGGTTCTGCGGCAGTCTCAATGTACTTGTCTCTCACTTGGCTACGCAGCGCCTTGCTCCACTGGTCGCACGCAAAAAAATTCTATGAAGCTTGTTATGTATAAATGTGAAAGTGCTTCTTTTCCTAGGACATCCACGTCAGTGCACTTTCAGACTAATTTTGTACCGATCCCAAACGCTGCTTCAGTCACGGTTTTTGTTTTGGCCGCGTCAGTAAACCCCGCTTGCTGCCGACCACCTGTCAGGCCCTGGTTGCACTGCATGCGTTGCAAGCACGAGGCGAACGTGCAGGTTCGCGACCGCGGCGTCACCGTATACCGCCGGCTTTTTGGCTCCATCGCCTCACTCCCAGACTCACAATTCCCTCCCAATCCCACAGCAGCGGCCTTCAATAGCCTGCCTGTCCGCCAACCCCAACGCGCGCCCGCACCTCGCATTCCGCTTCCGCCGCCGCCGCCGTATAGTTAGGCTGAAGAAACGCGAGCGGGCGGGCAGGCGGGCGAGTTCTTCCCTCTCTCTTGTGCCGCTTCTCCACCTGTGGAACGGCGACGGCGGCGATGCAGGCGGCGGCCTGCTTGCGGCCGCCGGCGGCGCATCGTCACGCGTTGCGGCTGTCCACAGGCAACTGTCGTTTCGACGATTCTTTTGTCTTTTTCTTTCTTTCTTTTCACTTTTTTTTTTGCCGAATGTTCTTTCTTTTCACTTCTTGTGTGCTGCTCTTGGTCTCGGCTTGATTTGATAAATCTTACAACGGCGTGGTGGGGATTGATGAGTGATGTGTGCTGTGATGCAGATCGTAGGAGTGGACCTACCAGTAGTAAGAGTCGGTTTGGAGCAAGGAAACCCTCATGGACAGGTACAGTATGTTTCTTTTTTTCTTTTTGAACTGACAATATATTTCGTTCTTTGGGAGACTGACACTCTGACAGACGAGGAAGTCACATCGGCTTGATAAATCGTGGGGAAAATTTATTAGTTCGTTTTCCTTGTGGTCATTTGATTCCATTTCTTCAGGTATCTGATCGAGTGAGAGTGTAATCATCAAATGACCCGGGCGGTGCCTTTCTGGTCCCGTTTCTATTTAGTTGGAGTTAATTTTCATTTGCCAATCCCATTCACAAATTTGGCTGAGAACAGGGTGTATAAATAAAATCCTAAATTTTAGTCACTCGTAAATTTATCATGTAATTTGAGTAAAACGAGTGACTTAGATAGAAAAGATGGTAGGATAACACTGCAAATTATATATCATAGAGTACTGAAAAATAGCTTTCGTATGAGACGTACATAGACATGTAACTTTGATCCACTATTATTTTTGTTTTAGAATTTGGTCCACGCGTACGTCCACTATCCTAATTTAGCTATTTATCTAACTATTTGGAATCCAGACCAATAGGCAGCCACAAGTTCTTCTAACAAAACTTAACAATGAGTTGGTCCTGTGCGCAAACCACTATTGCTGAATATAAATTGTTCAGTAATCCGTATGACATGCTAAGGATTTGTCTTTTTATACTACAAATTGCAGTTCCATTATGCATGGAAGCTTCAGCAGGCTACAGGCAGTGTCAAGTGATGTGCCTTAATATGTGGTTTGTTAGCATCTTATTGATAGATATTATCGTTTTGATTCCAAACAGCATAGTTACTGCATTCATGGTCATATATATAAATATTGAATGCCACTTTTCATGTTGCTAGTCCTACCAGACCTACAGGGAGACAATGCAGACATTCTTCGGTACTCAAACTCAGATGCAGCACAGCTACTCATCATCAACATAATTTCGATATCAATCAGTTGGAGGCAATTGGCACAGAAGTTAAGAAGAAATTGAGAGCTTTCTATTGGTTCTGTCGGCCCCACACAATCATTGGCACTGTGAGCTCTAGCATCTCTTGTTTAAATTGGGTGCTGCTATTCTAGTATATGTGTAATACCTCATAATTTCACTCTTGGCCTTATATCTGGACCATGTACTAGATACTAGGCATTACTTCAGTGTCCCTCCTACCGATGAAGAGCCTAGATGATTTAAGTGTGACAGTTCTGTGGGGATTTCTTGAGGTATTATACTCTTATGAATGCTCCCAGAGCACATGTACTCTCTTTTTGAGTAAGACGTATCATTATCCCTTGACAGTTCTGACTTCTCCTTATAGGCTTTAGCCTCCGCTTTATGCATGAACATTTATGTAGTAGGGCTGAATCAGCTGTTTGACATTGAAATTGACAAGGTAATTTTTCATGAATTTCTAGATATATTGTCTAATATTATTGTTTCCATTACATATCCACAAAAACTTATGCTTCTTTTGAAGGTCAATAAGCCAACTCTCCCATTGGCTTCTGGAGAGATTTCAGTGGCAACTGGAGTATTATTGTTAGTTGTGGCATCCTTGGCCACGGTATGCTATAGGCTCAACACAGAAATTGAAGAGCCATCCACTATATTCTCCCTAAAATATGTTTTGCGCTTGTGTTTATACCTCTTTCACATTTTTTCCATTTGTGTCAGAGCATTAGCATTGGATTAAGATCCAAATCTGCTCCATTGATGTGTGCCTTGCTTGTCAGCTTCCTTCTTGGAAGTGCATACTCTATTGATGTAAGTAATCCATACTTCATTCTGTAAATTGCTGGCGTAGTTCAATAATATATATATGCAACACTGCATTCAATTGGAGTTCGTTTTGCTACTTTTCAGGTTCCAATGCTCCGGTGGAAGCGACATCCCTTTCTGGCTGCATTCTGCATATTCGTTGTGAGGGCTATAATGGTTCAGTTAGCTTTCTTTACACACATGCAGGTACTATCACTATTGACCTGTGTAAGCAAAGTAGAATGCGTATGACCGTGGTCGATTGGTTGTTGTATTGCAATGAGCCCCTAGGGCGGTATATATGAGAGTACAAGGCACCTTCCGTGAGTGCATAAGCAATACGGGATTATCCTAAACATCTATACTCTAACAACCAGGGGCGGAGCTACGTTGATGGTGCTGGGTGCAGCCACACCCAGCAAAAATCAGAAACCTCTTATCATTTGTAGATTTTGACCATGGTTGATTGAACATCACGGTTATATTCTAGAGCGCCACACCCCCCTCCATTCCTCTCTAGCTCCACCCCTGCTATTGACATATATGTCCATTGAAGTGCAAATGCTTCCTTGTTCGTTCGGTTTTGTACTTTTGTAACTGATGGTGCCTTTGACAGCAACATGTTCTGAAGAGGCCCTTAGCGCCAACAAGGTCTGTGGTGTTTGCAACATTGTTTATGTGTTGCTTCTCTTCAGTAATAGCTTTATTCAAGGTAAGTCCATTGTGTTCTATAATATCCTGGATTTAAGGCGTACTCCCTCCGGTTTGGTAAATGAAGTCGTTTTGGACAAGGTTTGAGTCAAACATTGGGAATATAAATCATGAATAACATTTAAGTTATTAAGTTTGGAAATATGAAAATTATATAAATAGATTGGTTTTAAAAATTACTTTCATAAAAGTATACATATATAACTTTTCAAGAAATATTTTTTATAGAAAAGTGAAGTCAAAGTTGTGCTTTGGTGACCGTATCGCTGTCCTAAACGATTTCTTTTACTAAACCGGAGGGAGTATGTTTATATGATACCGAATTGTAACGATCAGTTTGCTCCCTTTGTGTTATGAAATTTTAGGATATCCCTGATGTTGATGGAGATAGAGTTTTTGGCATTAAATCGTTGAGTGTACAGTTGGGCCAACAAAGAGTAAGAATATGCTTATTCAACTTCAAAAACATATGGTCTACAAACTATGAGAAACTAATCTTTGATTTTCATTCTTCAGGTGTATAGGCTCTGCATTAATATACTCATGACAGCATATACGGCTGCAATTTTAGTAGGAGCATCATCTACAAACCTGTATCAAAAGACTGCCACTGTGAGTGATATCTTAGTGTTTGTTTTTGTTTCTTTTTTAAGTTCAAGGTTTGTCTTTTTATTTCACTTCATTGGTCTACAAAATTATTCAGGTGTTTGGCCATGGATTGCTTGCTTTTGTGCTTTGGCAGAGAGCACAACAATTTGACATCACAAATAAGGCAAGCATCACACCATTTTACATGTTCATTTGGAAGGTGCGTAAGCTGTATTTTGCAATATGTTCTATCAATCTTATAAACAAAAATTTGTAGGTAAGTCACACTATATGTTTATGCATTTATGTCTAATGCTTTGTTTTTCTTATTGGTTTGCAGTTATTCTACGCCGAGTATTTCCTTATTCCATTTATGTAGTAAGAATCATGAAATGCAAGGGAAAATACCTCTTGTATGTATAGACATGTAAAATTTCACTATATCGGACTTACATGTGAAGGTATGGAGTGGAGGAACTTCGCTCGGTCGAGTCGATTATTGCGGGCATATACCCACTTGAATGTCTTAGTGGTAAAGTATGTGCTTGTACATCACCATTGTAAGTTAAAGGAGGGGGTGGGGGGATTGAACATTTTTGTGAAAGTGGTAAAATTTTGTTTGTGTCACTTTAGTCTCAATGTGGACAAACTTTTTCTTCGTAAACTGATAACACAAACTAATAGTTTCTGCAGATTATAATTGTACATCTTGAATAGTATCCTTTCACAATGAGATATCAACAACCAAAGGAAAAAAATGCTTTCCAGATAGCATTGTTTGTAATAATTAATACCGTAGCACCTAATCCTGTTAATGATCCACATTAATTATCCTCAATTTCTTGCTTTTAACACCTTACCGAAGTGTAGAAAGCTATATTGCCATAGGACCATCTCTTGCCTTCTTTCTCGACTCTAGATTTGGCCAATTTTCCTGTGCTTAATTTCTTCCTTTTTAACGGACCTGTTACCAGCCTGTAGGAATGCCCTAGGACCATCTCTTGCCTGCAGGCAAAGCAAAACAAAGAGATGAAATGGTCAAGTCCACATGCGAAATCTCAATTCTTTTGAAACGTAAAACTGGCGACGAGTTCGCCAGAATTATATTAATAGAGGAGAGCTGTATGGAGCCCTATACCAAGAAAAAGCACCAAGGTTCATGTTAACCATTTACTGATTTTTCCAGGATGTGAAACTTATCTGCGAGTCAGAAGGTTAATCTCCCGTTGATATAGATCATTTGGTAGATTTAAGTTTCACCTTCGTAGTTGTATTTTGAAGCTTAAGGCATGGTGGTGCCATCCTTTGTCCTTCTACTGATGAAATAATTAATTAAAGATAGAAAGCATGGTTACCATGCATGCCAACATACTCCCTCCGGTTTGGTAAAAAAAGTCGTTTAGGACAGCGACACGGTCACCAAAGCACAACTTTGACTTCTCTTTTCTATAAAAATATTTCTTGAAAAATTATATATGTATACTTTTATGAAAGTAATCTTCAAGACCAATCTATTTATATAATTTTTACATTTTCAAACTCAATGACTTAAATGTTATTCATGATTTATATTTCCAATGTTTGACTCAAACCTTGTCCGAAACGACTTTTTTTACCAAACCGGAGGGAGTACAGACCATATTAGTTTGGGAGTACCTTAGGAATGTACAGTACTCCCTCCGTATCATAATTAGATGACGTTTTGGACAAGGTTTGGGTCAAACCTTGGAAATATAAATCATGAATAACTTTTAAGCTGTTGAGTTTAGAAATGTGAAAATCATATCAATAGATTTGTCTTAAAAATTACTTTTATAAAAATATACATATATAACTTTCTAATAAATATTTTCTATAAAAAATAGGAGTCAAAGTTATGCTTTGGAGACCGTGTTGCTGTTCTAAACGTCATTTAATTGTGATACGGAGGGCATGGCTTTGCGTGTTCAGTAACACCATCACTTTCTAGCTAGTTCAGTAAGAATGGGCATGGCTAGTTATTTGCTGAAAGCTTTGATAAGACCTTCACATAGAAACTAATCAAGGGTTTCTCCGTCCCATGAAGCAAGTTAGCAAATATATATACTCATATCTCTACTCCTAATAATCCTGTCCTCAGGAACCGCGTGCCACCTGTCCGTCTGCCTGCATTTTCGTCTGCCTGCAACTCGTCCGCCCGTCCCTCCGTCCGCCTCCGCCTGCGATCCTCCTCGATCCCACCACACCCCGCGCAACGCCCCCGACGCCCGCAACCCCCGCCCCTGTCCGCCTCACTTTTTTGTCCGCCTGCGATCCAATCCGTCCGCCTCCGTCCGCCCCTCCGCAGTTGCCCGCGTCCGTCCGCTCCGTCCGCGCCCCAATTCATCCGCTCATCCGCCCGCGCCCGCGTCCGTCCGCTACTCTCCACGCTCTGCCTAAACCCTAACTCGCCTCCGCGCTCTCCCTGTCCGCCGCTCCGCAATCCGTCCCCTTCCGTCCGCCGCTACGCAATCCGCCCGCGCACCCGCTCCCCCTCCGATCCCACCTCCAAAAGTCGCGCCCCCGCCTTACCCTGCGCCCAGTGCCTCCCATCCCACAATCCCTCCGCGCCATCTGCGGCGCCGCCAACGAGGACCGCCCTCCCGCTGCAGCCACCGCTTCCGCCCGCAGCGGCGCCTGCCTAGCAACGGAGGGCGGAAATGGACTGAGCTGGAGCCGAGCGTCGGCGAGGAGGCCGACGGCGACGAGGATGACGCGTCGTCGGTGGCGGCGGCGGGAGGCACGGTGCTTGGATCGGAGGCGGAGCTGCGGGAAGCGAACTCGCCGGAGGGCGGGCCGACCCGCGGGAGCGGCGGCAGGGGGGCGGAGCTTCGGGCAAACCGTTGCGGAGACTGGAGCTCGTCCCCCATCCACTGCTGCTCCGTCCGTCGATGGGTGCCATCAGGGACACCCTCTCCCTTCGCGTGCACTCGGACAAGCTGAAGCCCAGCTCTTTGCAGTAGGACCAAAACTCCGCTTTCCCTCTTCTACTTGCAGATTGTATTTGATTTGGTTTCTCAGACTGTCTGCACCGCATTTATACAGCGTGAAGGACGAGGTGATCCAGCTATACCTCAACAACTCGGCGGCAGTTTCGATGCCAAGGGAGGTGTTTTGCTTGGTGCTTCGAGGTGTAATGGCATCGGGATGGTTGTGGGGGCAACTGAGGGACGCCCTCTTGGAAGGTAAACATATAGATTGCCTTTTCCTCCATCAGGCAAACCATGTTGAGTTTTCTCTGAACAATGCTGCCAAAGTTGTAGTCTTTTATGGATGAAAGCACTCTGTTGATTACTTGTGGGGGCCTTCAAATTGGTGGTACCAATGGCCATGTTTGCAGAATCACATGGTGATTTGTTGATTATGAGTTACATGAATGATTGTCTTTAATAAATGTTGGGGGCCCTTTTACCAACGGCTACATGGCATGCCCCTTGTACAATCATACATTTCGAAAACAGAGTTACACAGTCTGGTTTCATTTTAGGTGCATCGTGTATTTCCTAAAAATAGATCGCATTTAGGGCATCAATGTAGCATTTGTTGGCCATTAAATTTCTTCATGGGCAGTTCCATATTTGCCTCTCAGACAGAGTTGTCTGTCTATGATACACCACTCTTTGTTTTATGTCATTGCAAATTTGTGGTTCCTGAAGTCAATCAATTACAGCTCTCTTTAATCTTCTATTGCTATTTCTTTTAAAAAAATTATATAGTCAGTAATCCAGTATGTTTCTTCTGCTGGGCACATGTTTATTTAGTAGCCTGTAATTCAGTATGTCTCCTCTGTTGGGTACAGGTAACGCACATGGTTTGGGAGTCAAAGCACTGCAGATGCTCACTCAGATGGTCCTCAGTAATGAAAAAGAGCTTAAGATGAAATATTTCAAGGATGATTCGCTGACCAGACTTTGCCTGTTGAGGCTTTTGTGAAGGCAATGTTGGATGTGCCGTTTGCATTCAAAAGAGTGGATGCCATGCTTTACATTGCCAGTTTCTAATTGGAGGTCAATCAGCTGAGGCTGTCATATGCTACTCTTGAGGTAATGCATGTTCATTTTCTTTAGGAAATACAACATGACCATACTCTCCATCTCATTTTTTTTTCGCGAATGCCATACTCTCCATCTCTATTTAGGCCAAGAAAAAAGATGCTTTGTTTCTGCAGAAGCTCAGGGAGTATACACTGCCAGGATTAGCATCTCCTCGTTGTGATCCTTAGCTGTTAATGGCCAAGCAACTAACAGATATGCCAGAAATTCCACTTCCATGTCTGTTCTTCTATGTTGGTTTATTATAATGGCTCCTTATAATGTTCACTAACAAATGGATTTATTTTTTTCAAATTGGCAATGACGAGTGGTTTAATGTACAACAGGTTGTTTGCTATCTTTTCAAAAAAAAAAAACAGGTTGTTTGCTACACACACATCTTTCTGTCCAAACCGATTTTGTTTAACATCTGTTTCAACTATTAGCTAGCTTGAGTCATTTCACACTATTAGCTACGTTTCAGACTCCTGAAGTAGAACTATTATGAACAGAATATTGCTTTCGTATAAATTCAAAGGTGGAGGCAATCTCAATTTATGTTAGTGGTTAAACTGGAACAATTGATTTGTTTTGTTGTTATACTTGGGTAAATTTCAGAATAAAAATACTTCATACAATACTCTTGGTTGTATTTCAAATATGGTTAACTGAAGCTACCTATTCCAAATCAGTTTCATTTGTGATAGTGGTGACAGACTCGACTCCTACATAATGGTATTGCACGTCCTTTCTTTTCTTTCTTTTTTTTGGCTTCGTGAAAACATGCTTCAAGTTTTGATTGCATATGCAGCAAAAGGGCCAGCTGCTGGGTGGCTGCGGCAGTCAGCACGCCTATTGATTGCGGTAGAGACAACTATTTCTAGGACATTGATTTAGTGTTTTAAAATCTGAAGCACTTTGTAAATGAATATTCAGAGCTTGGTCCGTAGATAGCATTTGCTCTTTCACTTTAGGATAGCTTGAAAACGTTACATTGTTCAATTGTTATGTATTATATTGGATGTTAATATCTATTTGGTTGTGATTTTCATGACCATTGAAAGATTTGCGTGCCATTTGTTTGGTTTGCATGACGATTTGTCCATGAGTACTTTTGTTTGTATACGATAGCATTGTTCCATGGGTACTTTTGTTTGTGTATGATAGCATGATGTGTTTTTTTAATTATTTTAAAACTACGAGCTCCAAATTTTGCATTGTTTATGGGTACTTTTATTTGTGTATGATAGCATGATGTGTTTTTTAATTATTTTAAAATTACGAGCTACAAATAGAATTTTTTTCGTGTGATTTGTCTATCACCGTGCTTCATGTATTATACCCGTAGCAACGCACGGGCATACCTAGTACAAATATATAATTTTTCTTTCGGCACCCATAGAAACGAAGCGCCTGCGGCGATTCGGCCGGCATGTGAAGCATAGCATAGCGCAGCAGGCAAGATCCCCTGCCCTCTCCCTCCCGTAATACCGGGGACCTTCTTGGAACGGGCTGTTGCGCGACCCCCCTTATTTCTTGCCGCCTTCTCACCCCACAACCACTCTTTCACCCGGACCTTCTTCTTGGAGCGAGTCTCCAGCAGCCTCTCTCCTCCTCCTCCTCCTCAGCTCCACATTGCAAACACCCAGACCACCACGAGATAGACCTAGCTCTCGCTAGCTAGTGTCAGATCCACACCGCGCTCGCCAACCATGGCGGCCTCGGCGTCGCTCGAGGACCTCAAGAACGAGAACGTCGACCTCGTCAGTCCTCCTCCATCTCTCCTCCTTCCTCCTGCTTCCATTTCAATTGCGAGAGATATTCTGCAGATCGCGTGTTCTTGTGTTCTTGTGTTTGTGCGGCTGATTAATCCTGCCGTGGTTTGTACGTGTGGCTCCGGCCGGCCGGTCTGCAGGAGAGCATCCCGATCCAGGAGGTGTTCGCCGTCCTCAAGTGCTCGCCGCACGGGCTCACCTCCACCGATGGCGCCAGCAGGCTCCAGATCTTCGGCCCCAACAAGCTCGAGGAGAAGAAGGTCCCGTCCCCCGTCCCGTCCCGATCTGTCCGATTCGCAATTGGACCTTCAACCCTAGATCTCACGGATGATGTGGCATTGTGAATTTCTGCAGGAGAGCAAACTCCTCAAGTTCCTGGGATTCATGTGGAACCCGCTCTCCTGGGTCATGGAGGCCGCCGCCGTCATGGCCATCGTCCTCGCCAACGGCGGGGTACGTACGCGCGCCGCCGGCCGGCCGCATTCCTTCCTCGCCGTGCAAATTAGGCGTTACGTGACTGACGCGTGTCGTGTGTTTGCAGGGGAGACCGCCGGACTGGCAGGACTTCGTCGGCATCGTCACGCTGCTCTTCATCAACTCCACCATCAGCTTCATCGAGGAGAACAACGCCGGCAACGCCGCCGCCGCCCTCATGGCCAGCCTCGCCCCCCAGACCAAGGCACACCGCCCACACTTGCCTCTCCCTCTGATCCAGTGATTTCTTTTCTTTCTTTTTCTTTTTCGCGTGCATGGTGTCGTCGCTGACGACGGAAGAAATTCAGGTGCTGAGGGACGGCAAGTGGTCGGAGCAGGACGCGGCGATCCTGGTCCCCGGCGACATCATCAGCATCAAGCTCGGCGACATCATCCCTGCCGACGCGCGGCTGCTCGACGGCGATCCGCTCAAGATCGACCAGTCTGCCCTCACCGGCGAGTCCCTCCCCGTCAACAAGATGCCCGGCGACAGCATCTACTCCGGCTCCACTTGCAAGCAGGGCGAGA
This sequence comes from Echinochloa crus-galli, assembly GCA_900205405.1. NCBI lineage: Eukaryota > Viridiplantae > Streptophyta > Magnoliopsida > Poales > Poaceae > Echinochloa > Echinochloa crus-galli. Next base: position 1,190,955 of record OAMR01000305.1, on the reverse strand, counting down.
TCGAGGCCGTCGTCATCGCCACCGGCGTCCACACCTTCTTCGGCAAGGCCGCCCACCTCGTCGACAGCACCAACAACGTCGGCCATTTCCAAAAGGTCACAAATTAAGCTCCCCACAGACAGTGATCGATGACACTAGCTGCAGGCTTGTGTTCACAATCACAAATTCACAGCACGTGACGTGATGCGTTCATGGTGTTTCAGGTGCTGACGGCGATCGGGAACTTCTGCATCTGCTCCATCGCGGTGGGGATGCTGATCGAGGTCATCGTCATGTACCCGATCCAGCACCGGCAGTACCGGGACGGCATCGACAACCTGCTCGTGCTGCTCATCGGTGGCATCCCCATCGCCATGCCCACCGTGCTCTCGGTCACCATGGCCATCGGGTCGCACCGCCTCTCGCAGCAGGGCGCCATCACCAAGCGCATGACCGCCATCGAGGAGATGGCCGGCATGGACGTGCTCTGCAGCGACAAGACCGGCACGCTCACCCTCAACAAGCTCACCGTCGACAAGAACATGATCGAGGTGCACATTTGTTTGTTTTTTTTTCCTTCCCTGTGTTTGACACGTCAGCATATATAATCTAACGTGATAAGGGATCGAAATGCCAATGTGTCTTCGGTTTCAGCCGTTTGTGAAGGACATGGACAAGGACGCCGTGGTTTTATACGCAGCACGAGCGTCCAGAATTGAGAACCAGGATGCCATCGACGCGTCCATCGTCGGCATGCTCGCCGACCCTAGGGAGGTAATTAAGTGATGCTCATCTCATCAGCTGACATGACAGGCGTGCACAACACATAAAACCACTGAAAAACTTTGCTAGCTTCAGGCCGTGGCCACGGTTCACAGATCTCACGAGTCATCAAATCATGCATGGACGTTTTCCACATGCAGGCCCGTGCCGGCATCGAGGAGGTGCACTTCATGCCGTTCAACCCCGTGGACAAGCGCACCGCCATCACCTACATCGAGCCCGACGGGACGTGGCACCGCATCAGCAAAGGCGCGCCGGAGCAGATCATCGACCTGTGCCGGCTCCGGGAGGACCTGAGCCGGCGCGTGCACGCCATCATCGCCAAGTTCGCCGACCGCGGGCTGCGCTCGCTGGCGGTGGCGCGGCAGAGGATCCCGGAGTGCAACAAGGACGCGCCGGGGACACCGTGGCAGTTCCTGGCCGTGCTCCCGCTGTTCGACCCGCCGCGGCACGACAGCGCCGAGACCATCCGCCGCGCGCTCAACCTCGGCGTGAACGTCAAGATGATCACCGGCGACCAGCTCGCCATCGGCAAGGAGACGGGGCGGCGGCTCGGCATGGGCACCAACATGTACCCGTCGAGCTCCCTGCTCAAGGACGGCGACACCGGCGGGCTCCCCGTGGACGAGCTGATCGAGAAGGCCGACGGGTTCGCCGGCGTGTTCCCGGAGCACAAGTACGAGATCGTGCGGCGGCTGCAGGAGCGCAAGCACATCTGCGGGATGACCGGCGACGGCGTAAACGACGCGCCGGCGCTGAAGAAGGCGGACATCGGGATCGCGGTGGCCGACGCGACGGACGCGGCGCGGGGCGCGTCGGACATCGTGCTCACGGAGCCCGGGCTGAGCGTGATCGTCAGCGCCGTGCTCACGAGCCGCGCCATCTTCCAGCGGATGAAGAACTACACCATCTACGCCGTGTCCATCACCATCCGGGTGGTGCTGGGGTTCCTGCTCCTGGCGCTCATCTGGCGGTTCGACTTCGCGCCCTTCATGGTGCTCATCATCGCCGTGCTCAACGACGGCACCATCATGACCATCTCCAAGGACCGCGTCAAGCCGTCGCCCATGCCCGACGCCTGGCGCCTCCAGGAGATCTTCGCCACCGGCGTCGTCCTCGGCACCTACCAGGCCCTCGCCACCGTCCTCTTCTTCTGGGCCGTCCGCGACACCTCCTTCTTCACGGTCGGTCACATATCTTCATCTCCTCTGAAAATAATTCCAGGGCGCGCAATCATCTCTCTTCTCCGGCTCACTCTCTATTTGCACTTTGCAATGCAGAACACGTTCGGGGTGCGCCACATCGGGGACAGCACGGAGGAGCTGATGGCGGCGGTGTACCTGCAGGTGAGCATCATCAGCCAAGCCCTCATCTTCGTGACGCGTGCCCGGAGCTGGTTCTTCGTGGAGCGTCCTGGCCTGCTCCTGGTCGCCGCGTTCCTGGCGGCGCAGCTGGTGGCGACGCTGATCGCCGTGTACGCGCACTGGCCGTTCGCGCGGATCAAGGGCATCGGCTGGGGGTGGGGCGCCGTCATCTGGCTCTTCACCATCGTCACCTTCTTCCCGCTGGACGTCTTCAAGTTCGCCATCCGCTACTTCCTCAGCGGCAAGCAGTGGAACAACGTGTTCGACAACAAGACGGCCTTCGCCAACGAGCTCGACTACGGCAAGACCAAGCGGGAGGCGCAGTGGGCGATCGCGCAGCGGTCGCTGCACGGCCTGCAGCAGCCGGAGGCGTCGGGGCTCTTCAACACCGACAACAGCAACGACTTCATCGAGCTGTCGGAGATCGCCGAGCAGGCCAAGCGGCGCGCCGAGATCGCCAGGCTAAGGGAGCTCCACACGCTGAAAGGGCACGTCGAGTCGGTGGTGAAGCTCAAGGGGCTGGACATCGACACCATCCAACATAACTACACTGTCTGATCGATCGGTCTCCATATATCGGTCAGACGAGGCCTCTCATGCATCTCCATGGTTTTGGCTTGGCCTGGCTTCCTTCCGGCCACTCGCCTTGCGGATACTGCTAAGTTAATTACCATTCAGTGAGAGATCGATGCAGATAGAGAAGCAGCTCATGGCGTCGATCTGGAGGAACTGTAGGATTCGGTTTTACTTGGTTTCTTTTACATTTTCAGCGTAATCCAGTCAGCAGGGAATATATATATGTAGGTGGATAAATAAATAATTCGAGGAAACTGTAGGATTTTGATCGAAGGATGTGTTTGTTGCAGAGCAGAATAATTTCAAGGTTACTGCTAATGCCATGCATCACTTTTGTTGAACTATTTAGGCGGTGGTCAATGTGGTTTGGTTAGCGCCTTTGTTAATATTTTTCTGTTTGTTTTAGGCAGGTGTATTTTTTTTCTCTTACGGCATGCAATTAATATAAGAATTTTTCAGCATGCACACGAATTTCATTCCTTCATGTTGAGCAGAACTTATTTTTTTTAAGGACCAGTACATACAGGGACGTCCGCCTACAACCTTTCATTTTTGCATCAGATTAAATTGTGTTCACTATCTTTGAGGACGCATAAATTTCTGCTGCAAAACAAATCCCAGAAATTTATTATTACTGATAATAAAAGACAATGCTTAAATGTGATATCAAATTGGAAAGGTATGGATTAATCGGTACATGGGCTGCAATTTTGCAATTTGTAGATAAATGTTTATCTTAAAGGATTTGGCTTGTACAGTATGTATGGATGTTAATCCAAAACTAGCTGCGTAATTGATATCGAATTGGAATGGCATGGATTGATCGGTATTTGTTCTGTAATTTTGGAATTGTAGTACAATTATATAGTCTCTAAATATTCGAGTTGAATGGTAAATGTGATGGAACTCCAAAACTAGCATTGTTTCATTGTGAAATTGTGATATCATATTAGGATGGAAAACATTAGTCGGTACTTATGCTGCAATTTGCAGTTTATTTTTGAAAGATTTAGGCTGTGTACTGAATGCAGACGCATTTCCAAAACAGCCGCGTAATTGCACGGTTCAATAAAACCGGAAATGCACAACGAACACAAAGGGAATCGTTTCAAAAAGAGATGGAAAGGCCCATTCAGTGTGGAGGCCCACTTCTCAGCCTTGTCTCCGCAATTCAGCTCCGGTCTTTTGGGCCCTATAAACGCCAAACAATGAGGCCCGAACATGAAAGGACCGTTGCAGCTTGTAAGGCCAATCTCAGTGGGAGGTTTTACGGGGGGATTTCATGGTATTAAATGTGCTGATGTGCCATAGAAGAGAGAAGCAAGAGTTTCGTGGGATGTGAGAGGAGTCTCGTCACCGTGACACTTCTTTGGCGGCACAGTTACCTAGTTTCTGATCTAGGTAACCGTGTAGGGAAATAGTGCATTGAGACTGGCCTAAGGGGCAAGTACATATCATGCCTACAACTCCAACAGTCTAGGTAATCTTAACTAAATCTAGAGTTTCACATAATTCTAAAAAATAAAAAACCTCCTAAAAACATGGAAGTAAGAAATAGACTTATCATAACATTGCCCATATTAATTCAAATTAATTGTGGGAGGATAAATCCGGGTGAGAAATCAGGGAGAGGGAGATGGCGAGTCGCCCCGCAAAGATGCCAAGGGAAGAGGAGGGAGTGACGAGCGGCATAGAGTAGAGGCTGTTGGATTGGGTTTTTACCGGTGTTTTTCTCTTTTTTTTTTCCCGAGAAGAATACATTTAGCTAGACTATTGAAGTTGCTCTTACTCTTATGCTAGTTCTTTGCATCATCTCTCACTTGGTTATATCATAGCATCTTTTTTATCGTGATATACGTACTTTAATTTAATACAATTACATGTTTCACCCTTTCTTTCTTTCTTATAAAAGACACTTGCGCGCGCACGTGAAAGTAAGAGAAACTAGGCATTAATCTGAAAATTGGTAAAGTCACTATATGTACCTCTTGTCGATGGAAATTCATATCCTACTAGAAGAATAATTAGCCAGAATCAATTGGGCTACGGTAGTGGCCATGGGAAATTGATGCAATTGAAGGTGGAGAGGAAGTATATGATGAGAACACAACACTTACATGTGGGTCCTTTATCACCTAGCAACCCATGTATAGGTGCTTAATATGATTTAAAATATTTAATTTTGGTCCCTAGTACATCATAGAACCATCGCAAAATCATTTCATTCTCGCTCGGCTTCTCTTTAGCACCAATTGGACTATGGGTGTATGTGCTCTTAGCTGAATCCTTTTGTCATGTTAACATTGTGCATATAATGGATTAAGAATTTATTTCTGTCTTGGGGTTTGAGCAGAGTTCCAGTTTGAACACAACCAACCTGCAGCGCCAAACATTCATATCTGTCCTATACCAGCTTCATTTTGATCTTATGTTTAGAGAAGCGTTCACACTTAAACAAACTAGAAAAACCAACACCAGCCACCGATCACCAACCAGTCAGCAGTGTTTTTCTAAAAACCAGAACCAGCCACCAGCCACCGGCCAGCCGAAAGGATGGCTCTGATAGGAGGAACATCGACACGTCAGGTTTTTCGTTTGCCTGACGCGTCTCCTCTGCTCTCTTCAACCTTTTTAAACAGCCGCGGAAAAGGTCAGATGAACATCGTCATGCAACGCTTCCCTTGATCCAAGTGCCGTCGCTATCGAAAACAACTGGACAAGGACAACGAGTAAAACGATCGTGAAGAAAACCTTTTAAAGATTAAAAATAATATATAAGGGTCTAAAAAAAGAGAGGAGCATGGCACTTCGAAGCGGGTAGGTGCAGCCATGGTCGATGGGCACTGTTGGCACGTCCCTGTGTCGCGTGCGTTGTGGATTCACGATTGGCTTAGCTCTGTTATATGTTATCTTCTCCTAAATTCCCTCCAATATTGGAGTATTTTGCTTTGTTCAATCCCAAAGAAGCGAATGCCTTCTTCTCACCATCACAGCAACTTGTTACCTACTCTCAAAGATGGCAATGTATAACTGAAAACAGCCAACACTTCACTGTCAGTTGAGTATACATATATTCATATAAAATGCAACCGCATTAATTAGCACTTGGCAAAACAAGATCGTGATGATGATAAACAAGCTCAACTGCTCAAGACAATGAAGCATGGACCCCGGCCTCCGTGTCCCAAGATTAGCAAAGGACAGAGTACGGGCAGGCAGGCAGGAAGCATGTACCTGGAATGGCCAACTGAAAACTTTGGACTTGTAATTGCAAGTACAGGCAGCAACAGCAAGTTCTTCCCATCCAATCAAACCCCGTGCATCAATCTGCAGTGAAATCCATGGATCTGCTGAGGCTGTCATGCCGGCCTCACATGTGGAGTTATGGTCCAATTGAATGAATGAGTCGATGAAGCAGATGCCATCTCTCTGTCGACGAAGCAAATCCAGTGTCCAGGACCTCTCTCATCTGATTGCCAATGCCAGCCAGGGAGGGACGCCAGTAGGCAGTAGCATCCACAAGTCATTAACATCAGCATGAGTTGTTGATCTTCCAGTGGGGCTGGCATCACAAAGCATTTCCGAATGATTGAACAAATTCAATTCAGCATAGAAAGCAACGGGTCAGGGCCATACATACAGATCGCAAATTTAAGATGGTATCTCAATGATTTCTTGTGAAGTTTTAGCTCATCGTCGAGGAAAAAATGACTTCAGGCAGATAAGGATCTCAGAGTAGCAGACCAGATTAAATTTGAGTGGAGCTTGAACCGAACACTGAATTTTAGGTTCAGAGATTGATGTTACTCGCCACCATGGCCTCCCATGACTCCCTACCTTCAGCAGTACAGGGCAGTAATGCTGTTCTCGTTGCGATGAGACTGTCAACACTCAGCAACAAAAGGTATCGAACAAGGTCAATAAATAAGTTCAAACTCTAACCGCCTCCTGTCCCATGAGCCATCTCTGGCAACTCATGGTTGCTTGGTCCATTTGTCCACGGTTTAAAATAGTGAACCATGATTATTTTGTACCAAATGAGAACAGATCATGGTGGTGGTACAATTATTGTCATGTTTCAATAATCAACTCCTTTTTTCTCACCAATTGGGCTATTACCTGTTCAATAGATGCTTGCCCCATTGTTAACAGACTGGATTGCTGCTAAGAGTCCTAGATACTGTAGACCACAACCAACTGAACAGAACGTTTACATCAAGCAACTTATTGTGATATGCAGTTATGCAGAAAATTGAAGTACACACAAGTTTACTATGATTCGGACTATAAAATGGCTTTAGTGAAGAAAAACACAATAACAAAAACATTTCCAATTTGGTCGGAGCACAATAAGAGGCAAAATAGTGTAGCAAGACAAAGTGCGTTGGTACCCATGTGGAGCCGAAAGCAAAAATTTTGCAAGTTCTTTCGAGTTACAGTGTTTGGAGAAAACTTTTATCTGTACAGCAGGACCCTAAGTTCTAAAGAAAAGAGTATTTGTTTCTTTCACTTCTTTGTACAGCATAGGAGGCAACTCTTTTCAAACCAGAATTCTCTCTCGAACCTGCCAACAACCAGCAGGTTGGAACTGTCATCTTCAGGCACGCCGCTAGGGCAATAAGTTATACGATAGACAGCAAGCCAAGTTCATCAGCATGAATCTGTGTGATCTTCAACCGATGAGGACATCTCAACAAGGAGAATGTTTTAGGTTTGGGGAAGGTGGCTCTGCAACCCTTAATGTCCCTCCAAGCTCCACGGGCACTAGAGGAACAAGGGAGTGGAGAACATCAGTGATCAGCGGTCTGTAACTCGGTTCTGGTTGCACGCATAGAACAGCCACTGCTGCAACCTGCATAAGCACAGAACAGCAATAAAAATAGTTGGAAATATAAATATATCTGAAATGAAGAACATTAACAGGTGATCATAACAGTACCTGGTACAGGTGTTTGGGGTCCATCGTGTCCCTGATCACTGGGTCAACTATATTGGGAAGTTTTGATCTGTCAGTCAGCTGTGGCATGGCCTGTTTGTGATTTTTCAGAATGTCAAATATTAGCACAATTGTAAATTGCAACTTGACTGCTTAAATGCTAGCACAGATGCTGAAATCTATAATTTCTATATAATAAAGTCCAACCATGCAATGCACATTGCAGGAAAATGAGGGATGGCAATAGTTTGTTACTGAATATTCCAAAATGTACATTGGACTTAATCAAAGATTCTCTGTGTTCAAAGTAAATTGTGCACCATACCCATGTCACAATTGACTGGCACTGAGTTTGACTCATCTTCTCGACAGGCTTCCTTCCCATTAGCAGCTCAAGAAGCACTATTCCAAAAGCGTACACGTCACTTTTCTCAGTCAGCTTCCCTGAAATTGACACGGTAGCTAAAAGTTACATGATGGAAGTAAAACTTCGCTGTTGATAATCGAATCATCAACAACATAAAAATGTGATTCGAACTAGCGAAGAAAGTGAGGACGCACCATCTAATAGGTATTCAGGAGCTACGTAGCCCAAGGTTCCAGAAAGATTCATACTCCCCTTGTCGATATTGCCACTGGTCACTGCAAGACCAAAATCTGAAATCTGCACATGTGAGCAAAAAAAGATATGAACGTTCACAACTTTTACCGATTTCCAACACTGGCCTGCAGTCAGGATGAAAAATTAGTGACCTTAAAGAAAAAGGCAAGGAGCATACCTTGGCATTGAAGTCTGAATCTAAAAGTATGTTAGATGACTTCAGATCCCTATGGATCACTGGTGGACTGCAGTGCTCATGAAGATACTCTAATCCCCTGCTCAGTTTTAATTCACCAATGCATATCATAACCAATCAATCATCAGCACTTCAATTTAAAAATCATAACTCATTCACTCAGTGTGAAGGAAAGTGCAGGGATAAGATCATAAGAACCTGGCCATGTCGAGCGCGATCTTCATCCGGATGTGCCAGCTCAGGGCTGATCCATGTGAAGGCCCTGAAGACAACCACACATGAAAAGCTCCCAATATGAAGATCTCAAGAAAGTGCTGCATCCACCATAAGCAACAAGACTAATCATAGGAGACGGTACCGTGCAGCTGTGTCTCCAGGGATCCCTTCTCCATCAGCTCATAAACAATGTAGTGATTCCCCTCATGAACACAGAAACCCAGCAAGGACACAATGTTGGGATGCCGAATCCTGCCAAGCAAATAGATGTGTATAAGAGACAGGTTTTGGTTCCAACACCACCTGCATTGTGCAGACACTGCGAGGGGGATGATGCTGGTGCCGATCCTGAGCAAGTTCAGCTCACTCAAGACGAGCAAGAAGGGGCTTGTGGCGATGATTGAGTACCCGGTGCTGGAGGCGGCGACAGGGAAGTTCAGTGAGAGCAATGTGCTCGGTGTTGGCGGCTTCGGCTGCGTCTACAAGGCGGTGTTCGACGGCGGAGTTACCGCGGCGGTCAAGAGGCTGGAAGGCGGTGGGCCAGAGTGCGAGAAGGAATTCGAGGTGACAATTCTTGTCCATTACTGTCAGTGATGACCGATGAGGGGTTCTTGTATTCTTGTGTTCCTAGTCTAATTGTTTTGGTTACTGTTGCTGGCAGAATGAGCTGGATTTGCTTGGCAGGATTCGGCATCCCAACATTGTGTCCTTGCTGGGTTTCTGTGTTCATGAGGGGAATCATAGAAGGCTGTACCGTGCAGCTGTGTCTCCAGGGATCCCTTCTCCATCAGCTCATAAACAATGTAGTGATTCCCCTCATGAACACAGAAACCCAGCAAGGACACAATATTGGGGTGCCGAATCCTGCCAAGCAAATCCAGCTCATTCTGCCAGCAACAGTAACCAAAACAATTAGACTAGGAACACAAGAATACAAGAACCCCTCATCGGTCATCACTGACAGTAATGGACAAGAATTGTCACCTCGAATTCCTTCTCGCACTCTGGCCCACCGCCTTCCAGCCTCTTGACTGCCGCGGTAACTCCGCCGTCGAACACCGCCTTGTAGACGCAGCCGAAGCCGCCAACACCGAGCACATTGCTCTCACTGAACTTCCCTGTCGCCGCCTCCAGCACCGGGTACTCAATCATCGCCACAAGCCCCTTCTTGCTCGTCTTGAGTGAGCTGAACTTGCTCAGGATCGGCACCAGCATCATCCCCCTCGCAGTTTCTGCACAATGCAGGTGAGCAGATGACTTCGGTAATCCATCAGAAGCCCAAGAAATCAGTGAAGATTCTGAAGATGCAGTTGAAGCCGTCCTGCAGACCTGAGCTCCTGTAGGCCTTGCCGTGGGGCAGGTGGCGAGATCGCCGCCAGAGGACGCACGCATATAAGCTGGAGAGGATGATGGCGACGATGGCAACGGAGGCGAGGACGCAGGCGATGACGAGCTCACGGTGGAAATGGTGGCGCCGCTCCACGATGATCACTGCAGAGACAACACGGCGCACCAGGAGGCAATTCAGGAAGAGCATCAACTGACTCCGCAGTTAGTGCTTCTTTTGGGCGTTGAAAAAGATTTGAAACGGCGCCGAGCTCAAAAGGATTAATTGCTCTGCGAACACCTCTTGTTTTTAAAAAAATCAAACCGTCAGACGGGCGAACAGATTTGATGGCAATTAAACTTGGAGCGAATTTACCGCAACGGTTTTATTTCTCTCACTCGCTCGCTCGAATTCGAACGAAATGCAAGATCCCAAACTGCAATATTTTTTTCAGAGCTGCCTTTAAAAAAAATTCAGAGCTCGAACAAATACAGTAAGCATTTCCCAGCAAATTTCCTCGTGCAAGTTAAGAAGAAAAAAAAAAGCAGCTTCCATCTGATGCTCAGGAATCGAAATACTACTTTGCAAGATTCTCTCACCAGTTCTCGCCAAAAACAGAAATAATAATAAACAGAAAAATATTCGAAGCAAAGAAAACGAAACGATTGTTCCAACTGATTCTTCAAACTCAGTCACACCTACCGACGGGAGGCGGCGCGGGCATGGCCGGAGCAACGACGGAGGCGGTCCCCGCGGCGGCGCGAACGTGCTCGGCGACAGGCGAAGCCCCCGGCGACGACGGCGCCGCCCTCCCATTGGCCGACGACGGGCAGGACACCACCACCACCAGCAGCAGCAGGGCCAATACGGAGGAGCACCGGAACGGCAATGGAAGCGGCGCCCGCCTCATGCTCCCCGCCGCCGCCGCCGCCGGGCCGCCCTCTCGTGCCTGCCTCTGCTCCCCGGTTAAAGAGAGCAAGCAAACCAGCTGCGGCCTGCGGAGTTGTTTACTGGCTGGTTCGCTCGCGAGGGGAGATCCTGCCCCCGGGACACGAGACTTTGTAGCTTTGCGGCAATTGGGCATGCAAGAGAGACAGAGCTCCTCCTCCTCTCTCCTTTTTAGTTTTTCTTTTCTTAACACGACGGGAGAAGGGCAGCAATCAGCAATGTGGTATGGCAACGTTGTGTTGTGTGTGCAGGGCAGTTGGGGGGCTCGGCGCCCCGACGTTTTTATTCGGGGACACTGCCAGCGCGGGGCCCGCTCGTCAGCGACAGCGGCCATGTGCGGTGGTTACGGGAAGGGCTGGAGCTTTGCTCCCCGCGGGATCGGAGCAGAGGTACACGAGGCGACTGCGAGGTCGTACGTGGCCTTTGTACTGGTAATTTTTGTAAAATCGTTTGTCTGTTTGGTAGCGGCCATACCATCTCATCTCTTTGGCTTCTTGCTCAGTCCTTTCGGACCTGTCAGGAACTCTGGATGAGGCATACGACTGCGGCGGGCCGGCGGCTTCCGGTGAGCATCTCCATGCATCTGCAGCTGCGGGCTCGCCACATCATAGCCGGAGTGTTCGTCTGTTCAGTCCACGTCGTCTCTGTCATCACTCGATTCGCACCTGAAAACAAAGTCCAATTGATTCCTTAGTTTTTACTTAATATTTTCCCCCCAGATCAAAGCACGATAGATTTATTTACCAAACCCAGCAGACCCGATGAACAATTGAGCAGCATTAGCAACAGTTTTCGCCACGAGGGGATCGGGATCGGGGTGCCCCATCCGGGCGGCAATTATCTCCGGCGCCCATCCGCCCCGCCACCTCCCCCGTGGGAACGGAATCAATGCGCATCAGTTCTGTCACTCCGGCGAGGCCCACCGGCCGAGGGGGGGCGCCGCGCCATCAAGCCAAGGCAGGCCGGCCCGGCCAGCGGCTGGCTCTGGCTGCCCTGTGCAACGCGGTGGTGGGCCGCCGTCCTTCTCGCCCTGTAGTATGTACGTGGCTCCTCCGATCCTCTCCTTCCAATCTTCCATTAGGAGCTGGATCCATCTTCCATGGATCCCACGGCTAGGCTAGCTAGCGAGCTAATGGTACTTGGTTTGCCAGTACATCGCCGTACTTGGGATCTTGGAATGTCTCGACCGCCGTCGCTATCTACTGTCGCTCGGTCAACGGGGCTATGAGCTGGCGTGTGGTACTGGACGTTGGATCTTGATCCGACGGTCAGTGAAGCAGGGATCCATGAGTTGCACTATTACGATTTACGTTCGGATCCATCAGCTAAATTTTAGCTAAACGGATACGGAACAGCTAAAAGTCAGCTAAATTTTAGCTGCATGATAAAAAATATACTATGATTTCTCTAGCTGGTTAAAATCAGCTTTTTTTAATAATGGATAATGTATTACCCGGCCTGACCAAAACGGCTACGGCCAAACAAAAACCTGAAAGTTACATCATGCGGGTCTAGTCCTACGCGACCACCAAGATCGCTATAACACGTTTACAGGACTTTACAAAGAACTGAAAACGCTGGACACCAACCACCATTGATGCTTCTTCGAAGGCAACAGCACAAAGACTTGGTGCAGATACTGCTAACCAACATCCGAACTGCTACGCCATCCAATGCCTTCTTCGTCCTGCACCGAATACCGAACATAATGTCCACACGGGAGAACTGCCCAGCCTTGACGACCAAGAACTTCGACGACGCGCCTGCACTGCCGCCGCCGGCCTGGAGAAACCAGGCTAGATTTTCACCCAGTTATTGATCATCCACGGGCGCAACAGGGGACGGTCTGATCAACGACCTCAGCAGCGCCTTCAACAAGGCATGTGTCACACACACTTCAGCCACCGGTCCGGCACAACATGCCAGACAAGGATTTCACCCAAATCGCCGCCACCACCGTCACCACGGTCGTCCTCACCTGAAGGACACCAGCATCTTCGCACAGCCACAGGACGCCGCCACCGCAAGAAAAGACGCACTCCGGCTACTGTCGACAAACACCGCCACCCGGAGCAAGGTTCCGCCGGCAAAGGGACGGCACCAACCCGTGGAGAAGGCGGCTGCACGACTGAAGCGTCCCCTCGAGAGAGAAGACTTAATGTGATACAAATACCAGTCCCAGGATGCTGGTTCACATTATTACAACAGATGGTTAAGTACATAAACAATATTACGGATGACGATGGCACTGCAAGGCCACTACAAACAGGACTAGAGCTAGACTCCAGATAAGAAGGTTGACAACAAAGAGGTCTTCATCAGAGTGGATATCCATGCGGCTTTAAGCGGGTGACCCTAACTCACAGGCAAAGGTTGGGTGTAGAACGAACCCTCCTACTCGACGTCTTCAGGGACAAAGTCTGGATCCACCTCTGTAACAAATTAAGCAAGGGTGAGTACTTACGTACTCAGCAAGCACAAGCACATCCACGGAAGGTATATAACAGAGTATGCAAGGATAATAACCAAGGATAGGTTTATGGTTTGTTTTGCAGCAAAGCTAGTTTTACATATGCAAGGGTTTATTTTATAAAGGGTTTTCGCAATAGTTTTAGTAGTAACATCGTATAACTGATCATTTTCTCACAAACACCAAACTACTGCTACCAGACTCCCCGTCTGTCGTAGCCCAGAACCAAAATCTTTACTCAATGCCAACATTTCCACCAAAACAGGGGACTAGTGAAGTGACCAAGCCATAACTCGCCCAATGCCGTAGACACGGCTATCCGGATAGGTTTTAACTCTGCAGAGGTGTACCCAACCGCAAGAAGGCTACCACAACATGATCACCTTAGTGTCAGTGCAGCTCCTATCAAAGCCATTACCCACCATAGCTAAACTGACAAGTTACCACAGACACGACCAGGGGGTCAGCAACCTACCAACGAGGTTCTACCCAGGGGCATAACTCACATAGATCGTATCCCCGGCTCCATAGCCCACTGTTGCTCACCAGCACACCACATAACCAACAGCTTAACTAGTGGGATTTATGCTAGGCCGTTGCCACATACAACGGTCGAGTGGTGGTACGGTAAAGTGGGTTAGGCAAGACGACACATCAACATCATCCAAAACAGTGACAGGATAGACAACTCCCACCATGCTCAGTCACACGGACCCGAGCTCACCTCGGTGTTTCACACAGGAAGCACCGTCTGTCTCACCCCATCAATACACATTTTCTCATCATAAACCATTTTCCTCATTTAAACACACACGCGGTTGCTTTCATAAACTCATAAAATATTATTGGAGTAGAGTGTAGTAATAACCAGTCCTAAGCATTTCTAGCAGTGACTAATATTTAAACAGAGCATAGTCATATTCAAACATTAATCTAGGTGGACAAGGAATCAGGCATAACAATCAAGGTATGGCTATCCAACCGGGTTTAACAGTAAACATGCAAGTTTTGTAAAACAGGCCATAGGTTGTGTTTATAAAACTAGGACAAAAGCATGCATCAAAGGATGGGATTGCACTTGCCGTTCTCCCAACCCTCGGGGGATTCCTGCCCGCGGGTCTTGGTCTCCAAACTCCTGCTCGTAACCTTGCTCCTCCTCGTGTCCCTCCTCGTTCACAGCAGCGTCTACGGCACACACAAACAAGCACGCAATAAATAAAGGAAATAAAGTTTTGCCGAGCTCAGAAAGAGAGAGAACAGAGGGTGGATAGAAAACGATGGAGAAAAGGTTATTTATGGAGTTGGACTGGATGGATTACTCGGAAATATACTGGTGAACATGGTGGTGGAGTTTGGGATCAAACGGGATTAAAACGACGCATGAAATGATGCGTCGTTGGGATTATGGTGGGTATTTAAAAGGAGGAGGAATTATTTGAAGGCTTTTATAAAAGGCTAGGGCTTACGTGAAAGGTGCAGGGGTATATTTGTAGTGGTTTTGTGGTGCTGGAGGGATCTATTTGCGAATATGCAAAAGAGGGAGGGTTTTTGTGGAAAAAGAAAAGGATTTGAAAAGGTTTAGGGCTGTCTAAAAGGGAAAAGGACCTACTTGTAAATCTAGGAAAACTCAAGGTGTTTTGCGGAATCAAACAGAGGGAGAGGGAATAGGGCGGCTGGACGGCGGGTTTGAAAAGGAGAATTGGCAGGGAGTTTTCCATAAATTGGTCATCTCCTTCGTTTTACAGAACAGAGAGAGGGGGAAAGCAGGGGAGCGGTGGCCGGCGGCGACGGTCGGCCGGCTTGCCGGCGTTCCGGGGGACGGCGGCGGGCTAGAACAGGGGGAAAAGGGAGAGGGGGCTATGAGGAGTTCACCCATGCCCTTACCCTAGGCAGTGGTGGAGTGAGGTGGCCGGCTCACGGGGACAGGCGGCGGCGGCGGCGATGGCGTGTGGGCGGCGGCGCTGCGGCGACGGAGAGGAGGAATTGGAGGGCGGGTGAGCTTCAGGGAGTGGAGGGGAAGCCTTGGGTGCCTGTGGCTCGGCCGGAGGTGGACTGTGGCGAGCTGCCCACGTGAGCTCGAGGGCGGCGGCGGTAATGGCGGTGGGGGCGGCGCTGCGGTGGTGGAGGGGGCGAATGCGGTGGCTCGTGAGCTGAAGGTGGTGGAGGAGATGCTCGCTGGCCCTTTTATAGGCGTGGGGAGGGGTTGGAGGAGCGGGCCGACGAGGGGGTGGGAGTGAGCGCTCGGCGGACGGCGTTGGAGGCCGGCGGGCTCGAATTGAAGGCGGTCGGCGTGGTTGGTGGTACGGCGGCGCTGTGGTGATGCTGTGCGGCACAGTGCGACGCTGTTTGGCGCGTTGCGGCGTGCGTGGTCCTACGGCTGCTGCCTCGGCGGGCGGCGCGGCGATGAGACTGCGGCGGGGCCGGGCGGTGGCGTGGCCGGCGCGGCGTCAGCGGCGGACGCGCGGTCAGGGGCAGCGGGTGGACGGTGGCCAGGAAACGACGGCGTTCGCGTGGACGGTGCAGTGGCGCAGCGACGGGGAGGGCGGATGGCCGGTGGCAGGAGGGCGGTGGCGTGAGCAAGGCGGCTGCAGCGATGCAGCGGCGGTGTGTACGACGGGCAGAGCGGCCCAGCGGCTCTGCCGCGGCGTGGTGCGGACGGGCGACGGTGGCGGTGGGTCAGGTGGAGGCGGGCGGCACGGCAAGGTGGTGGCCGGTGCAGGGGAGACGGGGGTGGGTGGCCGGTGGTGAGCACAGGGGTGGCCGGCGGCGTGCAGAGCAGAGCGTGCGCGGCGTCGGGCAGGGAAAACAGGGGAGGAGGGAAAAGAAAAAGAGGAAAAAGAAAGAAAAGGGGAGGGGGAAAAAGAGAGGGGGAAGCCGGCGGGATTCGCGGCGAAAGACGACAGGCGGTCGACGGATCCAAATCCGGCCACCTCGGAGGCACCCGGATGAGTGGGCTCCCCTCCTCCTCCCACAGCCCAGGCCGGTGGAAGGCGGAGCACGACCGGCGACTCAGGCCCGCAACCGGGCGAGATCCAGCAGCGGCAACAGCAGCCGCCGGGTCCTACCACAGCAGACAAGACCCGGCCGGCACCGGAGACGAAGGAGAAAGTTTGCCGGCCCGACTTTACGACCGGTGACGACGCACCGGAGCCGCGGCGGCGCCGCCCCCCTCCCCGCGGGATCGCCAGGGCCGCCTCCACCGAGATCTGCCAGGGCCGCCTCCATCGCCCTGAGCAGGGGTCCCCACCAATCCCGGCCTCCCTTGCCGGTAGAGGAGGGATGCGCAGGGCCTTGACCGCCCGGGAGCGGGGCCGGAGCGCCGGCGCAAGCGAGCTGACGGGGAGGGACGGCCGGCGAAACCTACTCCAGATCTGCGGCGAGGGAGGAGGGCCCCGCCGCCGCCGTCACTGCGGCTGCACGGCTTTGCCGGCGGGCCGCTCGGGCAGCGGTGGAACAGAGGAGGCGCGGGTGGCGGAGGCCTAGGCGGCGCGGCGGCGGCGGGTTTCGCCCGTCGCCTCTCGGGAGAGAGAGGCGCGGGCGGCCCCCGTTCTGCTATGTTACGTGCTTCTATTTATCTACTATGTATCTTCTGGTTAAACTCAGCTAAACATATTTAAAGACAGAATTGTCTCTTCTTCTAAATTAAAACGGCCATCATATGGTACAATCATTTCAATTAGCTAGAGGATCTAAACACCCGTAACTGAAATTTAGTTGCTAAAGTTTAACTCTAACAATTAGCCGGTAAACTTTAGTTCGGTGGATCAAACAGGGGCCTCGGTTAGACGTACGGAAAAAGTTGTCATCGTGATAGACTATAGAGCATGCGCTGCCGTTCACCATGGGTTTTTCACTTTTTGTCGTCGTTTGTGTCTGGGACAGAACAGGCAACAGGCCGGGTCTCTTTCCTTTGGCCCTGTTTAGTTCAAAAAGACAACTCCTAAATTCACTATGCAAAAAGAAGATTCCCCGTCACATCAAAATGTCATAACATGTATGGAGTACTAAATGTTGATGAAATCAAAAACTAATTGCACAGTTTTGTTGTACTCTACGAGACGAACATTTTGAGCCTAATTAATTAATTTTTGGACAATTTTTCGTACATACAAACGAAATGCTACAGTAGCGCAATGAGTACGATGTGACATCATACTCCCAAATTCACCCACCCAATTTCAACATCTAAACACGGCCTTTGGCTACCAGGCTAGTGCCAGAATCTAGGTGTGGTAGCAGCAAGCTAGGATTCGCGTCGTACGTGGCGCATTGGCCGCGGTTTTCTGGCTGCAACGGACGAACGAACGTTCAGTGCCGCGACAGCGAAAGAAGTTATGGCCGTGTTTAGTTGCATAAAGTTTCCAAAAATCAACTCCCAAGTTCACTATGCAAAAAGAAAGATTCTCATCACATCAAAATGTCACAACATGCATGGAGTACTAAATGTAGATGAAATCAAAAATTAATTTCACAGTTTTGTTGTACTCTACGAGACGAACATTTTGAGCCTAATTAATCAATTTTTGGATAATTTTTCACACATACAAACGAAAATGCTACAGTAGCGCAATGATTACGAAGTGACATCTTACTCCCAAATTCAACATCCCAATTCTAACATCTAGGCCTTGTTTAGTTCCAAAAAATGACTCCCAAATTCACTATGTAAAAAGAAGATTCTCCATCACATCAAAATGTCATAACATGCATGGAGTACTAAATGTAGATGAAATCAAAAACTAATTGCAAAGTTTTGTTGTACTCTACGAGACGAACATTTTGAGCTTAATTAATCAATTTTTGGATAATTTTTCGCACGTACAAACGAAATGCTACAGTGGCGCAATGATTACGAAGAGACCTCAAACTCCAAAAAGCAACTCCCAAATTTGGGAACTAAACACGGCCCTAAACACCCCCTATATTAGCAGCAGTACTGCCGGGGAGAAATAAACTTGCTGCTCCGTGCGTGTTTGACCATCCTTTCGATTACTTCTCCAAGTTGATTCGATCCAGTTTTCTATCGGAAATGTGATCCCAGAAACGGTTCCAAGTAATCGACGCCACCGGGCAAACCCGGGCCTCGCTAACTGAACTCGGAACGCAACACAAAAAAAAAATGATACGAGTGTCATGTCATCAAAACAATTCCAATATACACCGCGAGTGTCATGTCCAAACATACATACACACGTACGGCTTTTGGTGGTGTGGACACTTGTAATTTGTTTCAGGCACGTCTACCAACCGGACGTCTTCTGGCACCTACTTAGCTGGCTGGCTGGCGAACAAGTGGCGTGCAACTGGACCGGTGCGAACCGCAGAACCGGGTGCACGGGACGAGAGGGCGATCGACTTGGCCTGCAGGGCGCTGAGACTTGAGAGAGGAGCTCCGATCCCCGTCCCGTGATGACAGACACCCAATGATCCAGATCATTTTGGAAGGACCGTACCTCGTGTGGTTTCACCGCCGCGGCCAGCCAGCCAGCCAGCCGCGCCGACGCCTCAAATGCGATCGGAGTTCAGAGACCACCACGGGCGCGGGTGCGGGCGGCGTACGGGAGCCGGTCGCAACCTGCGTGCGGCGCGCGTCACGGGAACACGAGCGGAAACGCCGAAAAAAAGGGGCACGGCCGCAGGGCATGTCCTCCGTGCCGTGCCCGGCCGGCCGGACGAGCCGATCGAGGCGGCCGCGCGCGGGGGAGATATGGGCAGGCAGCGAATTGGCCGTGCGGGGTGACCGGCGGGTTGCGGTGCCGATGCCGACCGACCAGGCCACACCGGCACAGCTGCTTGCGGTCGGACAAGGCCCCCCGGCCAACCCCACACCCGGCGGGTCGCGTCCATGCATGCATCGCCATGATTCGGTGATTATTGGATCGCAATTATGCGCGTGAGGTCGAGAGATTTTTCGACGATCCTTGGCAGTGATCGACGGGTCGCGGGTGGTTTGCGAACCAAGTGGCATGCCTTCCTCGCTGGAAACTCGCGACGGGAGTTATGATGATTACAACTCTTTTTCTCTCTTTTTTTTTCCAAAAAAAACAAGATGGAAGAAATAGCAAAACTGGACAAAAAGTATCGCGACGGCTAGTAATAAGTTTATCGATATGTTTGCTCATAAATGTCGTTAGTGATATGCTAATGAGATTATTGTTACTGTATGTACCATTATTTGGTGACTCCTGGCTCGGTAGCATACGAAATCGAGCCAGGTTAATACCGGCGCACCGTTTTTTAGAGCACTTCATCAACCTTTAATAATCTAGTTCTGGAAGTACAGATTACAGGAACCACACATACCTGCACCTGCCGGTCTCACCTCAATATAGAGGGAGCTCTTGGCTAGAGAGTCAACGTCGCCATTCGAACTCCTATTCTCTCGTGCACAACTTTTGAAGCTTTGAATCTTCTTCTGCTTGCAGTGATCTCCCGGATGACCTGGCCGTAGATGCCCATACCGCGCCCCCCAGATACCATGTACAACGCTATCACAATCGGTTGCCAACCTTAACTTTCAAGAGTTTAACGTCGCTTGCCAGTGCTAGGCCCTCCCTGCATGCCGCACTTATGATATCTCGACGTCCATCACCCCCTTCAGGACCACTATTGATCCACATTACGGGTCCACGCCGTGTTTGAGTTCTTAGATAAGGCCGCATCAGTATTGATCTTCACATAGCCGGGTAGAGGGGATCCATTTCAGACCTTGAACTTGCCCCGCTATGTTCGTTTGGATTATCAGTCACCAGCCAGCAGTGTTTTTCTCTCAGAAAAACCAGCACCAGCCATTAGCCACCAACCAGCCGACAGTGTTTTTCTCTCGAAAAAACTAGCACCCGGTTTCAACAATTCCAAGTCAGATCTAAACCGTTCCACAAAAGTGTGTCGACAATTAAATAAGTTATTATAAATTGTCTTCCAGTGTGCATACCACGCTGCACATAACCTCACGAGCCACACCGGCACAGCTGCTTGCGGTCGGACAAGGCCCCCCGGCCAACCCCACACCCGGCGGGTCGCGTCCATGCATGCATCGCCATGATTCGGTGATTATTGGATCGCAATTATGCGCGTGAGGTCGAGAGATTTTTCGACGATCCTTGGCAGTGATCGACGGGTCGCGGGTGGTTTGCGAACCAAGTGGCATGCCTTCCTCGCTGGAAACTCGCGACGGGAGTTATGATGATTACAACTCTTTTTCTCTCTTTTTTTTTCCAAAAAAAACAAGATGGAAGAAATAGCAAAACTGGACAAAAAGTATCGCGACGGCTAGTAATAAGTTTATCGATATGTTTGCTCATAAATGTCGTTAGTGATATGCTAATGAGATTATTGTTACTGTATGTACCATTATTTGGTGACTCCTGGCTCGGTAGCATACGAAATCGAGCCAGGTTAATACCGGCGCACCGTTTTTTAGAGCACTTCATCAACCTTTAATAATCTAGTTCTGGAAGTACAGATTACAGGAACCACACATACCTGCACCTGCCGGTCTCACCTCAATATAGAGGGAGCTCTTGGCTAGAGAGTCAACGTCGCCATTCGAACTCCTATTCTCTCGTGCACAACTTTTGAAGCTTTGAATCTTCTTCTGCTTGCAGTGATCTCCCGGATGACCTGGCCGTAGATGCCCATACCGCGCCCCCCAGATACCATGTACAACGCTATCACAATCGGTTGCCAACCTTAACTTTCAAGAGTTTAACGTCGCTTGCCAGTGCTAGGCCCTCCCTGCATGCCGCACTTATGATATCTCGACGTCCATCACCCCCTTCAGGACCACTATTGATCCACATTACGGGTCCACGCCGTGTTTGAGTTCTTAGATAAGGCCGCATCAGTATTGATCTTCACATAGCCGGGTAGAGGGGATCCATTTCAGACCTTGAACTTGCCCCGCTATGTTCGTTTGGATTATCAGTCACCAGCCAGCAGTGTTTTTCTCTCAGAAAAACCAGCACCAGCCATTAGCCACCAACCAGCCGACAGTGTTTTTCTCTCGAAAAAACTAGCACCCGGTTTCAACAATTCCAAGTCAGATCTAAACCGTTCCACAAAAGTGTGTCGACAATTAAATAAGTTATTATAAATTGTCTTCCAGTGTGCATACCACGCTGCACATAACCTCACGACTACCCGTATCATTTTATCATACCGGCGCACCTGAGATAAAAGGGGGTTCCGTTTGAGTTTCCCTCAGCGGCCGAGCACATCCCAAGCCGTGGAGCATTAAGCCCAATTCCACACACATCGGCTTGTTGGCCCACAGAACGAGCATTAAGCCGAATTCAAACTTGGAGAGAAACGGGCTTGAGACGAGCATGGGCCGATGTGGGCCTTACAAAGGCAGTAGAGCACGTGACGTTCTCTACTTTTGACGCATGCTCTACTAATCGGAAGCTTGAAATCCCAAAATTCAAACTTGTCGATGTCCGTTTCCCACATCTTTTTTCTACTGCGAAATTGCGAATGCCTCCCACGGCCTTTGGCAAATTTTTTTTTTTACATTTTTCGCTTCCCTTCCTCCATTAACCTGTTTGTACCGGTAGCCTATTCTAGACAAAGTCCTCACACCAGCCATGCGACATTATTGTTCTTTTCCATCTTCATTGATCAGTTCCCACTTCTCCTGATTCATGCAGTACTCCATCTTTCTATACTATCCACGTTTCCAACGCAATCGGTGCCCGGCATATAGAAAGATACTATAAACTGCCAGTACACTGCCGTCGCCCACCCGAATATCTCATAGCTTCTTCATCTTGCACTTCACATGGCCTTTTCGCGTCAAGAGCTGACTCTGAATGAACCTGCCCGCCCGCGTAGTCGCACGTCCACTGTGACTATGTCCACATTCCACAAGGTCAAAAGCCTCCTTTTGACGCAGTAGCAGGTTCCGGTCATCGCGACTGATCGGAGGCTCGGAGCTCCCACGCGTCTAGCTTGTTGCGAGACGACACACACGGGGGTGCACGTACGACGACCCGTCAGCGCTGGATCCAACACCATCGCCGCCGTTGTCCACTCAGTCAACGGCGGAGTGGCCGGCGCGATCTCGATCAGTCGATCGACCTGTAGCGGATGGAGGGCCATGCATCCATGGATGGATCATGGATATATGATACGTACTGCATATATATATATATATATATATAAAACGGAACGCGTAGCCTTTCAGTACGTGCCTTCGACTGACCGCAGAAATGCACAGTACGACGGAGTTCTACACCTCCTCTGGCCTCTAGATGGTAAGCACACGCTACGTACGTTTGCGTGTTTTGACTGTTGCCGTCTGCCTCTTGAGGCTCTGCTACTACTACACGCACAAATATTGGCACGTACTACATGCGTGTGCAGCACAACAAGAAGCCAGCCAGCTAGCTCTGCCGGTCCATATGGCTCAACGGTCAACGAGCATCATGGTTGCCTTGCTTGCTTGGCTCGCACAGATGCCCAGCACAGCTAGGCTGGTCCGTTCAGTAGGGGGCATATGAAAAACGCGTGGCGTTGTGGTGTGTCGATCGAGTACGGCCGTAATCCTGACCGTACGCCGTTATGGCCAGCTGTTGGCCAATTCAATCCACAGCTCTTGCTGCCATCATCCTCTTTTGCTGTTCACACCATAGTCACAAAGTTCCCGGGTCGATTGGGTCGAGGATCGATACTTTATAAAATTGTGGTACGGAGAGGATATACCTCTTTAAGACGAAAATTCACAACATGATACGTGAACCAAGAAGTGTCGGGTCGATGACCCCGGAACGAGGCATAGAAGAGTCAAGGAAAACAAAGGAAAGGGATAAAAGGAGAAAAGAAAAGATCTAGATGAGCTGCCAATTAATGTGCTTCACATCTATACTGCAACATCATTCCTGCCTCATGTTGGAGCTTCTCCATGGTGACCTCCAGGACCTTGATGAGTTTATGACCCTACGAGATGGGGACGACGATCCAGTGAGAATTGGGACGATGACCCATGGTGACCCCGACCCACGAATTGGGACGATGTTCCCGGGTCGTGGAACGTGCCACCGACCCCATTTCCTGTTACTATGGTTCACACTCCAGATCAAGTGAGGATCGCATCCGCAAGGGTAGCTTTATCCTCCATAAATAAGGAAAGAAAAAACAACAATTAGAGACCGTGACGTGTCGATTGTTTCCCCCCAGCTGCTACAGTGCTACATAGTCATCCCAGGGTTCGTTCAAAAAACATAGTCATCCCAGGAAGCCAGCAAGGCACGGCCAACGACAAGTCCAGATTTCGCAGACGATACACCTGTAGAGTACCCACTTTCCTCTCTGACGCGCGCGCCGAAGCAACCTGCCCTTTTCTGCGCCTCTTGTACTCGCGTTTTCCACAGCCACGCGTTGGTAGAGAGGACGGATCGGAGACCTGCCTGCGTAACCATGCAGTGCACATCACCGAACACCTGCACCCCCTCGACACCGCACGCTTAGGCTTCCCAAAAGTTTCCAAAAATCAACTTCCAAATACACTATACAAAAAAAGATTTCCCATCACATCAAAATGTCATAACATGCATGGAGTACTAAATATAGATGAAACAAAAAACTAATTGCACAGTTTTGTTGTACTATGCGAGACGAACATTTTGAGCCTAATTAATCAATTTTTGGACAATTATTCACAAATACAAACGAAATGCTATAGTGACGCAAAAACGAAAATGCTACAGTAACGCAATGATTACGAAGTGACATCTACCTCCCAAATTCACCCTCTCAGATTTGCATGGCCTTAGATCTCCGCAGCTCCGGCGGCGGGCGGCCGGCCGGCCCGGCCGAAGGCAACACATGGACAGCCACACCACAGACAGATCACAGGTGCCAGGTGGACCGGACCCGGTGGCGCTGCCGACGCTTGCGAAACACACTTGCCTTATCCATGGCGACAGCGACGGCAGAGACGAGGCGATCGAGTGTGAGATAGAGAGAGTAGCAGCTTCGGAGAGAGGAACAGGGAAATGCGCTCTGCTACACTAGGCGATAACGATAACTCCCGGTGGATGCCTGCTTATCTATCGTCAGTTGCGCGGATTGGACGCCACTGGCAGCAAAAATTCTCGGCCGAAGGAAACGGGAGACGGCGAGCTGAGAAAGTTACGGAGAGAAACAGGGACAGGCACCGGTTGCTGACCCTGACCCAGAAACGACCAACGGATCCAATGGTCTATTCCGTCCGGTCCAGCCAAGTAGTAGTGGTATACGCAATAGGGGTGTGACCGTGTGAGGCTGGCAGGGGATTTTCGTCAGCTCCAAGATCCAAAGACCGGAGCCACTTGTGGCCCACCCACTGACCGCACGTCGTCCTCATTCGGTTCGGTTGGGCCGAGTGGATTACTGCCCTCCGGTTTGGTAAAATAAGTCGTTTAGGACAGCGACACGGTCACCAAAACACAACTTTGACTTCTCTTTTCTATAAAAATATTTCTTAAAAAGTTATATATGTATACCTTTATGAAAGTATTTTCTAAGACCAATCTATTTATATAATTTTCACATTTCTAAACTCAACAACTTAAATGTTTTTCATGATTTATATTTCCAATGTTTGACTCAAACCTTGTCCAAAACAACTTCTTTTACCAAACCGGAGGGAGTACTCC
Organism: Echinochloa crus-galli; assembly: GCA_900205405.1. Classification (NCBI taxonomy): domain Eukaryota; kingdom Viridiplantae; phylum Streptophyta; class Magnoliopsida; order Poales; family Poaceae; genus Echinochloa; species Echinochloa crus-galli. The sequence continues at coordinate 1,165,923 of OAMR01000305.1, read as the reverse complement.
CAAAGTTGCGGTAACAAGAAATACTACTACTACTACTAATCTGGAGGGTCAAATATACAAGTAGCATGCATGGTCCACAAAAGCAGTGGTAAAATATACGTAGCCAATTGTCCCAGTGAGGTCGACACAACACAATTACACAAGCTGCGGAGCACAGAGGGGCAGAACGGTAAATCCTGGCGCCACAAATCTGCGAAAGCTCCACCAAAGCACAGCCCGTCAGCCACTCCAGTCTCTCCCACACGGGCACACCCCAGAAAATTGCCCCCGTTTGTTTTTCCGCCGTCAAAGAAGAAGGCGGAATTTTTTTCAAAAAAAAAAGAAAGGCCGAATTGGCGAATTCGCCCACTGGTAGTAGCCACCGGCAGCGGCAGGCGCTTTTATAGCAAGCGCACGCCCATGGCCACACGGAAACCCAAGACCCCTTCCTCTCCAGCCGCAGCCCCCTCCAGTCCACTTCGCTCACCGGCTTACCTTGCGTGCTACGCCTCAACTTTACGAAACCGCCCCTCCGCCTCTCGGCCACTGACACCGCGGCCTCCGGGGGCAGCCGCGCCATTTCCTCCCTGCTGCGCCGGTACGCGAAGGCGCGGAAAGGCCCCTGCCGGGGGCCCACCGCCTCGCCTGTCGGCCTCCCGCGAGAGCGACCGCGCGCCTGGAGCACGGCCACTGACACGTGGGGTAGCAGCGCCCCGGCCCACATGTAAGGGAGACAGAAGTGGATCGAAGGCGGGGGGACGTGGCGCCGCGCGCGGCGCGTAGCTGCGGGAGCTGGGGGAGGGAGGAGGGTGATGGTGGTGGTGGCGGCGAGTAGGGGGGAGGTGGTCGTGGTGGGCCCATACCGTGTTTATTTTACGTGGTTTTTAATTTATTAGTATTCTATTCCTCCGCCGTTTAAAAGGGGCCGGACCGCCACGCCGTGGCTTTCGTTCGCCTCCACGCCCCCCTCATTCTCACCGCTCCCACCCACATCCACCTCGCCTCCTAGCTCTCCCTCTCCCTCTCTCTCTAAACACGCTTCCGCTCCGCGTGGGGCTCTGGTGGTGGTTCGTTACCAGCTCTCCCCCGCCACCGCCGCCGCCGCCGTGGCGCCCAGCAGCAAGGTACGTGCGCCTCCGTCCCCGTCCGTCCCCCTGTTGGTTTGGTCGCCCTGCTGTTGTGGGCGGTTGGTTGCTTTCCGCGCCCGCGTTGGTTCGTGCCTGACCGGACGAGCGGACGGACGAAACTGCCCCTCCGTGTCAGCAGCACGAGGATGATGACTTCCCGATGACACATCGCTTTTCCACCCCTCGCCTCACCTCCCCTCCCCTCCCCCGCCTTTTCTTCGTCTCAACCTTTTCCCAATCTCTCCAGTCTCCACCCCTGGCTGTCTGGCGATTCCGGTAAAAAAAACACACACACGCCGCCGTGTGTGTTGCCGGATACCTCACGGATCTCCCGTCGGAACCGTCCCCGGATTTGCCCTCACTCCCAGCCGCTGCTTTATCATTTTCCAGCGGGTGTGCGTGAGGGGAGGGGAATTCCTGGGATTTTATTCGTACGTGTGCGTCGGGTGTGCGTGTGTTTGTTTGCCGTGGTTGACTCCGGCGGTGGTGGTGGGCAGCTGCGGCAATTCACACGGGTAGGTGGGCCTCGTCCTCGTCCGCCTCGGCTCCCACTCGCCACGAACGACGGAACGAGCCGCGCGCGGTTGCGGCTTCCGTGCTCGCTCCGGCCGCTCCGCTGTCTCCCTCCCGAAACTGTCCCCGCCTCGTGCCCCCACCGGGGAACCTAACCCCCGTGGGCATTCCGGTAATTCCACCACGCTTATCCCTACGCTACGTGGGTGTGCGTAGTCAAACAAACCACCGGAGCGGCGCGTAGGGGCGTGGCGTCGGGGCCATGGCGCGCCGCGTGGGCGCCACCCATTGGCCGGCGAGGGCGCGGGTGGCGTAGCGTGGGGCGCCGCACGGCTCCGGTTGCCCTGGCAGACGAAGCCGGGCCACTCCGGCGCCGCCACGTGTCCGCGTGGCGCTGGCGGGCCCACTGCCACCATGCTGATGATGCTTTCGAATTTCTGGAACGCCAATTTGCTCATTGATTACGAGCAGATAAGGGGGAGGTGAGTGAGTGACGGACGGGTGAGCAGGTTGCTTGTCCGTGTCGATTGCTCGCCTGCTCGGCGCTCCCCGTAACGTGCTTCATGTGATTGCCTAATCGAGATGCTGCGGCTGCAATTTGCGATCTTGGCTGGAGTTGGTTTGGTAGGTGCCTTTTCTGTAGTGAACAGCGGCCATGCATGCCATGCTCAGCTCACTTGCTCACTCCTACCTGGAGGCCGGAAATTTTTCTTTTAAAAAAAATGGAAACAAAGAACATGCGTCCCGTGTTGCTTTCGATGATTGTTGCTGGCTGGATTTTTCTCGGGTTGGCTCATGCCTAGTGTATTCTAGGTCTAGGCTTGTGGTCCGTGTTGCTTGTTTGTTCCTACCACTCTATCTAACAGCATCTGGTACTTCACTTTAGGCTGAAGTGAACTGAACTAACCGAGCTTGTTGTTTGTCTTGTGCTGCGGCTGCAGGTGGCGGGTGCCCTCGCCGGACGGCGGTCGATCCTCCCGGTGCCGCCGCCTCGGCCTGCCGGCCAGCGGCCGCGGAAGAAGATGGTAAGCTGAAAAGCACCTTCCCTCTGTCTCTGTCTCACTCCCAAATTCTCAGAGCACTATACACGTGAAAGCGCATTAGGCTTAGCCCAAACAAAGTACCGTGGAGAGGAATCAAGTGCTGTCACGAGTAGGCGGAGCGGGGTGGCCTACTGGCTTGCACCTTGGCGCGGCGCAGGGCATGGGGCGCTGGCGCTGCGGGTGGTGGTAGCTTTGGGGTTCTGAAGCTTTTTGAATGCGTCTCACCAACCTTGCTGCCGACCGCATCTCCCGCATCATTCACGGCATCTGCACAGGCCGGCCGGCCAGGCAAAAGGTGCCCTTCGGCCTGGTCAGTGTCTTCACTCGCTTCACCCTCGCAGTAGTGGAAAGGCTGTTCGAATGCTGGTG
>OAMR01000305.1:1150700-1162389 GCA_900205405.1 Echinochloa crus-galli | reverse complement strand
GGCGAGAAAGTTACGGAGAGAAACAGGGACAGGCACCGGTTGCTGACCCTGACCCGGAAACGACCAACGGATCCAATGGTCTCTTCCGTCCGGCCCGGCCAAGTAGTAGTATTCGCAGTAGGGTGTGACCGTGTGAGGCTGGCAGGGGATTTCCGTCAGCTCCAAGATCCAAAGACACGAGCCACTCGTGGCCCACTCACTGACCGCACGTCGTCCTCATTCGGTTGGGCCGAGTGGATTACTCTACCAAAGTTGCGGTAACAAGAAATACTACTACTAATCTGGAGGGTCAAATATACTATCACCATGGTCCACAAAAGCAGTGGTAAAATATACGCAGCCAATTGGCCACACTGAGGTCGACCCAACTCAAGAGGGGCAGAACGGTAAATCATGTCACCATAAAACTGAGAAAGCTCCACCAAGCGCAACCCGTCAGCCTCTCCAGTCTCTCCCACACGCGCACACCCCAGAAAATCAAAATCGCCCCCTTGTTTTGTTTTTCCGTCGTCAAAGAAGAAGGCGGATAATTTTTCAGAAAAAAAAAAGAGAAGAAGGCGGAATTGGCGAATTCGCCCACTAGTAGTAGCTAGCGCCAGGTCACCACGCCACCGGCAACGGCAGGCGCTTTTATAGCAAGCGCACGCCCATGGCCACACGGAAACCCAAGAGGCCAAGACCCCTTCCTCTCCGGTCTCCAGCCTCAGCCCCTCCAGTCCATTTTGCTCACCGGCTTACCTTGCGTCCTACGCCTCAACTTTACGAAACCGCCCCTGCGCCTCTCGGCCACTGACACCCCGGCCTCGGAGGGCAGCCTCGCCATTTCCTCCCTGCTGCGCCGGTACGCGAAGGCGCGGAAAGGCCCCTGCCGGGGGCCCACCGCCTCGCCTGTCGGCCTCCCGCGAGAGCGACCGCGCGCCTGGAGCACGGCCACTGACACGCGGGGGCGCGGCGCCCGGGCCCACATGTAAGGGAGATAGAAGTGGATCGAGGCGTGAGGACGTGGCGCCGCGCGCGGCTGCGGGAGCTGTGGGTGATGGTGGTGGTGGCGAGTAGGGGGAGGTGGTCGTGGTGGGCCCTGGGCGCGTTTATTTTACTCCGTACGTGGTTTTTAATTTATTAGTATTCTATTCCGCCGTTTAAAAGGGGCCGGACCGCCACGCCGTGGCTTTCGTTCGTCGCCTCCACGCCCTCATTCTCACCGCTCCCACCCACATCCACCTCGCCTCCTCCCTCTCTTCTCTACACACGCTTCCGCTCCGCGTGGGGTGCTCTGGTGGTGGCTCGGTACCAGCTCGTCTCTCCTCAGCTCGCTCGCTCGCCGGCGGAGCGGTGCCAGCCATGACGGCCGCGGTGGACGCGGAGGCCTGCGCGTGGTGGCCACGGCGGCCGACATCATCTGCTCGCTCCGCGGCGCCGACCTCGCCGGGTGGACGCCGCCGTGGCGCAAGGCTGCGCGGGGTGCCGGCCCTCCCTTCCGCCTGCGACGGCCGCGGCGGCCAGGAGGAGGGGAGGCGACGCGCGGGGCCTGGCGTGGCCGGCCGTGGCGCGCGGGAAGCGCTCGCGGTCCCGCCGCGCGGGGTCCCGTCGGCGTCGGGCTCCGCCGCCTCCGCTGGTCCCGCGCCGCGAACAAGGAGGAAACGAAGAGAAGAAGGCGAGGCGCGCCGCGCCGCGCGGCAGCCCGCGTCGCCCCTCGACTACAGCGGCGGCTCTGGCTCCGGCTCCGGCGCGTCCACCAGCGGCGGCGAGGACGGCGCCTTCTGCTCCCAGCCCGCGCCAGCCGCATCCGCCAGCGCCGCCGCCGCCGGCGCCTACCACAACCCTGCTCCCGCCACCGCCGCCGCCGCCGTGGCGCCCAGCAGCAAGGTACGTGCGTCTCCGTCCCCGTCCGTCCTCCTGTTGGTTTGGTCGCCTGCTGTTGTGGGCGGTTGGTTGCTTTCCGCGCCCGCGTTGGTTCGTGCCTGACCGGACGAGCGGAGGACGGACGAAACTGCCCCTCCGTGTCAGCAGCACGAGGATGATGACTTCCCGATGACACATCGCTTTTTCTACCCCCTCCTCTCCTCACTTCACCTCCCCGGCTTTTTGTTCGCCTCAACCTTTTCCAGTTTTTCCAATCTCGCCACACACCCCTGGGCTGGCTGCCGATTCCGGTAAAAGAAAAAAAAAGCACGCCGCCGTGTGTGTTGCCGGATACCTCACGGATCTCCCGTCTCCCCTTCGTCGGAACCGTCCCCGGATTTGCCCTCGCTCCCGGCCGCTGCTTTATTATTTTCCAGCGCGTGTTGGCCGGCGCTGCGCTACCAGTCTACCACGGGGAGGGGAATTCCTGGGATTTGATTCGTACGTGTGCGTCGGGTGTGTGTGTGTTTGTTTGCCGTGGTTGACTCCGACGGCGGGAGGTGGGCAGGGCAGGGCAGCGGCGGCAATTCACACGGGTAGGTGGGCCTCGTCCTCGTCCGCCTCGGCTCCCACTCGCCACGAACGACGGAACGAGCCGCGCGCGGTTGCGGCTTCCGTGCTCGCTCCGGCCGCTCCGCTGTCTCCCTCCCGAAACTGTCCCCGCCTCGTGCCCCCACCGGGGAACCTAACCCCCGTGGGCATTCCGGTAATTCCACCACGCTTATCCCTACGCTACGTGGGTGTGCGTAGTCAAACAAACCGGAGCGTAGGGGCGTCGGGGCCATGGCGCGCCGCGTGGGCGCCACCTATTGGCCGGCGAGTGCGCGGGTGGCGTAGCGTGGGCGCCGCACGGCTCCCCGGTTGGCCTGGCAGCCAAAGCCGGTGGACGCACGCGGCCACTCCGGCGGCGCCACGTGTCCGCGTGGCGCGGGCGGGCCCACTGCCACCGTGCGGATGCTTTCGAATTTCTGGAACGCCAATTTGCTCATTGATTACGAACAGATAAGGGGGGAGGTGAGTGACGGACGGGTGAGTGAGCAGGTCGCTTGTCCGTGTCGATCCGTGCTTTGATGCTCGCCTGCTCGGCGCTCCCTCCCTCCGTCCCCGTAACGTGCTTCATGTGATTGCCTAATCGAGATGCTGCGGCTGCAATTTGCGATCTTGGTTGGAGTTGGTTTGGTAGGTGTCTTTTCTGCAGTGAACACTGGCCGTGCATGCCATGCTCAGCTCACTTGCTCACTCCTACCTGGAGGCCGGAATTTTTTTCTTTTAAAAAAATGGAAATAAAGAACATGCGTCCCGTGTTGCTTTCCGACGCCCGTTGCTGGCTGGATTTTTCCCGGGCTGGCTCGAGCCGAGTCTATTCTAGTTCTAGGCTTGTGGTCCGTGTTGCTTTGCTTGTTTGTTCCTACCGCTCTACGGAGTACTGTCTAGCAGCATCTGGTACTTCACTTTAGGCTGAAGTGAACTGAACTAACCGAGCTTGTTGTTTGTCTTGTGCTGCGGCTGCAGGTGGCGGGTGCCCTCGCCGGACGGCGGTCGATCCTCCCGGTGCCGCCGCCTCGGCCTGCCGGCCAGCGGCCGCGGAAGAAGATGGTAAGCTGAAAAGCACCTTCCCTCTGTCTCTGTCTCACTCCCAAATTCTCAGAGCACTATACACGTGAAAGCGCATTAGGCTTAGCCCAAACAAAGTACCGTGGAGAGGAATCAAGTGCTGTCACGAGTAGGCGGAGCGGGGTGGCCTACTGGCTCGCACCTTGGCGCGGCGCAGGGCATGGGCGCTGGCGCTGCGGGTGGTGGTAGCTTTGGGGTTCTGAAGCTTTTTGAATGCGTCTCACCAACCTTGCTGCCGACCGCATCTCCCGCATCATTCACGGCATCTGCACAGGCCGGCCAGGCAAAAGGTGCCCTTCGGCCTGGTCAGTGTCTTCACTCGCTGGCTAGAGCTCAGTCGGCAGTTGCAGTTGTGGAAAGGCGGTTCGAATGCTGGTGGGTACCTAGCGTAGGCTGGAATAAAGCCATGCTGGCATAGGCGCAGGCACAGCCCTGAAGCCCTGCCATTGGAAGGAAAGAGGGGCAGCCGGGCAGGGAGGCAAAAGACCAAAAGTGGCGTGGCATCCTTGAGGACAAAAGTGTCAAAGGCCGCCTGCTCCAAAAGATCGAAAAAACAAACACACGACACTTGAAACCTCATCATCACCGGCTACCCCGCGGCCAAAAAGATCATGCTTCACATTTAAACAAAAGCAGACCCGGTTTGTACATGCTTGTCGCTTGACATCCCGCTCAAACTTTGCTGTGGTTTTTGGCGATTGCAGAGGCTCCCGGAGATCCAGCAGCTGGTGCGGTCGCTGTCGGTGGAGAACGACACCCTCCGCGAGGTCAAAACTCGATACCCGATTCGAATTCGACGGCAATGTTTGGTCCTTGCCCGAACAAGCCCGTGTGATGGCTCTGTGCCAGATTTGCTGACACATGTTTGTTTCAAACGTGGGCAGGAAATGAAGGCGTTGCAGAGAGCCTGCACGGCGCTGTCCAAGGAGAACGGCAAGCTGGAGGTCAGTCTCACTCTCACACCAACACTCCCAAGTCCCAACAGTCTTACATTTGGTGCGCATATAAACAAGCCAGAAAAAACAATGGTTCGGCAGTTGGCGTAGCTTAAAGCATAAGTGATGATACTACTGAATTTTCAAAACTGCAACTACTACTAGGATTAGAGGTTCAGAAAGTCTCCCAGCGAAGCCGTGGTCCCTGGCATCATGCACTTTGATATTTCTTTTATAGTGCCCCCCTTGACGCCTTGATCCGTAGCCTGTTGCCAAGAGCCTCGAACAAGTGCTTCGTTCGGTGGCAGAGAGCTCCACTTCGGTGCCTCAGCATCCCTCAACAACCGTTGTGTTAAACGGATAGCGATGCCGATTAGGGTATGACAGCTGAGAGGGTGTAGACCTCAGCCTCGGTGCCTTTTGACTTGGGGATTCCCAGGTCGGCATAGCACGCCGTGAGCAGTATCTGTCTCTCTGCCCGTGGGGCCAGTGGAGCGCTGGCCCCACCTGCAGCGACCCATTTGGGTCTAGGGCCCGTTAGGTCTGGGATGATGCCATTTGCCCAAAATTCCGTTGGTGTGAGTGTGTGACTGTACTCCACTCGGGCACTTGGCCCATGGTCACTGCCAGCAAAAGGAGAGCAGGCGGGTTCCTGGATGCGTGTCGCGGTGCCCAAGAGGGGTTGATGTGTGACGCACTAGCCGAATGAATACCTGAGCTTCTGGGATAGAGATGCCGATGCCCCGGATTCGCTTGGGCAAACGTCCGGTGCTCCGGTCGTTGGTCTCGAGCAACTTGGAGTTTGTTTTATGCAGGAAGATCTCGTCTTCCCTACAAGTTTGGTGACCTTGCATCTGCATGTGGCAGATTTTTTGCTTTCTGTAGGAAGTCTAAAGCTCCTCCATCTGAAGTACATACACTAGTGGTAGTGGTAAGCTCAGCTGTAAACTGGAGTAGTTTTCTGACCAAACTGCCTGCACATCGGGAGAAGTTGCCTGCAGGTTCTATGCCCAGAAACTCCCCGGGCATACACTGATACGAGTACACTATAGCAGGTCGTAACAGGATGCTGTTGGGGCGCACTACCTGTGGCCGCAACCGACGCGGCGAGGTGTTCGGCCACTGTTGACGCACGCTTCGGGCTGTGGTGGCCGTACACCGCCTAGAATCTTTGCCAATAAAGAACCCCACCAAGTTGCCGATCGCCCACCCCAATCCCAATCCCAAGCCCTGTTTCCCACCCAACAGCCGGGCCGGCCGGCCAGCACACACACCTGTGAGCTACTACCTGCCTGTCCTGACTGACCCGACTGACTCGAATCCCGGAAACGATAACCCCGTGGGCTTCTTTAATGCCCCTCACTCACCTGCGTGTCCTTGCAGCACTTTGCTGCACGACGCTCCTCCACGGCCAGAGCAAATAAGCAATTGGCTGCAGACCTGCAGTGGCTATTAGCCAGCAATCAGCTGGGCAGCTCCAATTGGAATGGTCCCTCAGTCCCTGCAGGTTCCTCTCTCATCTTAGGCTGTTCGCAGTGGTATACGCAACCGCAAACGGCAGGATGGTTTTTGAGTAAAACTCGCTGCAGCGGCGTACGCAAAAGGTCCCTGCACGTGAGCCGAGGCAAGAGGAAACGCTAGATACAGAGAGAGAGAAAGGGAAACGGTAACGGCCACGTCGGCGCGGGACCCACGCGCCGCGCGCCCTCCCAACCGCCGAGCGCGCCCCCCTGCTGGCCGCCCGCTCGCACCGCGGAAGGGGACATCCGCCGCCGCCGCCATCCGCGCCCGGAGCCCCTCGCTGCCTCCTCCTCCTCCAACGTCTCCGCTCGCCGTGCCCGCCGCGCTAGAAGAGAAGCAGAGGAGGCCGCCGCTGCTACTCCGCTCCACCGCCGGGAGGCCGCCGCTGCTACTCCGCTGCCGTCGCCGCGCGGCCACCCGCCCTGGCCGTCGCCGCACTGCTGCCATGCTCCGCGCGCCATTCCCCGTCGCAGAGAGCGCCGCCGGCGGCGAGCTTGGCGCGGACGCGTCGATGGCGTTGGTGGCCGGGTTGGCGAGGGGATAGGGAGGAGAGAGAGGGGGGTGGGTGGGAAATAAATTATATGAGATAATGGTGTTAGTTGGTATAGAGAATGAGATATAGGGTATAACGAATGCAGATAAAGTGGTGCTGTACTGTAAATTCTCGATGACTAGGGATGACTAGGATAGAACATTCCTTTTAGAGGATGTGTTTTGAGTAGGACGAGTGCGAACAGCCTAGGCCTCCTCCAACGGCAGACTGATAGCTAGCTCTTGGAATTCTTTATTCAATGAACAGTGCCCAAACATTTGAGCTAGCGCGCCTGCAAGCGGTGGTCTCGCACACCCTCCAACGCGCCTCCCTCTCACTGCTCATCCTCTGTTTCCCTGCTGAAAGCTACCATACCGTCAGAAAATTACTGTAGCTATGAGCTAGCAGCGGGCTTTATTGTTGGAGAAGGCCTTATCTGGCAGAGGAGAGGGTGCTCTGTGATATGAGCCTGTAGCCTACTATTCTGTACGCAGCACTGTAATGGCAGACATCTTGGATCCCTAAGTCCTGTTTCAGGCTGTTTAACTCGTGCTAATGGATTCGTCATTTGGTCATGGTGGCAGTTCAATTGCCTTTTGATTCTTGCCGTAACCTCCTTGTTTAATTCGCGCCAGGAATGGCGCAGTCTCGGCCTCTGGACCGCATCTAGTTGTCACAGTCCTTCCGAGTGTAATGTGCTGCACTACTGCTGCCTGCTGCTTTGCTCGCTTAAGTTGGCTGCTGTGCATACTGCACAGTCATTCATATGTTTACGCTCCTAGTAGATGGTTTACGCTCAGTAACAGTTTTTTTTTCCTTTGGAAACATAAACACTCTGTTATGTGATAGTGTGATAGCTGACAAGTTTTTTGCTCACCATTTTGCAGACAAGGCTAGATCATTCAAGTAAGCATAGCAGGATGATTTCCGCGGAGAAGAAAGGGAAGCCACAACCTGATAACCAGCCTCCAGCTGAGCAGGACACTCAAAACGGCTTCGTGCTCCCTGACCTCAACCTACCGGCAGATGTCTGATGGCTGAAATTCGTCAGTGGCTACATACAATCTTCAGATCAATTTACTGCGCTAACCTGATAATTACTAACTGTACATAGACGAAGCTGGGCCAAAAGCGGGTTCTCAATTCTGATCACACGCGAGGATACTGAAGAAGAAGGGGAGTTTATTTCTGTTTCATAAGTTGTTTAAACCTAGGATTTAGGGCCGTCATGATCCTCCGGTCTGAATGGTGTTGTTGTATGTTCAGAGAGGAGGATCGGTTTACCTTTCATTTTCTGATTATTAAGGTTCTTTTAGTTGGTGCCCCGCGCGTCTGTGTTGATGGATGCGCAGAGGGATATATGTATTTAATATTTTCAAGTAGCAGAGGCTTCGAAAATGAACTCACGATGTAGCTTATTTTCATCTAAACATATAGTTCGAACTGTTACTGTTGATGCTGGTTGTCGTGGTCTCATTTTCGCCGAGTTGTCGTTCCTTGCTATGTTTGTGGTTGTGATGGTCTCATTTTCGTCTGAGTTATGTCGGCCCTTACTATGTTGGTATCCAAACCAACAAACTGCTTCAGAGTTTTCGATTACGTATATTTTTAGGATTTTATTCGGTGTTCTTTCCTTTGCCGAGTAGTAAGATTATATGTTCCTTGAGTTTTCGATTATATTTTTAGGATTATATGTTCTTTCATGGACAGCTGCATAGTAGTAAATGGCTTCTTGAGCCCACCACTCTCCAAGATGGCAAGATGGTCCATGGACTAATGGCAGCATCACCCAATCAACTGGGCTAACTGCTCAGGCCCAATAATGAGCACCTAGCAGAACTATGGGGGCCGATGGTTCTAGCCATACTTTGCCTTGTCTAACCTCAGGTAAGTTTGATCAAATGGCTAGTGTTTAGTTGGGAACTAATCTCGGACAAGATTTTTTTCATATATCATAGACCAAAAAAGTGTATCAAAATTCCCTTAAACATGGCAAGTTGTGGCTTCAAATTTTCTACCCTAACTTTTTATGACTTGCCACAATTGCCTAGGTTAAGGGTGTGTTAGGTTCGTGCCGTCAACGTGCCACAACTCGCTGCGTTGTGGCATGCTGCGAATGACGTTTGGTTGGTGCTGCACCTGGCATGCACACCCGCTGCTGCTAGTTGGTCCCTTTTGATTGCCTAAACGTGCCTAAGGTCTGGCACACATTTAACATTTTGCTCGCATAAGCTTCGGTGGGTTTGGCGTGGTATGGTGACATCAACATCCAAACACGCCCTAATACTTTTTGCTCGAGTACTCCTATTTCGCAATTCCCTGGTCACATGCACTATATTTATGTCAGTATAAATTCACACTAGGTCCTCGATGAAGATCCATAAGAGAAAATAAAATTACATTGAACTTGTCACCTACCGAAGTCGCTACTGCTTAGTTCTTCCCATTTTAAAAGGAACTGCCATTGTGGTAGATGCTTCAAACAAATTCCATGTGCATCAAGATGGCAACGGGTAGAAAATATCCGCGTGCCCGCGGATCTCAAACCCGACGGGCGAGGATACGGGTCTATGTCTGTGCCCGCGGGCGCGGGCGCGGGCATGGCTGTAGACCCAACGGATATCTGCTCACGGGCGAGAAAAATTGATATCCGCACCCGCAAACCTGCCAGACCCGCTTCAATATCTGACATGTGGCCCCAACCCCTATACCATGTATATAAACTCAGTCCTAGGGTTTCAATTTTAACTCCCCCGGACACCGATCCATCCCTTCCTCCTGCCGCCGCACCCCGCCACCCCCTCTCCAATCTACTCGCCTGCCCCCTGTCCAATCCACTCGCCTGCCCCCGTCTCCTCTCTCGCGCTGGGCTCCTCCTCCCCGGCGGCGGCCGCACAGCGCCTTGGGCTCCTCCTCCCCGGCGGCGACCGCACCCGGCCCTCTTCCCCCGAGATTGACAAGACCCGTGACGGCCTACCCTCGAGCTCCGCAACGACGACGCCCTCGAGCAGCTCCTTGGGCTCTTCCTCCCCGGCGGCGGCGGCGGCGGCCGCTCCTCTCTTCCCCGTCACTCCGGTCCCGAGTCCCACGGCGGCTCCTCCTACCTCGTCTCCTCATCCTTCGCCGCCGCCGTAGAGGTCCGCGCGGCCGCGGCGGGAGCCCTCTCCCCGGCATGTGCACAAAAGCATCAACAAGATTCAAAAGTGCCACCGATGACGCGGCCATAATCGAGCCGTGCACTTGATTTGTTGAACGCACCGGCAAACAATTGTGAGCCATAACATCGTCACCAAGATTGGATTCCACCGGCTGTCACTTCAAAAAACGAAACCCAATCAATGAAGAAGCAAGGAAGCGGATAAAAGTACAGCAACCAAATCTCTTGAATAGGCAGTAAACAAACCTTAGAAAATCTCCTTTGAGGAAGCATCGATACTGACGCTGTCACTTGAGTGGTCCTAGAAGTAGAGGGATTGAAACCTCACCTAACCATATAAAAAACAATGTCCATGCTATCGTAGGAGAAACCAAGCAACAAAAAAACTCTACTACCTCACTTTTAAACTATAATTTATTTTAACTTTTCTACATATATAGTTTTTGCTATACATATGTATATAAAACTATGTTTAGATATTCTACTGTGTAATTACAAAACTAAAATGACTTCTTATAATTTAAGTGGATAGAGTTTTTAATATTTAAGGTTGACAACATAAGACAAATCTTCTACTCTTTCCGTTCTTATTTGTATGTCGTTTTGGCTTTTCTAGGTTTCATAGATATTATTATGCATCTAGATAACGGAGGGAGTAGATAGGAACGGAGGGATTGGATAATATTGGACTAGTAGCGTCAAGCTAGTCCAGTATTAACAATTTTAGCTAGGATCACTCGTAACTAAGATTCTCCTGTTGCAAAAAAGCGACAAAATTCCCTTCCACCTCCATCCACCACCGCCCAGATCCGCCCGCGATCCTTCCTATTCCAGACCTCTTGGAGATAAATCCGGTCAACTGCATCATGGATTTGGCTATCTGCGTTGTAGATCCGGCCATCCATGTTGTGCCTTTGACCATCCAAGCTCTGGAACCCACAACCATCCACTCCATTGCCGTCTGTCCTTCTACAGCTGTTGCTGTTGGGGATAGATGTGTTTCCATATCCACCCACCTTCAACGGCATGGAGCAGTCTACTACAAACATATTCATCAATCCCTTCATCGTCTTCAACTGCATCGTAACTTGCCTAGTATTGCGTCAACCACCGAGGATCCAGTCCCCGCCGTTCAACAATACTTATTTTACTCCAACATCCTCCGACGAAGGTGGTCTGTAACGACGGCGAGGCGGTCCCATCCAAACCTACCACTCAGTGGAGGCCCTTTCTTCGCCCTGACGCCACCGGCGTCTACCCCGACGACGCACTGCTCGGCGGTCTCGTTTCCGGTTGACTCGACATCATCTTCCAGCAACACACGTCCTCGACGAAGGTTCCAGCTTCTGCAGGGTTCTTTGATTCTTGTGTGCGTTTATGTTGTTGGAGTTGTTTGGTCAAATTTGATGACTATGTATTATACACCTTCCTTGAAGGTGCTGATGTACTGCTTTTACTAGTATTAATATAAACCAAGTATAAAAAAAAGGATTCTCATAAAAAAAATGTTGGCTTACAGTTAGCTCGGAATAAGCTTTGACCCGTGTGTGAATTCCGGTCGCAGGAAAGACTCCACAACAAGAGGCTTCAACACTACACGCTAGGCGGATGGCAACTGCGGCATGGACCTACTAGGATCCTGAGTTGAACACGGTGTCTAGAAAGCCAGTGCAAGATTTGATAAAACGAACGCGGCAGGCAATTTCCCTTCACATTAAGGATGCTAGTGTACGGCGCTTGCATTGACCGAGCGGACCAAGTTAAGGATGCTAGCTGCCGATGCTAGCTGCCCTGCTCCGTTAAGTGCTCCCAACAACCCAGATCGTCGTTGCCACTAGCCATGGCTTCGCTGCGCCTCCAAATCGATTTCCCAGTGCTCACCGTCGCCGTCCTGTTGCTCGCCGGGGGCGCAGGCGCAGCAGGGGTGGTTAATTCCCAGCCAAACCTTACCTGCTACACCACGGACGACTACAAAACGTGCTACGTCGACCGGCAGGAGTGCTCGACCTCGGCCAACTTCACCGCCGG
>OAMR01000305.1:1098430-1135305 GCA_900205405.1 Echinochloa crus-galli | reverse complement strand
CTGCAACTGCTACGCTCCTGTCTCTTATACACATCTCGCCGAGACAAATCGCCGCCGGAGATGGCCCGATCTGGGGCTGATGGGACCCGGGATTTCTTCCCCCAGCCCGATGCGTACACCCACGACGGCGGATTCGACTTCTACCCCGACGACGCGGCCCGGACGCCCCGGACGCCGATGTCCAACTCGGTTTCTCGCCTGGGCATGGAAGGTCTCGCCCTGAACTCGCCGACGGAAGGGTGGCCATACATGTCGACCTACCAAAACGTGCTGCAGTCCGACCTCGGGAGCGGAAGCAACGGCGGCAGGAGGCCCGTTCATGACCCTCCACCCAACACTGCCACAGGAGGCCCCATCCGTGTTGGCCTTAGCAGACCAGGCGGTGGAGGTGTTACAAGGCCGTCGTCCAGCCGCAGCCGAGGCCTTCGCGGTGGGTTGCCACCTGCTCCTGTTGCTCCAGGACGTGTGACCTCTTTCGGCAGCGCTCAGCACGACGACAACAGCCGGCACGGCGACAGCGACGACAACGAGCTTGAGGATGACCATGACATGCAGGACAACACTCAGGTATTTCCATGCTTGATGCTTGGTGCTTGTGCCTGTTTGCATGATGAACTATGATGCTTGATGCTGAAATCCATGACTTGAAGTTAAAAAATGATACTATCTGTAATTGCTAGCTACGTGTGTGAAATGTGCTCTTGGTGGTGTGTGACATTGGGTTCTACTAGTTCAGATAATTCTCCCTGCATTAGCTAATGTTAGATTTGGAGTGGAACATATAGTTTAGAAATTAGATCTTAGGATGGCACTGTCTGGGCAAATTAAATTTAATTACAGTACTGCTAGGATTAACTTGCCTTTGCTGTCGATTGTGTATGTGTTGTACGAATTGGCATTGCCGCATTGGGCAGTGAATGAAAATGCAGAGAAATAGCACCTTAATTCCTTAGCTTGGGACAAGTCGAAATTAGAGATATGTATCTTTTGATCTGCCTGTCTGTGTCGATCTCACAGAACAGCTATCAGGTCTGTAGGCCAATGTTGCTAGGTATATTTCGGGCTTGTTATCACAGAACACCTATCAGGTCTGTTGGGCTAGAGTCAATTGGACTGTGTTCAGGAATAATTTTTTCATTCACTGCCCAATGCGGCTGTGAGGCTGTCATTTTTTTTACCTACATTGTCAGTACCCTTTTTTTTTCTGCCCAGGCCTGGTACTATGAGGATGTGAGACCTATCATAGTAGCCTTATATGTTCTTGTGATGCATATCGATGTAGATTGACAAAAGGAAAAAAAAAGTTGCAAAGAATGTTGACAAGGCAAATTGGTCAAATGCCAATAATACTTTGTTGCTTCAATTCCTATCTGAGCAAATTGTGCTGGGTAATTACCACAAAGGAATCATGAATAGAGATGGGTACAAGCAGCTTGAGGCAAAGTACTACTCTCAAACAGGCTTAAGGCATGATAGGAAGCAGCTCGGTGGGCGAATTAGGACTCTCAAACAGATGTATGGGTTCATAAAAGATATGCACAATGACAGTGGTTTAGGCCGTGATGAACGAGGATGGCCTATGGCAAGTAAACATTGGTGGGATACAAGAATTATATTTTGCATTTCAATTGTGTGGTGTTCTTCCTGTGTTGCAGAACTGTGTGAATTTAATTGTGTGGTGTTCTTCCTGTGTTGCAGGGATGCTCAGAATTCAAGAAACTAAAGTGGGGACCTCCTGATTATTTTGATTTGCTAGAGCACTGTTTCCATAATGTACATGTTGATGGATCGACTTCATTTGTTCCGGGCCAAGAAGAGGAAGAGCAGCAGCAGGAGTATGAGGAAGAGGAAGAGCAGCAGCAGGAATATGAGGAAGAGGAAGAGCAGCTTCAAGAAACTGAAAACAACCCTATGAGTTCCAGCGGCCAAAAAAGGAGCAGCAGTACAAGTACAAGGTCTACTGCAGATAGTCCTGTCAAGAAGAGCAAGAGCCCTATGATCAATGTGATGAAGTAATACCTTAACATGTCTGCTAAGCAATCAGCTCAAAGGAATCTTTTTTTGAAGAAACTTGGGAGCAAACAAGAATATGCTGAGGCAAAGTTGGATGAGGCAATTAAACATGCGCAACAATTGGCAAGACAAGATGGGTTAGCTGAAAGTAGTTCAGAGTTTTATGCAGTCTCCCATATCTGCAAAGATGAGACACTCATGAAGTTTTTCAATAACCTACAGACATCAGAAGGCAGGAAGGCGTTCCTAAAAAGATATTGCAAGGAAAAAAATCTAGATTAGTGTAGCATATTGAACTGTGTGCCTGAACTATGTAATAATTGTGTAACAATTGTGTGCCTGAACTATGTGTGTCACTGGATATTTCTCTTGTGTGGCACTATATTTATTTCTCTGTTAGAAATATATTTCTATGTGTGTTGAACTATATCAATGTCTAAACTATCTTCTATGTGTGTTGAAATATATTTCTCTGTTATCCAAAATATATTTCTGAAATTTATTTTGCTGATCCATTACTGTTTGTTGGATTTCAGGATTTCGCTGGTCAGTTGGATTCAAGTGACGAAGAGGTGGTCAACCTGTTGCTGGAGGATGCTGAGCATGAGAAGCAAGTCATGGATGCGATCGTCTTTTTTGGTATGTATCATGACACCTACTTCCACAAAAATAAGAGGAAGAAGGCCCCTGAAAGTGGTGAAGAATGGGTGATGAGGAATTTAGATGATGAAACTGAATGTTACAAAATGTTTAGAATGACAAGACCAATGTTTGATAAACTACATGATCTATTAGTGCAATCTTATGGCCTGAAGTCAACATCAAAGTCTAATACTATAGAGGCCTTAGGAATGTTTCTTTGGATGGTTGGCGCACCTCAGTCAGTCAGACAAGCGGATAATCGACTAGATAGGTCATCAGAGACGGTGCACCGCAACTTTGGAAAAGTTTTAAAATCCCTTGTGAAACTAGCTGCTGATATAATTAGGCCAGTGGATCCAGAATTCAAGACAATACATCAACGGTTGAAAAGTCGTAGATTCAGGCCACACTTCAATGATTGTATAGGGGCAATTGATGGAACTCATGTGGAAGTTGTGGTGCCAAATGATAAAATGGTTCAATATCTTTGTCGAAAGGGACACACAACACAAAATGTGCTTGCTGTTGTAGACTTTGACATGAGATTCACATTTGTGCTTGCTGGATGGCCGGGGTCAGTACATGACATGAGAGTGTTCAATGATGCCACCAACAAGTACAAAGAAAGGTTTCCACATCCACCTCCAGGTATAATACCGATCTATGCAACAAGTACACAGCATGTGTTGTCTTATTGTTGGTTTTGGTATTAACACATAAGTGATTTTGTAGGGAAGTACTACCTGGTGGACTCGGGATATCCAAATCGTGCAGGGTATCTTGCACCTTACAAGGGGACAAAATACCATCTGCCGGAGTATCGAAATGGCACAATGCCAAGAGGTATGAAAGAGACCTTCAATTTTGCTCATTCTTCACTTAGAAATGTTGTGGAAAGGTCCTTTGGGGTTTTGAAACAGAAGTGGAGGATGTTGTTGAAAGTGCCAAGCTACCCACTTGCAAAGCAAACCCAAATAATTGTAGCATGCATGGCATTGCATAATTTTATTAGAGAGAGTAAGCTCCTGGATGAGGACTTTGATCGTTGTGACCGTGATGAGCATTATGTTCCAATTGAGGCATCAATGTCACAACCACGTACACGGGTCACAGGAGCATTGGATGAAGATCACAACATGAATACATTTCGAGATCAACTAGCCAACGCTTTGTACAATATATAAACTTTAGATGTTCCATTATATGTACTTTGTTTGGAATTGCATGAACTTTGGATGAATAATTGTATGCACTTTGGTTTGGACTGTATAAACTTTGGATTATCAATTATATGCACTTTGGCGTGCTTTTCAATCAGAGAAGACTGCTATTTTTTATCAGAATGGTCAATGATGGGGATTGTTTCTCTTTTCTTTTATCAATTATATGCTGAAGATGTTCACTCAAAAAAAATTATATGCTGAAGATGAGAATTGTAAGCAGTAAAAAGGTGGTCCATTTACATCCCCTGTTGTCCATTTACGACCCTTGTGCAGCTCGAAATGTTGTCCATCAGTAATCACTGGTTGGTTTTGAAAGATGATGTGCAGGTTGGAGGTCTTGCTGTATGCTGGAGCCTGTACGGGAAGATGTAGTAGAGCAGAATTTCAGCAAGTGGAGAGCTGGTGGGAGATGGTGGCGGGAAAGAGGAGATAGGAGGGAAAATGTGATTTAAATTGGCTTTTGCCAAAAGTTTTGCCATTGGATCCAAACACCCCTAATGGCAAAACTTTTGCCATCTTTTTTTGAGAGCAAAAATTTTGCCCTTTTTCCCTTTTGCCATGGGGATCCAAACACCCCCTAAAAGTGCCACCGGTGTGGCCATAATCCAGCCGTGCACTTGTTGAACGCACCGGCAAACAATTGTGAGCCATAACATCGTCACCAAGATTGGATTCCATCGGCTGTCACTTCAAAAAAACAAAACCCAATCAAGCGGATAAAAGTACAGCGACCAAATCTCTTAGAACTAGGTGATACCCCGCGCGTTGCCGCAGAATTTGTTAAATAAAATTTTAAAGTGAAATGTGAAAGTATAAACACCAAAGTGATTGTACTGCAACGTTCTTTAGTAAACATTATACATGAAAGCATGACTGATCATACATGTAATTTCTACTCCTGTAATTTGTAATTGCTACTCACAAAAATATGGTCACAGAAAATCGGTTGAAGAATAAATAGATGGTCTAGTGGATGAAGACATGGCTTATAGTGGATAGTGATATGGCGCATACCGGATGATGGTGTGGAATGGTTGCATGTTGAGAGAAATCTAACCATACTTGTTAGTGGGTACTCCCTCCGTTCCAAATTATAAGTCGTTTTGGCAAATCTAGATTCATAGATAATAGTATGTATCTACATATATACTTATGTCTACATACATACTACTAACTATAAATCTTAAAATGCCAAAACGACTAATAAATTGGAACGGAGGGAGTACCAATTATATAGGTTATATAGATAAGCAGTAAGAAAACCTCAGAAAATCTCCTCTCGAGGAAGCATCGACACCGACGCTATCACTTGAGTGGTCCAAGAGGTAGAGGGAGTGAAACCTCGCCTGGCCATATCAAAAACAATGTCATGCTATGGTTGCCATAGGAGAAATCAAGCAATGCCTTTCACTACTACGAAAAAGCTTTCTAGCAACGGTTGGAATGATATTTATAGCAACGGTTAGAGCATTCGTACTCACTTTTCGCAGCTATAAATATGCATTTACAGGAACGGGTGGGAGGCCCGTTGCAGTAGGTAGTCTAACGAAGACGGGTGAAAACATGGTCCGCTCCTACAAATCACTTTTACAAGGACGGGCGGCCGCCTCGTCCGCACCAGCAAATGTCGTTTGCAGGTGCGGATCACCCCATCGCCCGCACTTACTAATTGATTAAAAAATAAAAAAAGTGGGCCCCGCTGGGGCCCAGCCCCTGTGGTCTGCCTGCGTCACGAGGTGCCCGGCTGGCCGTGCCTGCGTCGCCGGACCGGGAGGCCACCGGTGCAAGGGCCCTGTCCGCCGGGGCCGGCCACTCCGCGCCGCCGACCGCACAGGGAGTTCGTCGAGAAAGGAAAGCAAGAAGCTTAACAAAAATGCAAATTCTTAATTTTCTACTAAGTTGTACTACACAAAGGCCCATCGTCTAGATCAGACTACCGGTCTCCAACAACCAAAGACTGTCGGAACTATCAGGCATCAGATATCCGCGCATTCCTTGCCGACAGTGACCACAGTGACCCGTTCAGGCAAAATCTCCAATCGCCAAGACAAAAGAACAATTAAATCTCATGAGAAGAATTAACAAAGGGGCAAAATGGTATGCGTTTAATGGGTTATTACTTACCAAGGCACAATTGTTTACACGCATGTGGATGGGATGGTGCTCCACGCATCACCAGCAACCGGCCGGCCGTTCCCACATGCAACTGGGCACCCGCCTGTGGCCTGGCTCCAGTGCCGCGCCCCTGCCGCAAGCGAAGGCCAGGCCCCGCCGCTGCATCCGCCGAAGGCCGGCGACGTACCGCCGCCGTGGAAGGCTGGGGAGGCTGCACCGCTGCATCCGTCGGAGGCCGGACCAAGCTTTTGCTGCTGCTCGCGTCAAAGAAGGAGAACTGAAGGGATAAGAATGAGAGAATAGAGGGGGTGAGAGAGTGGTGATAGCACCCGTCATCGGATGGGAGGTGATGAACCAACGGGAGAGCTCGATTTAGGTGGGGCGGATCGCTGACGTGGATGGGTTTATAGGGACGGGCCTTGCCCCATCCTCACCTACACATGATTTGTAGGGGCGGGTGAAGCCCCCACCCGCACCTACAAAAATTTCTTTTTTTATATTATTTTAAAATTTATTTTTAATCTATTAAATGATCTCAAATGTAAAAGTTGTGAATTACAAAGTTTTATATCTCGTTAAGCTACACAATTTTGATATAAAATTAATATTCATCCGAGAGGATATGAAAAAATTTATATTCAAAAAATATATATCTCTTATACTCATCATATACCCATACATAGACTCAAACATTCCATATACTAGAAATAATATTTTTGAATATTAAACAATCTCAAATGAAAAAACTTTCAACTACAAAGTTTAAGGCATCTTCGAACTCTATAACTTTGATGTTGAACTTATGTATAGCCGAAGTCATTTGAAAATTCAAAAGTTTTAAATTTTAAAACTAGAAAATATAAACAAATATTTTGAAGTATTAAACAATCTCAAACAAAAAAACTTTCAACTACAAAGTTTAAGGCCTCGTCGAACTTTATAACTTTGATGTTGAACTTATGTATAGCCGAAGTCATTTGAAAATTCAAAAGTTTTAAATTTTAAAACTAGAAAATATAAACGAATATTTTGAAGTATTAAACAATCTCAAACGAAAAAACTTTCAACTACAAAGTTTAAGGCCTCGTCAAACTGTCTAACTTTGATGTTGAACTTATGTATAGCCGAAGTCATTTGAAAATTCAAAAGTTTTAAATTTTAAAACTAGAAAATATAAACGAATATTTTGAAGTATTAAACAATCTCAAACGAAAAAACTTTCAACTACAAAGTTTAAGGCCTCGTCAAACTGTCTAACTTTGATGTTGAACTTATGTATAGCCGAAGTCATTTGAAAATTCAAAAGTTTTAAATTTTAAAATTAGAAAATTTAAATGAATATTTGGAAGTATTAAACAATCTCAAACGAAAAAACTTTCAACTACAAAGTTTAAGGCCTCGTCAAACTGTCTAACTTTGATGTTGAACTTATGTATAGCCGAAGTCATTTGAAAATTCAAAAGTTTTAGATTTTAATACTAGAAAATTTAAACGAATATTTTAAAGTATTAAACAATCTCAAATGAAAAAACTTTCAACTACAAAGTTTTACATCTCGTCGAGCTATTCAATTTTGATATAAAGATTATCTTCATCCGAAATCGTATGAAAAAGTTACCTAATTAAATTTCCAACACTTCTCGGTGGAAGGACAAGAATGAGCTGCCTAATTTTTTGGATCGGACAGCACACCCACCGGTTGCTGCAAAGATGGAGCAGGGGCGGGCGACCCCCTTGTCCGTTGCTGCAAATCTGTAGTGTGCAATTTCTACGGCGGGTCTGCCTGCCATCCGCCCTTGGAAATACATCCTATTTACAGCAACGAACGATTCCATGACCGCGTTAGCTGGTGCATTATTAGCCACGGGTCGGATGCTACAGTATTATCTTTGTTCTCCAGCAACGGGTCGGTTTCACGCCCGCGTCTAGAAAAAAAACGTGTCGCTCTTAAAAATCGTTTTTTGGTAGTTTTTTAAATTATAGTTTATTTTGAATTTTCTAGATATATAGTTTTTATATGCATATATATAAAAACTATACTTAGATATTCTACTATATAATTAGCAAAACTGAAACGGCTTATTATGAATTAAAATAGATAGAGTATATAATATTTAAGTTTGACAACATAAGACAAATCTTCTAGATATTGATGGATTAGTAGCGTCAAGCGCCCAATATTAACAATTTTAGCTAGAATCACTCATAACTAAGATGCTCCTGTTGTAAAAAAGCGACAACATTCACACTCCTTGTAAAACGAACAGAAAGGATCGCAATCAGAAAAAAAAATATCAACGCTGCCCGTAGAAAGGTGAAACATCCTCTCGTTGAAAGTATCTACTCTTCTTTAAAAACGCATATAGAAAGGTCTCGGCGTCGCTCCCTGTTTTGTCGTGTTTTGTCGTGGAGCAGTAATTTTCTAAACTGATTGATGGAAGTGGCCGTTCATGATTTTAACTCTGTATGTTATTAATAAAGCTCCTGTGATTTGCCTAAAAAACGCATATAGAAATATTAAGCTAGAATCCGAGGGCGGCAATGCCAAAGTAGCCCCGTCACGGTCTTCCCCTCCGGGCCAAAGCCGACGCCGACGCGTCCAGGCCGCGGCTGGACCCGGGCCGGCCGTTCCTCGTCAAATCCCACGGGCCCCACATCCGTGGCCCAACGCCCGTCCCTCGTCGCTGTCGCGGCCCTTCTTTCTAGCCACTCCAAAAAATACTCACGCTTGGAGGAGGAAGGAGGCCCGGGCCCATCTGCAGTGCTCAAACCGCACTGGGCTCCTGAAAACGATTTGCATGAAACGTTTACCGGAGCGGAGAGCTGCAGCGGCGTCCGCAAGGGCCTCCCCTACGAGAGCGGAGGCCGGCTGCTCCGCCACTTCCAGGGGAGTACGGAGGTTCCCCTACCGCGCCACCGTGGCGGCGGGGCCCGCGTGGCCCAACCACCACGCCGCCTTGGCCGCCCCACGCTCGCCCGGAGCCGCCGACCGCCGCCCGCCGCGCTCGCCTTGACGTCGCCGGAGATGGAGGAGAGGAGAGAAAGGAGGGCCCCAGCGCCGCCCGCCCACGCGGAGCCGCCGCGCAAGCCGGCCGTCGCCGCCGTCGCGCTCCACCGCCCGGCAAGGTGGGACAGGACCGCGGCGACGACGGCGCATCCCCACCTCCCTCCGGCGCTGCTGCAGGACCACCCCCACGGCGTCCTTGTCAGCGGCGAGCAGCTGGGACAGGACCGCGGCGACGGCGGCGGTGAGGTGGACCACGAGGCCGCCGCACCTGCTCCACTTCGCCCCGCCCACGCCTTGCCGATTCCGCCCGCGCCGCCGCGCTCTGCTCCGCCCGAGCTTCGCCCGCCGCTGCACGGCCGGGAGCTCGCGACCCCGCCTCCACGCGGAGCCCCGCCGTCATCTGTTGTCCGCGAAGGTCGCTTCCCCGCCGTCCGCGCTGATGTCCCGCCGCCGCGCCGCGTGAGCCGCGCTGGGCGGTCGCCGCCACGCGGGCCGTTCGCTGGCGCCCGCCGCACGCCGCTCGCGTCGTCTGCGTCCTCCACGGCCGAGGAGAGGCGGGCCGTCCGCGCCGGAGGGGATAGGAGGCGGAGGGGCACCGGCGTGGGGGTGGAGGCGAGGGGCGCCCTCGATCTCCACGGCCGGCGGCAGAGAGGGGCCTCGAGCTCCACGAACGGCGCCCTCGATCTACGCCCCGAGCGAGCTGCGTGGCCTGCGGGTGGCGTTGGTGCTTCTGGTGGCGTTTGGAGAGAGGAGCAGCTGGTTGCTTGCCGATTTGATCAGAGAAAGGAGGTGCGGCTGATCTGATGCTGGGTACCTCGAAGGGAGATAGGTGTTGCTTGGATTTGGGGAAAGAAATGGAGGCGCTGGTGATTTACACGGGGAAATTAAGGAGCAGAGGAGATATTGGTGCTTGTCTGCTTGTTTGCTTGCTCGGCTTGCTCAGGGGAAAGGCAGAGGAGACGTGATGGATTTGCTTGGGAGTGACCTGCAGCTTGCGCTGTTCCTATCCGGCGGAGACAGAGGTGAGCGGCGGGGAGAGAAAGAGGCGAGGAAGGAGAGGAGGAGGGGGAGAGAGAGAGCCGGCGGGGGAGGGGGGACGAGAAAAATAATAAAATAAGTGGTAGTTGGTATAGGAAAAGGTGACGGAGGAGAAACGAGTGCGGAAGAAATTGAGATAGAGGAAGGAATCTCGATGATCAGGACAGAATATTTCGTTTAGAGGAGGGAAATAGAGGAATACGAGTGGGAACAGCGGACGGAGATCCGGTGGGTCTCGTACCCTCGTTAAAGAAACAAAAATGGACGCGTCACAGTCCTCTTTTTTCTCTAAAAAATAAAAAAATTCATATAATAAAAAATGATTAAATCTAGATTAGGCTAGTACAAACGACGACGTGTGCAGTTAGTCAAAGAAAAATTGTGAGGCTGCAGACGAGCGGGTGCACAGTTGCGCACAGCTGTTATACCGTCGTACGTGGACGCTAGCTGAAGGGTGTCGTCGTCGTCGTGCCCTAACGCCCGGCCGGCAATCACCCGTAGAGTAGATTAACCGAATTTTCAGCTCTTAATTGGACGGCAATCATGATGTCCCGACGGCCGACGACGATCCTTATAATTTTGGAGGTCGTTGAGGAATACAAGTATACATATTTGTATGTATGTTGCTATATGTTGTACTATATGATTGGCGTTGTGGTAGTACGACGTATTGAAGATACATCCAACGAGCTATCTGTATGTCATAACTAGAGAACTCTCTCAACATGTAATAAAGAAAAAAATTGGTGTGCAAACAGATGGACAAATAAGATGAATCTCCGTGATCGATAAGCTTCTCTTTTTCACTCTTTTGAACCAAACAGATTAATTGAACTATGATTAATCGAACTGCGGTCCCACCCAGACCCACTTGTGTTTTCTTGCTAGAAATTATGTGAAGTTTTAATGGTTTTAAAACTATCTTAAATATAAACAAGCATGCCTTTAAATGTAATATATGGTTTAGCGAGGTGGTTTCATAGAATTATAGCCGTTATAAAAACCCTCAAATATTAATTTTAGGGGTTGAAGATCACTTTTTTAGCTTATATATACGACAATATACTGTGCAAACAAAACATGTTCCCTTTTATGTTCCAATTTTTTTGTGCCCACAAAACATGTTTGCTGTGCAATTTACTCTTTCCCTCTGTTATTTTTGGAAAGTTGCAATTTACTCCCTCCGTTCTGAAAAAACTGACGTTTAGGACAAGGTTTGGGTCAAACATTAGGAATATAAATCATCAATAACTTTTAAATTGTTGAGTTTACAAATGTGAAAACTATATGAATAGATTTGATTTGAAAAATATTTTCATAAAAGTATACATATATCACTTTTTGATAAATATTTTTATAATAACAAGAGGTCAAAGTTGTGTTTTGGAGACCGTGTCGCTGTCCTAAACGTAGTTATTTCAGAACGGAGGGAGTACTCTTTCAAATTGAGTCACGTGCAAGAGAAATAAGCAGGGGGCGCTATCTATCTATCCGTCTCCTACCCCCACACCCCCAAGAGGTCCCCTCCCCACTACACGCCTCTCGCCGTCGCGTCTTCCTCTCGCCTCTTCAAAGCCCTCCGCCACTTGACTCCCGTCCCCTCTCGCGCGGCGTGGTCCTCCTCCTCCTCCTTCTCGAGCACGCCCCCCTCCGCTGCGCGTCCCGGGAGGCCGGAGCTCTAGCCTGCCGCTTGCTGGCTCTTTAGCGTGTTGGCGGCCCGCGCGCGGGGGATATGGCGTTCCACTACCCGGACCACGCGCTGGCGATGGACCCCTCGGCGGCGGCCGGGGTCGGGGCGGCGGTGAACCCTAGCTTCATGTCCGGCGGCGGCGGCGGCGTTGGGGGGTGATGAAGCGCTGTAAGTTTGCCCGGTACTAGCTTTTCTGTCTGGATTTTGTGATTGAATTTGGGGCGAATTGTATAGCCGGATGGTGCAAGTAGCATGCGGAACATTCTGTATTTTAGAAAAAAAAAATCAGGGATGAAATTGGCTAGTGTGCTGCAGCAAGCGGCTGCTGACCTTAGCTTTGGGTACATCCAGCGAATGACCCAGTTGACAAGGCTCTCCTTCTGTCCTGGAGTAGGCATATCCTCAAGTGTAATTGTTGCTTAGCTGTGCCTCCTCTTCTCTTTGTAACACCCCCTCTCACAAATCCCGTATGCAACACTCTGCATATATTGCAATAAAATGTTCATGTCGTCGTCGGCGTGTGGTTATGGTCAGAAGAAACAAAGGCTAGTTCGTTCCATATGGATTCTGGAACAAACTGAGTTAATTATGTATCCGTAGCAATTGCTTCATGAACTAAAGATGCTATCTCTTGGCTTGCTTTTCTTACTTAATTGCATCGCCACTCTGGTTGCCAAGATTCTGAATAGTGGACTTGTTTCACCATTTCCGCTTATGTTTCTGTAGCTCTTTTTTTTGTTTCTAATAGATAATTAATCTTCGTGAGGTAGCACCGTGTTGTTATCATGTCCTTTTTTTCAATTTTCTAATGCATATCTTGTTTTTCGTGCAGACACATTATGTATTGCTCCTCTGTTCATTCAAGGAACAACTCCAACAGCACGTGCGTGTTCATGCAATGGAAGCAGTGATGGCTTGCTGGGAGCTTGAACAGACTTTACAAAGCCTAACAGGTAGCTGAAGGCTTTCTACTTAGTAATGTTCAAGAGGAAATTTATTTAACTTCCCCTTTTTTGAGATGGTTCACCGTCTTATTCGTCTGATGGTTACAATAAGTTCACATTAAAGCAATAAGGCGAGGCATCTTATTGAAGCTTTTTGCCGCAAAAGAAAATGTTATCCACCATTCTCCATTCTTGCATTCCCTAGGAAATTTACAAAAAAAAAACTTTATTGTGTTGGTTCTATCATGTATTATGTACAAGGAAACTACAAATAGAACCGACACTGCTATTAAATGTTTCCCTTGCACTAAAATTGAACCTTTACAATTTCAAGCTATCAAATCCAGTTCTGAATCATTATCTCATCCAAGAACCTGATGTTGCACCAAGCATGCAACTGATGGTATCTCATATGCATAACTTGAACAGTACCAAATTTTCCCCTGTTACGTCTCTAAAAAATTTAGATTCCTCTCAGGACAGTTAATAATTTGTTGGGGAATGGAAATAACCACAATGGCCCTGTTCGTTTGGCTGGTGGCTGGCGCTGGTTTTTGCTGAGAGAAAAACACTGCTGCCTGGTTGGTGACCGGTGGCTGGTGCTGGTTTCTGCTGAGAGAAAAACACTGTTCGCTGGCTGGAACCTCCTATGATGGTGGTTTCATATTTCTTTTAATAGTAGCAATTGATTTTGCGACAATAGCATTTCAAGTATGAAAACCTAGCCATAATTCCATATAGGTTCATGAAGTCGGGAATCCTTGTACCACAAAGGAATCCTGTATATCAGAAAAATGCTTCCAGATATGCTTCTGAAACACAGTCTTTCTTGTGTCTTTATGTAATGTAAAGTAATTGTCTGCAAAATTTCGATGAATATCCATTGATCCCACTTGCTAGAACATGTCCACATCTTCCATAGGATATTTGGCGGCAAGCATCATGAAATACTGCCAATGTTCCTTTACACATCGAAAACAGATGTTGGCCAAAACTTATGACCTTCTGAAGTGTTTTTTTTTTCTTTTTCTTTTGTGGCAAAAGTTTAGTGGACACTGCAAATTGCCTGACCCACTTAAATATGTTAGCATCAACTAGCTTGTGTCAATCTATCTACCAGTCAGTTGTGACAATCTTTCTTGAAACACATGGATGCTTGAACATGTGAAACTTACTGCAGAAAATTCCAAGCATCGTATTTGTAGGATGTAGGAATCACATTGATAATTCGAGACCCAGTTTTCTTTAACACATGGTTTGTTGTTGCCGGGAAAACATGGTTGAAACTAGTTGCTTTTGCTGCTAGTTTGCCTATTCTGGGTTGGGCTAATATGTACTTTTCATGCAGGGGCTTCTCCTGGTGAAGGCACTGGGGCTACTATGTCTGATGATGAAGACAATCAGGTTGACAGTGAAAGCAACATGTTTGATGGAAATGAGGGGTCAGATGGAATGGGATTTGGTCCCTTAATGTTGACTGAGGGTGAAAGATCCTTGGTTGAGCGTGTCCGGCAGGAGCTGAAGCATGAGCTTAAGCAGGTAATGTTACAACCTTCTAAATTTTCAGTCATGAATATAGTGTTATCTAAACAAAACTGTCACCTTTCAGGGGTACAGAGAAAAACTTGTGGATATTAGGGAGGAGATAATGCGCAAGCGTAGAGCTGGGAAACTCCCTGGTGACACAGCTTCTACTTTGAAAGCCTGGTGGCAAGCTCATTCTAAATGGCCATACCCAACTGTACGTGACAGACATGGATTCTATCAATTGCAGCACTATTTTCCAGTTGTTACTCATGTGTGTATAATTTTATAAAACTTGTTTAGGAGGAAGACAAGGCTAGACTGGTGCAGGAAACAGGGCTACAACTAAAGCAGATCAATAACTGGTTCATCAACCAGCGTAAGCGGAACTGGCACAGCAATCCGGCGTCATCCGCATCCGACAAAAGCAAGAGAAAAAGGTACGGCAACGAGAAACTACACTAGCTTCTACTTACTAGACACCTTTCTGGTTCCTGTTTCCTGTTTCCTGTATGCTTATTCTTGGAATAAAGAAGCACTGCAGGTGATGGCAACGCCGAGCAATCCTGGTAGAGCGCCGTTGGAGAAGAATTATATGTAAATAACGCTTCTACTGAGAAGACACCATATTTGTTGCTTGGGAAACGTTCCTAAGCCCCATATTCGTACAAATATATCACACGATGTAATAATGCTGTAAGTAGTCACCGTAAACCAAATAACTTTATAGTGAATAACTAGAGACTAGCACACGTCGGTATTGTATAGTGTAATTGCTTGGACGCACTTTTTTCTGTATAAGTCTGTACGCTTCAGATGTATTTGACTAGCATTCGATGTTGTATTTTGTGGAAGTATTGTCACGTAAAACCGTGGATTATATTGTGAGTTATCTGTGCATTGGCGCAGTAGATTATTGAATCGTAACAAGCTTGATTTGCCTAGTTTGTGGATATAACAACTTGTAACCTGCAATCCATGCATGTTGAAACAAAGACCTTTGGTGATCTGACATCCTTTGGGGCACGTTTGGTTGCATGTACGAGTACGACGTACGGCCGTGTTTCTTCGGGGTGGAAAAAATATTTCCACCCCCTTTATCAATAATTAAGGGTATTAAATAAAGTTAGTTTATAAAACTATCTTCACAACATTGAACTATTTCGCGAGACCTACCTAATGAGGCCTCTGACCGCATGATTAGAGAATGGTTATTGTAGCACTACTGTAGCAAAACATGAATTAATTAGGCTCATTAGATTCGTCGTGAAAAGTTACACATCCCTAAACGGGTTTTGCAAATAGACTCCCGGATTTTGCAAATAGACTTCATTTAATACTTCATGCATGCAAGATTCTGGTGATTGCCTGGTTCCTTTCCGTTACCTGCGGGGCCTGGCTCGCTCGAAGCTAGGCGGCTTGGAGCTAATGATAGTATTATTAGTGTTTTTAAATACTGATTACGCCTTAATGAGATAGATTATATAAGCTATCAATATACATTTTTTTGCTTTAGTTTTTCGTTGCGGCCTATTTTTTTACAGGGTTTAATCTAATAGTATTCCACAACGGTGATAAGAAGGTATTCTATCGTGAACGGGGGAGTCTATAAGATTGTAATGGCTTGGTTGGGTTGAGTACATATGCCCCTGACAGATGGCAAGATCTTGTTAATTGGTTGTCTGTACCAATTACCATCTTGGCCTTCATAGTGCAAAAGGTGGTGCATGGACTGATGGACGGGATCCTCTCTCATGTAATCCTGTGTTTGGCTGGCTACATCTGGAGGCTGGAGCAGGTGGTGCACTTTAGATAATGGGATGGTGCATTGACTGGATAAGCACTGATGTAATCTTGTGTTTTCTTGGCTGCATCTCGAGCACAATTTGTAACTTCCAAGAGATAAAAGAAACAGCTTGTTTATGTGCTACTGCGCGCTTACGGGGTATGAAAAGTGGGATTCACATCCATCTTACGCTCGATTTAAGCTTTACACACTTCGTAGGGTTTGCAATTAGTGCTATGAACCCAAATCTTTGGGTGGGCTTTTACGGACCGGTCTTACCACCACCTCGGGCTGACGACCCAAAAGATTTGGGTTTTATCACCACCTCGGGCTGACGACCCTACCACCAGAAAAGCCCAGAACGCGTTTCCTCCGCGCGTTGGGCTTCCACCTTCCGCACGAGGGGCCTGCCCTGCATCTCTCTTTTGTTCCGTGTGCCAGCTGGCAAAGTGCTGAGCATCATGTGCAGCACTGACTTGTGATCAAGGTGAACTTTGTACTGCAGTCTGTAGGCTTGTAGCTGTAGGGTTTGGAGCCGCGTGGCCTGGGCAGTACGCCGCCAGAAGGTGCACGAAATGCACGGGTGTGGGTACGGGTACGGGTACATACACACACGGGCTGACAACCCCTTCCTTATTTCGCTGTTGGTTGGGGATTTGGGAGTTTTGCCATGAACGCCGCCGTGATGATTGACGCAACAAAAGGTAAGATCCAAGAAGAACTAGAGATTAGATCCGCCGCTATTTTATCAGAGGTCAACAGCACCCGGCGTCGTGGTCGATTCATGAACCCCTCACGCCCAGCCGAGAATTCATTCATCGAACCAGGGGAAAAACTCGATGAGATGAGATCCCGGTCCCTTTTGACGCCCCGATTTTTCGGGATCACACGAAAGGACCGCGAGGGCCCACGAGTTCTACTCATACAGCCAGAGCCAGGCCTACAAACAATTCTCTTTCTTTTCTCTGCTTGGTGATGAATGAAGGAAAAAAAAATCCCCGAGAATTTTACCACCACGCCGCGACCCGCGATGCTGGATCTGGGTTCCCCCGATGGGCGCGGCGTCGTGGGGAGTGCAGCGCAGAGGGATTTCACGCAAGTTGGCGACGCCGGGCACGGAACGATCGCCTCCACCACCACCCCCCACGTCCCCCCTCCCCCCACTTGACCCGGGGATCGGAGCCGCGACGCGCCGTGCCCGCGTGCGAGCACCACACGGTTACGCGCGCGGCGCACGGGGCGTGCGTGCGCCCCATACGTAACGTGACACGCCGGATCGGGACCGGGTCCAGCGGCGTGCGGGGTCATGATGGGGCGCGCCACCGCCACAGCCGGGGAGGGGGGGCCATGCCCATGCGTCGCCGTCGCCATCACCGATGCACGGCCGTGGACTGGCTGCTCCCTCGGCCCCTCCATCCCTCCCTTCTGCGCACGCCGCCCCAGCTGGCTCTGCTGTCCGGCGCCGCCACCGTGCTACGGCATTCCAGCAAGGGGGACATCTTTGAGGGAACAGGATGAAGGATGCCTTCAGCGCGAGGAACAAGGGCATTGCCTGGACCAGCAGAGCATAAGATTCTAGTGCGAGTGCCGAGTGGTACTGCAGCAGCAAGAGAGCACAGATCGGAGACGATGCTCCCATGATACCCATCAGAACATGGAGCACGCGACAAGCGGCGGCTCAGATTTTACAATGGCACTGGGGGCAATTTTTTGGATTTCATCAGTATATAACACTATGAACTCAATCACAAAACCAAAGCAGGTCTAGTTACAAGCAGGACCTCACTCTCTGTTCCCGGACTTGTAATATACCAACAAACCATACTTACCCAACAACAACCAGTTCACATTCTGACAGACCGACCAACTGACTGACCGACTGACTGACAGTTTCCAAGTAACCCAATTATTACCCAGAAAAAGGGTGAAAAGGAAGAAGAAAACGAGGGACGACTCAGTTTTCACCCAAATTAGAAAGATAATAACTCTATTTGACCTTAATGTAAGATGTTAAAGCATGGCTTCTACTATCGTAGATATCATATAGGCAATCCTGAAACTACATAGATAGATCTTTGCTGTAGGTAACTATATTTAAAACAAAACCACTCATGATGCTAGCATTTTGGCAGTTCTTTCTCATTAAACTGTGCATCCATTCACCACATTCAAGTTGTGTACCTCTCTTTATTCACAGAATCATGACCCAAACTGTGCCCCCATTTGATAATACATATTATGCCTTCAAGTGCCAACAATAGATGCCTCAGTGTAACCACAGCCCAAAAATGATCCCCAGCAAAGGTGTGTAAATGCCTTCATGCACCCCGTTTGTTCTTTATACTTTAATTAATACAGTACTGTGAGTCCCTGACAAAAGCTCCATCCAAGCATACATATCAAATTGCTCCTTCAAGTGTTAACCATAGATGCCTCAATTTATGATCCCTGGCTAATGTTTATAATTTTAGACATCATAATTTGCCTGAATGACAAGTATTATCTAGTGGATAAGAGTTCAATCCTATCAGCAGTACTTGATAATTTGATATGCCAAACTATATAGCCATCTCATAAAAGAGAACCGGTGTTGTACTTTTGAACTCGCAAAAGCATTTGGTTATACAGTGCCAAAAATTAAGCTGGGTCAAACATGTAAAGTTCATATGTTGAGCAGAATGAATATGACAAACAAGAGAACACGCATTAATCTAGCAACAAAGAGCAAGAACAGAATAATGTGGATTGGCCATGCTGCTTACCTTGCATATTGGACGTTGAGGGTCCCTTAAATTAACAAGCAAATTGTCACTTTTCAGGTCAAAGATAATATCGGACTCTCCCTATAACGGACGCTAGACTAGTAACTTATTGAACACACCTCTCGACCAAAACGGTATGAATGAATGAATAGGCATCTGCTGCGTCCATTGCGACACTCGGCGGGCAACTTTTGATTACAATATACGGAATAAATGGAGGAGGGGAATGAACAGATCCTAGGCATATATGACGGGCGGCGAACTGGCCCCGGTACGATTTTCTGGATGTTGGTGACCTCAGTGCTGTACCTTCTGGGATGTAGCCATGGAGCGCAGCCTGTTCGCGATCTCTGTGAAGTTTGGCCGCTCGGATGGCTCTGTTGACCAGCATTGCTCCATCAGCGACCTCCACTCTGGGTCACAGTTGTCGGGCACTTGTGGCCGCAGAGTGTTGCTCACAATGCCACCTGCATACAAAAAGGACAGTTTACATCAAGCTCTAATCAATAAAAAAATACCAACCACATATACTGCATTTTGTATATTTCTGCAAATGGTGGATGTATACCAACCTATAATAACACCATAGTGTAAATCAGCATATGGTTCTTCGCCTGTTAGGAGTTCCCAGAGAACAATCCCAAAAGAGAACACATCAACCTGAGGCCGCCATGACAACATTTATCTGTCAATTCTATGCGAACTTGAAGGAGCTAGCAGAACCAAAAGACAGTCCAAATCAAGCATATACTGCAGAATAGAAATGAACTAGCACACCTTTTCAGAGACCAAGCTGCTGCTACCATTCAGAAGTTCTGGGGCCATCCATGGAAGTGTTCCCCTGACACCACCGGAGATGAGGGTCTGACACTTGACTTTTGAAAGCCCAAGGTCACCAATAAATAGTGTATAGAGTGCATATAGATAGGTCTCAACACCAGCAATGAAAAAAAAAGACGGTATATTTACCTCTCCTTGAAAATTTCCATGTACAATAAATAGCACCAAAATGACATGTTTTATATCACGTCGGATGTCATATTTATAGTTTCCATCCGCCAAATAAGGTTTTTCTTGAACGGACTTTTCCAAATTTTACTTTTTCTAATAGTACTCACATTTTTTGTCAAGGTTAACATTTAGGGAAGATAGGTTTAGGATTTAGGTTCAGAGGTAGGCTATGATTTAGATGATGGAACTTGAAGGTGGGCTGCAAACCAGTAGTAACCTAGGGCTTCAAGTTAGGAAAGACGGACTAAAATGCACTTATAGAAAATTCGGCAGGTTGAGTCATGGAATGATGGTATTTTTCATGTATTTTCCCTTTTCTCTAGTTGGTGTTGGATTAGTGGAGAAGTCTTGCTTTTCAATTATTGTGTTAGTTGGAAACAATTTCACATGAGAAACAATGTTCCTGTTAGAGCTTATGATTCCACTAGAGAATTGTTTTGATGTCATGTTGATCTATCGTGCAAATTTGAGAACGAATTCATTGCATACTGGATGGAATGTATAAATATGTTTGCGCATTTCACAATCGTGTGTTGTGTATGATAACTGAATCGAAGTAGCATATAGAGTGCATATAGATAGGTTCGGAATCACTATATAACTAATAGAAGCTAATATCTTTATGCATGAAAATCTTGTTATCCAAAGTATACGATAACAATATTCAAGGTCCATCAATATACAGAAGACAAGAACAACCAAAAACAAACATCAGAAGTATGAGAACAAACCATCTTTTCTTGCTCAGATGGCTTCCCAGCAAAACATCTGTCGTTGATTCTTTTTATTGCAACATCAGTGCCTCTCCATTTACCATGATATACAGTTCCAAAAGTTCCAGAACCAAGCTCTTGTTGCTCTTCAAGGTCATTGTTCTTTATAATCTGGAACAAACGTGGATTCAAAAAGTTATAACTACATTACAATATTAGAGATGTACATACTTAATAAGATATATGATGATCCTAACCTGCAAACGTCCATCTGTACCTGGAAATCCTGAAATCCAATCTGATGGCTTGCTCTTGGCAACCTGCAAGCTTCTCTTGTTTAGCATTAAGGCTAGCATAAATACGGACATTTAGGAGCATCTAAGTAATCAGTTCCTAACCTCATTGGGGTTAGCTTCACCATCTACTTTATTGGTAACAACCCCAGCTCCTTCATTCAGAAGAGGAGGTTGATGTTCCGATGACTGAGCTTTAGATGTAGCTAACCCGTCCTCCATACCCAGTAAATCTGGGTTAGAGATATCATCACCTGGATTGATGATAGATTCAAATAAGAATTCAACTTACAAGTACATTGACAAGTTTTCATAGGAAAGGATGGCTAAGAATGGAATATATTGAATATAACAAGCATGTTCTCCATGTGTACCTTTGTGATCTGACTGTAGCTGGAGAGAAACATCCTCAGCTGGAATATTCAGGTCTGGCCCTTTGCAGTTCAACAAAGAGTTTTGTGTATGTGGATCCCTTGGGCTGATGTTCTCCCTGCTTGCTACCCGCTTAGGTCTTGGTGGCAATGCGTGTGCATTTGTAGCTGCTTGATCCACAGTAGGAGCATGATTTGGCAATGCTGTTGTTGGTACCTGAGCTGTGCTTGGAGGAGTGACGACTTCATGTGGAGCTTCCTGGTGATAAACTTCAGGCAGAACATCTCTTCGCTCACTTACTGTATTAACAGTGGCATTTGGATAGACCAGATCAATACCATAAGTCGACTGAGGCACCCCACCAGGCCCGACAGTAGCAACCACGTAACTAGAATAGGGTCCTCCAATGCTCATCATATGTGGCATATGGTTCATGTTAACATGCTGGACATTGTGCATATAAGAGCTGGCCACAGACGGTGGTGGCATTGATTCAGTTTGAATCAATACCTTTGGTTCATTCACATCAAAAAAAGTATTGGTGTTGCTTGGATGAACCTCTTTTGCCCAGGTGTCTGGCCTAGCACTGATATTGTTCTCTGGGATCCCCTGAGAGTGTTCTGGTATTGCATTCTGGGGTAAACCATTGTCAGGAGACATGGCAGGCTTCCTTGTATACAGACAAGAACAACCAAAAACAAACATCAGAAGTATGAGAACAAACCATCTTTTCTTGCTCAGATGGCTTCCCAGCAAAACATCTGTCGTTGATTCTTTTTATTGCAACATCAGTGCCTCTCCATTTACCATGATATACAGTTCCAAAAGTTCCAGAACCAAGCTCTTGTTGCTCTTCAAGGTCATTGTTCTTTATAATCTGGAACAAACGTGGATTCAAAAAGTTATAACTACATTACAATATTAGAGATGTACATACTTAATAAGATATATGATGATCCTAACCTGCAAACGTCCATCTGTACCTGGAAATCCTGAAATCCAATCTGATGGCTTGCTCTTGGCAACCTGCAAGCTTCTCTTGTTTAGCATTAAGGCTAGCATAAATACGGACATTTAGGAGCATCTAAGTAATCAGTTCCTAACCTCATTGGGGTTAACTTCACCATCTACTTTATTGGTAACAACCCCAGCTCCTTCATTCAGCAGAGGGGGTTGATGTTCCGATGACTGAGCTTTAGATGTAGCTAACCCGTCCTCCATACCCAGTAAATCTGGGTTAGAGATATCATCACCTGGATTGATGATAGACTCAAATAAGAATTCAACTTTTTACATTGACAAGTTTTCATAGGAAAGGATGGCTAAGAATGGAATATATTGAATATAACAAGCATGTTCTGCATGTGTACCTTTGTGATCTGACTGTAGCTGGAGAGAAACATCCTCAGCTGGAATATTCAGGTCTGGCCCTTTGCAGTTCAACAAAGAGTTTTGTGTATGTGGATCCCTTGGGCTGATGTTCTCCCTGCTTGCTACCCTCTTAGGTCTTGGTGGCAATGCGTGTGCATTTGTAGTTGCTTGATCCACAGTAGGAGCATGATTTGCCAATGCTGCTGTTGGTACCTGAGCTGTGCTTGGAGGAGTGACGACTTCATGTGGAGCTTCCTGGTGATAAACTTCAGGCAGAACATCTCTTCGCTCACTTACTGTATTAACAGTGGCATTTGGATAGACCAGATCAATACCATAAGTCGACTGAGGCACCCCACCAGGCCCGAGAGTAGCAACCACGTAACTAGAATAGGGTCCTCCAATGCTCATCATATGTGGCATATGGTTCATGTTAACATGCTGGACATTGTGCATATAAGAGCTGGCCACAGACGGTGGTGGCATTGATTCAGTTTGAATCAATACCTTTGGTTCATTCACATCAAAAAAAGTATTGGTGTTACTTGGATGAACCTCTTTTGCCCAGGTGTCTGGCCTAGCACTGATATTGTTCTCTGGGATCCCCTGAGAGTGTTCTGGTATTGCATTCTGGGGTAAACCATTGTCAGGAGACATGGCAGGCTTCCTTTGTTCAGTAGATCCAGCCTCACTGGGATTCATCCGGAGCGAATCCATCATCCTGTCCACATTTGCCATATAATTTGGTACAGCCGCAGGTACAACTGGAGGCACATTGTCACGATACACCTGCCCATCTTCACGATGCCTTGCATTGCCACTTAAACTACCTTCACCAGCAAGTGGATTATTGGGACTAGCTGGCTTCACTGGATACTGAGCCATCGCATGGCCAGAAGGCAACTGCTGTTGCGTCTGCGGCATAAATTGATAATGGGAGCTTGCAGCATCAGCATGGGCAGAACTTGGAGACGCTACTCTATCCTTCTCACTAGGAATCACAGGGATATGGCTAAACCCATAGGTAGATGGCAACTGCTGTGGTGGCACTTGCTGCTGCTGCTGCTGCTGCAAATACACATGTTGATGCAAGCCAGTTGGATCAATGAGCACTGAGTTTGTAACTCCTTCCACCTTCGGCACATACACCCTCTCCTGCGGCACTGGATGCATGTGTGTGTATCCATAAGCCCCCATCGGAGCCTGAACCGACCTTTCTGGCATCATGATCCTTGCCACATCTTCAGGCCGCAGACTCATGAACACAGGCCCTGGATCAGGCACAGCCCCTCCATGCCCCTCATTGCCATACTCATTCACCACCGGATCAGAGTGAGCATGAGGCAATGCCTTCAAGCACATATTGCAGTTCTCTAATCTCGCTCCCTGCCCTGGCGGCGGCTGATTCAGACCCTGCATGGCATCTCTATGATCGTTCATGAACACAGGAGGCAGTGGTGGCAGCTGCGACAGCGGCTGCCTGTACCTTGCCGCCTCCGGATGTGGATGCGAATGTGTTGCCACCTCTGGATGTGGATGTGGATTCACCTGGGGAGCCCTGCCTTCA
Organism: Echinochloa crus-galli; assembly: GCA_900205405.1. Taxonomy (NCBI): domain Eukaryota; kingdom Viridiplantae; phylum Streptophyta; class Magnoliopsida; order Poales; family Poaceae; genus Echinochloa; species Echinochloa crus-galli. Next base: position 1,111,234 of record OAMR01000305.1, on the reverse strand, counting down.
GCGGCAATCTCCTGCGGCTTCACCTGTACAGGAGCAGGAGCAGCATTGCTGAAGACATCAACGAGCGGCGGAGGTGCCGCCCCAGCCCCACTGATGTTCGATCTCGCAGCATCATTGGAGCTAGTGGAGGTGGGGGAGAGCGCCGCCGGAGACCCCGGGACCCCGCCCCCTGATGCCGCCGGAGGGGGCAGCCCCCCGTCGGAGTACTGCGTGGACGAGAGGCTCGCGATGCTGTCCTTGCGCACAATGCCGTTCACGGCCTCCAGGTACCGAAGGCCGGCGTCGAAGCTCCCGCCCTCCAACTCCTCCCCCGCGGCGCCGCTGCCGCCCGCCGCATCCAGGACGGGGAAGATGAAGACCCTCAGCTTCGGGCTGGCGCCGCTCAGCTTGTCGTACTCCTCGACCATGTTGTCGAGATCCTCCGTGGAGGACACGGAGATTAGCGCGTCGAGCCCCTCGTCGGGGAGCTGGTACTTGACGGCGAAGTGCGGGCCCGTGGCGCCGCCGTACGCGTCGGCGAGGCGCGCGAGGAGGTCCGGCAGCGAGACCCCGCGCGGCACGGACACGATCCGGGTGTCCCCGCCGGCGTACCGCAGCGTCCCGTCCCCCGGGCGCGGGAGGATGCGCCCGCCCAGGCTGCACAGCAGCTTCATCCGCTCCCCGCCGCGCTTCCGCCGACGCTGCCGCCGTCATCCGCCGCCCCGGCGGTGGCGGCCATCCGCGCCGGCCGGGCCCACCACCACCCCCCTCCCCCACCCTCCCTCCCTCCTGCCGCTGGATCTAGCCTCGGGCTCCACCCACCAATCCAAACCCTAGCCCCCGAGGCGCCCGCGCCGGCGGGGGAAGAGCCGAGGACTCGCGCGGCGACTGGCTCAATGCTTAGCTCATGGCGTGGGCCGCGTCGTCGCTTGGTTTGCGAGGAGAGTTTGCGGGGAATGGGAGGGAGACGGGGTGGGGGGAAGGGAGTAGTAGTAGACTAGAGAGAGGGGAGAGGGGGCTCGGCGGGGGCTGCGTGCTCGCGTCGCGTCGGATTACTCAAAAACCCTTGGCTCGCTTCGGTGGCTGGCTTCCTCCTCCCTTTTGGTTTTGTTTTTTTGGTTTTTTACTCTTTCGGTGGCGGTTTTCCTTATGTAATGTAGGGGATTGGACTTTCCTACGTGTCCGAGTTTGTTAATGGCATTTTTCATTTCTGTTTCCCCTTTTCTCTGGTTGGTGTTGGACTACTAGAAAAGTTATTTTACTTTGCGTCTATAGGGTCAGTTATAAACAAATTAAATTGAGTGTGACGATTGAACACACAAAGAATCTTTCATCTGAAAAGTCATGTTTTTGTTAAAACTTATGATCTTTTTCCCATTAAAGAATTACTTTGGTGACATGTCGAATCTGTCGCACAGATTTGGGAATGGATCCACGGTGTAACGGTCGGATTGTACAAATGTATTTGCTTATTTTGCGACCGTAAGTTGTATACGACAACCAAATCTAGGTAACGTATAGAGCATATATCAGATCCAGAATCGCTATCCAACTGACGAAAGCCAATATTGCTAAACATCCAAAATATGTCGTTACTAGAGTTATCTCGATGAAACGGGTACTAGAGTTATCCTGATGAACGGATACCGTTTATAGTTTTATGCAGCCAAATATCGACTTTTTCAATGTACCGTTTTTTTCATTTTTTCACTTTTTCTGATGCTTCCCATAGTTTTTGTTGAGCTTGGCGTTCAGTAAAGAGAGGTTTTAGTCTTAAGGTCTAGCGGTGGGCTATGCTTACAGGAGGAATGTGAGGTTGAGCAACAAGGGGGCTAGCTAATTCATGGAATTATGATAATTTTTTCTCTATCTCCTCTTTTCTTTGGTTGGTGTTGGATTAGTGGAAAAAAGATTAGCTTTTCAAATATAGAGTTATAATTGGAAAGTATTGTGTGCGGAGATGGATACACAAAAGATATGTCAAATGAGAAACTATGTTTCTATTAAAGAGTATGGCGGTCTTTTTCCTATTAGATGATTATTTTGATGCCACGTTGAATGTAGAGTGCAAATTGGAGATTTGATACACCGAGTACTGTCTGAAATATAGAGATGTGTTTATCTATTTTGTAGTTGTAAGTTGTACATGACAATCGAATCTAAGTAACATATCGAGTGCATATAGCTAGGTCCAAAACTGCTATATCCAACTAACATAAGTCGATACCTTTGTGTACTAAAACCTAATTCCAAAGTACGAACTTTACTAGAACCATATCACGACGGATGTTATATTTATAGTTTCCATCTGCCAAATAAGGTTTTTCTTGAATGGACTTTTTCAAATTTTACTTTTTCTAATAGTACTCACATTTTTTTGTCAAGGTTAACATTTAGGGAAGATAGGTTTAGGATTTAGGTTCAGAGGTAGGCTATGATTTAGATGATGGAACTTGAAGGTGGGCTACAAACCAGTAGTAACCTAGGGCTTCAAGTTAGGAAAGACGAACTAAAATGCACTTATAGAAAATTCGGCAGGTTGAGTCATGGAATGATGGCATTTTTCATTTATTTTTCCTTTTCTCTAGTTGGTGTTGGATTAGCGGAGAAGTCTTGCTTTTCAATTATTGTGTTAGTTGGAAACAATTTCACACGAGAAACAATATTCCTGTTAGAGCTTATGATCCCAATAGAGAATTGTTTTGATGTCATGTTGATCTATCGTGCAAATTTGAGAACAAATTCATTGCATACTGGATGGAATGCATAAATATGTTTGCGCATTTCACAACCGTGCGTTGTGTATGATAACTGAATCGAAGTAGCATATAGAGTGCATATAGATAGGTTTAGAATCACTATATAACTAATAGAAGTTAATATATTTATGCATGAAAATCTTGTTATCCAAAGTATACAATAACACTACTCGAACTATGGTGAGGAAATGCATGTATTTATAGTCTCATTGCTGACAGCATAGAATGTTTTATGTTCTTTTTCCTCATCTATGTTTAATGATGCGACTATTGGTCGCCAAGATAGTGTTTGGGGTAGATCGGTTCTAGGAGAAAAAATAAGCTAGTGTCGGAACCGATAGAGGGCTTAGAGTTTCAAAATAGTAGAAGGTTGCATCAATGAACAACAGGGACAACAAAAGGATGAGTCAGAGTAATCACAAAATGATAGCATTTTTTCTCTAGTTCATGTTGTATTATTGGAAACATTTTCTTCGTTTTATTATAGAATTAGTTGGAATGAATTGCGTGTGGAGATGGGATACATAAATGATCTTTCATATGCAAAGCAATGTTTTTGTTAACCCCAATGGTCTTTTTATATCAAAGGATTACTCCAATGGCATATTGAATCTAGAGTGCAAATTTCAAAATGGATCTGATCGGTATAGACCAGAGCTTACAAACGTGCTTGTGCATTTTATTAGGGTTGTCGGATATATACGAACAATCGAATCTAAGTAGCGCATAGAGTGCATATATGTAGGTCTCAACCTCTATTCAAACTGGCAGTAATCAACATTTCTATGCACTAAAATCTAGTTATGCTAAGTATACGGAAGTGTGTGTTTTTTTTGGGGAGGGGGGGTTTACAATTAAGGTATGACATAGGGCATATAGATAGGTCTCAACACCAACAATGCAAAAAAAAAACGCTAGATTTACCTCCCCTTCAAAATTTCCATGTACAATAAATAGCACCAAAATGACATATGCTTTCTTATGGTTAGTGAGAAACAAAACCATTATTAAAAGAATATCTAAATTAACATCTCGTTATAAAAACTTCCTTATTAGAAAAAAAACTATTTAATAATAGCCATCAACTACAGATTCTTAGTCCACATGCACACAACAACAAAATGAGGATCCTTGACCTTAAATTTTATTTTCAAACATTTTGATGTTCAAATCTAGCCAAACGGGGTTTGGCAATGAATCCATTGGGCACCAACCGCCCAACTAGAAACATTACAAATGTGCTTGCATGTTTAGTAGTGCACTTTGTACATAATAACTAAATCAAAGGATAGTCTAGGAAGCATGTACCTAGGCTATCCATAGTTTTCTAATCGATTAGTATCTATGGAAGCATATATTTTTCATGAAGGTTAGTACCGGCTCCAACAAGGAAAAGGATAGGTGCAGGGATCACATTTTTTAGTGGATGGCTAAGCTTATAGACGAGGATCAAGACGTTAAATTTGCCAAGAACCAAGGCTACAAGGAAGAGGAAGAGGAAAATGAAGGTGTTTTGAACATTTTCCAGAAGAATTTATGGTAAGAACATACGTACTGAAGCGAGACTTCAGATGTTTTTTTCATTAGCAGGTCTACTAGATGCTTGATTATTGTTTATGATAGCAGCATACACCAAAGATGCCCAGAAAGATTTGGGCTCGATTTGAATAAGTACAACGACTCGTCTCAACAACCACTTCTTGTTCTGATTGCATTGACACGTGAAAATAACAATATTTCGATGTCTAAGCAAGGTGATGATCAATTCTTGTTCAATCTCCAATGCCTATTTTTCCAATCAAGCCTCTACGAATTTAATGGGAAAAAAATCGATGCTTCATATATTGTGCTATATTGCGGCTACTCTAGAGCCCTTAAGCTAGTCCCAACCTAGAAATCACCATATTGTTTCCATAGTTTACATGTCACATAGACACTAGTCATAAAAACTATACTCCTAAAATAAATGCTCATCCAATCAACTTTCTTCTCTCTCCTTTCTTCTCGTATCACCCCCTCTTGTTTCTTGGTTTTACCTCACATGATTCCTTGTATAAGACATGGTTTCTTTAATTTTTTTTCTTTTCTTCCCTCATTAATTTTCTTGCTTTTAAATTATTGTGTTAGTTGGAAACAATTTCACATGAGAAACAATGTTCCTGTTAGAGCTTATGATTCCACTAGAGAATTGTTTTGATGTCATGTTGATCTATCGTGCAAATTTGAGAACGAATTCATTGCATACTGGATGGAATGTATAAATATGTTTGCGCATTTCACAATCGTGTGTTGTGTATGATAACTGAATCGAAGTAGCATATAGAGTGCATATAGATAGGTTTAGAATCACTATATAACTAATAGAAGTTAATATATTTATGCATGAAAATCTTGTTATCCAAAGTATACAATAACACTACTCGAACTATGGTGAGGAAATGCATGTATTTATAGTCTCATTGCTGACAGCATAGAATGTTTTATGTTCTTTTTCCTCATCTATGTTTAATGATGCGACTATTGGTCGCCAAGATAGTAGCGGCGAACGGGTAAGGTAACGGTCACAGGCGTGCACCACGTCAGCCGTGGGTCCATGGCCTGCATGACGGGTGGGCCCAGCGCCTCGCGCGACGGATCAACGGCGCCCCGCCCATGGGAAACATGACGCGGCCTCGGCGGAGTCCGCCCGCGACGGCACATGCTGTGTGCTCTGCAGGTCTGCTGCACCCGCAACCTTCCATCCCAGACAACTCCGTCCCATGCCAAACAACCAGGAGAGAGCGCTGCATTTGAGAAATGCCCATTATCTTCACACCTTCTGAATTTTGTTTGGTGCAACTAATAGAATAGGCTCGTTCGTTCATAATTATCTCATTGTTTAGGACCGTACTAGTACTAATAGGGTATCCCGCCTACATTCCTTTTCCATCATTCGTAGGGTGATTTCTCAAACCAAACAAACCCACTACTGTAGTCTCCATTTCTCCAACTCCATCGTGGTACGAGAACAATTTAAATTCTGTTGATTCTGTTTAGAAAAGTAGACAATTTTGCAGCATAGATAGATATTTGCGGGGCGCCAAAAAACAATGTGCCTTTATGATAAACGGGCTTGCTAGCGCCCGGACGTCCGACGGGACAAAAAAATCGGACGGTGACGTGGCAAAACCCCAGCCAAGTATTCCTCCCGTCGGTACTGTAGCGCAGAAAAAATCCCGCCGCAACATGGCCATGATGTTGCATGCAACATGTAAAATTTTTTTACAACATCCAAAAATAACGTATGCAACATCAAGAAATAGTATCTGCATCATGAATAGTCAACGTCTGCAACATTAAAACAGTGTCTCACAGCACTCAGCCACGCACGGCAGCAGACGAAAAAGTCGAATGGAAATGCAACATCCGGATGAAACACTTGCAACATGCATGCAAAACATATGCAACATCGCAACATCCCAGGAAAAAAATCGATGCTTCATATATTGTGCTATATTGCGGCTACTCTAGAGCCCTTAAGCTAGTCCCAACCTAGAAATCACCATATTGTTTCCATAGTTTACATGTCACATAGACACTAGTCATAAAAACTATACTCCTAAAATAAATGCTCATCCAATCAACTTTCTTCTCTCTCCTTTCTTCTCGTATCACCCCCTCTTGTTTCTTGGTTTTACCTCACATGATTCCTTGTATAAGACATGGTTTCTTTAATTTTTTTTCTTTTCTTCCCTCATTAATTTTCTTGTCCTCAATTTTTTAGTTACATGATATTTATTAATGCTATAGAAACTAGCTGAGGTGCAGAGGGTTAGGACTGCTTGTATAGATTGATATAAAGAAAAAAGAAATAAAACTAAAGTTCAAAAAAAGAAAGAAAAAAGCAGAGTGGCAGACTGAGGTGTAAGATGGAATACATATACATTAATATGTAGCCATAAATAAAGGTTTTGATTATTTAGGCTAGTCTCAATGAGGGTTTTATAGAAAATGTTATGTTATTAAATTTGTTGATGTGACGGAGTAGAGAGAGGAGAGTTTAAAGATATGTGAGAGAAGTTTCATTCTTATGAAACTCATGGTTCGATTATCTAGTTTCTAGTCTTGATAACCATGCAATGAAACCTTGAGACTATGAGGTTTCAAAGAGAGTTTTATAGCACTAAATTTATTGACGTGACAGATGAGAGAGAAAAGAAGATTTCATCTCATAAAACTCATATGTGCAATAAAATTATGTACTAAGACTGGATTTAGAACACCATTATAGGTAGATTTGCAACCATTTTACAGCCCTATCAAAATGCGGCCTGCATATAACAACCATTTATTAATAAGTACTCCAAAAATGACAGATCTTGTTGCAGCCACGCGAGAACCAAATTGAAGAGCCTTCTGTTCAAAAAAAAAATTGAAGAGCCTTGACCTTAGGTGGCATACATTTACTGGGCATCATCCCCTCATTAAAAATACGACTGGGGCCTACACGAATGCACCTTCAGAATCTTAAAGTGGGCTCAGCTCATTAATGAGATGCTTCAGGGGCTGCAATGGCGTGGCTTGATTCTTCGGATGTAGCAGAAGACAGTGGCTTTAACATCCTAGTACTCCACTAAAGCAGTTTCAGCTGTGATCTGATATCCCTCTTGCTTTTTAAGCCAAAGTTAAAGAGGCCACTAGAATATTGCTGAGTATGACAACTTCCGGTGGAAAAGGGTAGTAGGTCACCATCAAGGAAACTAATGTAATATGAACATCATCTTGATCTTGTATTCTTGTTAAGCTTGCAGATAAGATGTATCACTTTGTAGATAGCTTTGATAACTCTAATGAGTTTCTATTTCTTAAAATTATGACATAAGCTTTGGCATTCACTTAAGAAGAGGATTGTCATTCAGGTTTGGTGCAATCAGTGTGTGTGGTGCTGGATAACACCACCTACCAACCTTAATCCGTCTAGTGCTCCAAGTAAAAGTGACACAATGATGCCATATATCTCTCATGGGCCAGCAGTCCAGCAGTACATGGTACTTTCCTTTTTTGGATGTTCAATCCACACCACCATCTCCTCCTTTATGCAATAATATGTCAGTTCTAGTTGTCACTAATCATCATGCTGGATTAATCAGCTGGCTGGTAGGCCCGACAGAAAGATGAACCCTAAAAACTATCCAGCAAAAGCGAGCATGCAAGAGGAAGGGAGGCACGCTCGGTGGGGCCATGCACGGAGGTTGTGTCTCCAGTCGGGAGTGCTGGTGTCCGCCCCAACATTTCCATTGGAGAAGAGGATAACCATAGCTCACTTTACCTCTTTCATATGCAAAGCAATGTTTTTGTTAACCCCAATGGTCTTTTTATATCAAAGGATTCCTCCAATGGCATATTAAATCTATAGTGCAAATTTTAAAATGGATCTGATCAGTATAGACCAGAGCTTACAAACGTGCTTGTGCATTTTATTAGGGTTGTCGGATATATACGAACAATCGAATCTAAGTAGCGCATAGAGTGCATATATGTAGGTCTCAACCTCTATTCAAACTGGCAGTAATCAACATTTCTATGCACTAAAATCTAGTTATGCTAAGTATACGGAAGTGTGTGTTTTTTTTGGGGAGGGGGGGTTTACAATTAAGGTATGACATAGGGCATATAGATAGGTCTCAACACCAACAATGCAAAAAAAAAACATTTGCCAAAAATAAAATCAAATTCAAATTAACAACCCGTGGGCTCACGTCGTCACATGAATTTAGTATCAAACGATGCCAGCACTCATAGTTTAATTGCAGATTAGGAACAAAAGATGGGCCGATGAAAAGAAAAATGTAATTCGATCCTGGATGCATTCGTTCTGGCAGCTCTGTATGTTTTCCCCATATGTAACACTGCAAGGTGCAAGGTGGTTCTTGGGTTCTTTGTCCTGTTTCGTAGCCTGCATCTTTGTTTGTCATCAACAGACAACAGAGCATAGTTTTTCCATTGCACTGGCGTACTGCTTGGTGTTTGCCCAAGATTCCTTGTACGTTGGCCTCTTGTGTGACTGTGATCTAATTACACCAGTAAGAGACTGCAATGGTTGCCTCTCATCTATCTTAAACAATAATCACCGTAAATCTGCATATGATTATTACTTTAGAGCATATATAATCTAGGGAAATGCTAAATATCCTCAATCCTTCTTGTTCTCTTCAATCTTCAATTCTTGAACTTCCTTGGGGGGAAAATATTCAATTCCTGCACTGAAGTTTTGCGGTATTTAGAAACGAAAATCATAATCATAAGAAGTAAAAAAGGTGCAGTAAATCAGTAATAACCTGAAAAGTTCACCTGCGCATGGAACAAAACCACTAGATTTGCCTCCGCTCTCAGAACTCATGCACATGACATCTCTGGTGGACGCAGGTGCCGTGCCTGCATCTGCATGGGGTGAGGCGAGTCAAGTCAAAGCGGAGGCGGCTCACAGTCACAGCCACAGATCTGGCCCCAGCCAATTTGGGAATGCTACGCTACTTGTACTACCACCACGGAGCCCACACGCTACCACGGCAAGTCGGAAAGATTAGGGCCTCTCCAATGTATAGGACCACCCTTGATTTTATAGATGGCCCCCACAATGATTTGATATCTCCTGAGGTATCGCCATCAATGTATAGAACCAGGGGTGGATCTATAAACGGGTCCCACACCTCTCTCTCCTCTCTCTTTCTCTCTCCCTTTTATACACATTCACCTATTGTTTACTCTATGGAACCTGGTTCTATGCATAGGACCTGGTTCTTCATAGAGTCAGGCTCACAATGTTTAGAACCCGGTTCTATAGGAGAGAGAAATTCATAGGACCATCATAGGACCTCACATTGGAGAGGCCCTTAGTAGTCTTCTTTGTTTTGGACAAAAAAATTGTTTTCCGCTGCTTCAAATCCAAGGAAGATGTTGTAGTTTTGAGAAAATGCATTTGGATCATCGAGCAATACATACACTAATGGGCCTCGCGTAGTTTATTTGCCAGATGAAATCCGATACGCTAGAATACTGAGTTCTAGAATCTAGGATTCTACTACCGTGCATCGATGCCTTTTTCCTAGATATTTGCACTTTACATTATACGTATGTACTTACTTATTATGCGTTTGAGTATTATTCTACGCTCATTTGCCCTCGTCGGGTGGAAATCTAAGCATAGGGTAGAAAAGAAAAGGAGAAAAATGTAAATCTACTTAAAGAAATAATGGCAATTATCATATGTTCAAAGGACTTGCGTTTGTATTAGCAATGGATTAGCTTGGGACCTTAGCTTATCTCTGGCTCATCCCTTGATGATTTTGTGGGGTTGGTCTTAACACCCGTACTAGATTATAGTACACAAGTATTGGAGTATTAAGATATTGTGATTGTGATTAAAAATCAAATGGTTAGCAGTACCAGTAACATCTGAATCTGAATGGGATGGCGCCTGCGCGAGGGACGCGGGCCCCACGTGGTGGTGGCCGAGCGTGACGCGGGCCATGTGTCCGCTCCCCCGCCCCGCCCCTGGAATCCAGCTCGGCGGACACCCAGATGGCTTGCAGCCGCAGCGCCCTCGCCGTCCTTTTTCCCACAGGCTTCCCCTCTCTTCCCCTGAATCTTGCGTCCGCGGCCTCGGCCTCACGCCCTCCTCGCCGCGCTCAGCTCACACCGCGGCACGCCACGGCCACGCCCTCGCTGCTCGCATCGCAGCGCATCGCATCGCGCGGCGCGCCCCGTGCCCTTTTGTTTAATCCTGGCGTCCCATGTCGGCATCCCGCTCAGCGTGCCCTGGCACTGCCACGCCCCCGGCCGCGGCCTCGGCTCCTCGCAGCTAATTCCAGCTTTGGTTCTGCTAGGGCTAGTTAAGCCGCTGCTAATGCGCCTGCATATAACAACCATTTTTTACAAAAATGACAGATCTTGTTGCAGCCACGCGAGAACCAAATTGAAGAGCCTTCTGTTCAAAAAAAAAAATTGAAGAGCCTTGACCTTAGGTGGGGCTAGGGCTAGTTAAGCCGCTGCTGTCCCTGCTGCGCAGGCTTTGTGTCCATCCTACTCCAGCTCTTACGGAGAAACTCTTTTCTTTCCTTTTGCGCGTTCCATCTACAGCATGTGGCAGATTCAGCTGAAGAACAACGAATGAACGAACCCATTGATTAGCATATGTCAGTGTGGATCTTTCGGTTCAGGAGTTACTCCACCTGACGCTCTCTCGTCTCAGCTAGGGTACATAAACAATTGTACTCGACATAATCTATGGAGTATTGCACTGTGCTTCTATTAGCAGTTGGCCGTTGACACTAGCAACATATAGGACTTTAGGAGCACACAAGACCAGTTCTCACTGCATACATTTACTGGGCATCATCCCCTCATTAAAAATACGACTGGGGCCTACACGGATGCACCTTCAGAATCTTAAAGTGGGCTCAGTTCATTAATGCGATGCTTCAGGGGCTGCAATGGCGTGGCTTGATTCTTCGGATGTAGCAGAAGACAGTGGCTTTAACATCCTAGTACTCCACTAAAGCAGTTTCAGCTGTGATCTGATATCCCTCTTGCTTTTTAAGCCAAAGTTAAAGAGGCCACTAGAATATTGCTGAGTATGACAACTTCCGGTGGAAAAGGGTAGTAGGTCACCATCAAGGAAACTAATGTAATATGAACATCATCTTGATCTTGTATTCTTGTTAAGCTTGCAGATAAGATGTATCACTTTGTAGATAGCTTTGATAACTCTAATGAGTTTCTATTTCTTAAAATTATGACATAAGCTTTGGCATTCACTTAAGAAGAGGATTGTCATTCAGGTTTGGTGCAATCAGTGTGTGTGGTGCTGGATAACACCACCTACCAACCTTAATCCGTCTAGTGCTCCAAGTAAAAGTGACACAATGATGCCATATATCTCTCATGGGCCAGCAGTCCAGCAGTACATGGTACTTTCCTTTTTTGGATGTTCAATCCACACCACCATCTCCTCCTTTATGCAATAATATGTCAGTTCTAGTTGTCACTAATCATCATGCTGGATTAATCAGCTGGCTGGTAGGCCCGACAGAAAGATGAACCCTAAAAACTATCCAGCAAAAGCGAGCATGCAAGAGGAAGGGAGGCACGCTCGGTGGGGTCATGCATGGAGGTTGTGTCTCCAGTCAGGAGTGCTGGTGCCCACCCCAACATTTCCATTGGAGAAGAGGATAACCATAGCTCACTTTACCAAAGCATTATCTCTGCCAGCTTCCTCACGGCTGATGCAATCATGAGCGTTGATCATCTTTCTAACCTGCATCTGTATAACGGTATGGCTATGCAAGTAGGGTCGGATTGGGATATAGAGTTCATTTTTTATAGTAGACAGAGTATTAGAGAGGATTGCTAGGATATTTTCAACGTAAATTGTAATCTAAACTCTAGAATTGGATTGGTATTGTCTTCAAATTAAATACTGCAAAAATAGGATTCGCCTTTATTTTGGGTATGTTAGTATTACAGGTTTTAATGCTTTTATGGTTTGTGCATGAATTAATTTTTTGACATGCATGGGAATAAAGCAGATCCTGCTCATGTACTTAGTGCTCTCCTCTTCTTTCTCGTGCTGAAGTCATAAACAAGAGAGGAGAGATGTTTATTTACTAACCCCCCTAATAACAGGGCAGAAGACACCAAAGAAAACTCCTAGTACTATCAGTCAGCTCACGCCAATCAAGCTCGGAGATTATTCAACACATGTCGTAATCAGATCCGCACATCGCATTGCATTCGGCGTAATCCATCAAAGATAAGACCACCCAACCATGTCCTTATCCAATTTGCAGGCGAAAGCACCTGCCAAAAAAAAATCAAATTCAAATTAACAACCCGTGCGCTCACATCGTCACATGAATTTAGTATCAAACCATGCCAGCACTCATAGTTTAATTGCAGATTAGGAACAAAAGATGGGCCGATGAAAAGAAAAATGTAATTCGATCCAGGATGCATTCGTTCTGGCTGCACTGTATGTTTTCCCCATATGTAACACTGCAAGGTGCAAGGTGGTTCTTGGGTTCTTTGT
>OAMR01000305.1:1068404-1096781 GCA_900205405.1 Echinochloa crus-galli | reverse complement strand
CCCCGCCCCGCCCCTGGAATCCAGCTCGGCGGACACCCAGATGGCTTGCAGCCGCAGCGCCCTCGCCGTCCTTTTTCCCACAGGCTTCCCCTCTCTTCCCCTGAATCTTGCGTCCGCGGCCTCGGCCTCACGCCCTCCTCGCCGCGCTCAGCTCACACCGCGGCCCGCCACACCCTCGCATCGCGCGGCGCGCCCCGTGCCCTTTTGTTTAATCCTGGCGTCCCATGTCGGCATCCCGCTCAGCGTGCCCTGGCACTGCCACGCCCCCGGCCGCGGCCTCGGCTCCTCGCAGCTAATTCCAGCTTTGACCCGGCTAGGGCTAGTTAAGCCGCTGCTGTCCCTGCTGCGCAGGCTTTGTGTCCATCCTACTCCAGCTCTTATGAGAAACTCTTTTCTGTTTCCTTTTTGCGCGTTCCATCTACAGCATGTGGCAGATTCAGCTGAAGAACAACGAATGAACGAACCCATTGATTAGCATATGTCAGTGTGGATCTTTCGGTTCAGGAGTTACTCCACCTGACGCTCTCTCGTCTCAGCTAGGGTACATAAACAATTGTTACTCGACATAATCTATGGAGTATTGCACTGTGCTTCTATTAGCAGTTGGCCGTTGACACTAGCAACATATAGGACTTTAGGAGCACACAAGACCAGTTCTCACTGGGACCTAGTAGTGCTGATATATGTTGTCCTGTCCTAGGACCTAGATCATGTCGAACATCGAGTGACAGGGATTTAGCATTTATCAACTTGCATTGCTCAAGGACGCACTTCTTCTACGTACAGCCTACACCACGCGTTCATTGTTCAGGGCATCTTAATCAGCTTTCTGGTTGCTTTTACCAGGTAATTAAACACTAAACTACTCTCGAAACAGTAAGCACGTACGCATCATCGATCATGAGATCTGATCGAGGACGAGCCTGGGGAGATTAACTATGGGCCAAGGACGACCCGGGAAGCGGCTCGACGTGGCTAGGACAGGAGCAAAATTATACGGGCCTGTACCGGTGCTCCCTCTTTACCCTGCTTTTAGGCTACTACTACGTACGATCGATTTGCATGGTTGGGCAGCTGCAGCACAGACAGTCTAGCTGCAAGCCTGCAGGCGTGCACGAGGGCTTCTGTGATCGGAAGGCCGGCACCAGCTAGATCTGGCCGGCCATCTTCAAAGCCTAATTGCTTTGCTTGAGTTGGTTCCTCTCTCCTGCTCGGTCTTCTTTGTGCCGACAAGGCTACGCATTTCCATTTCCCATTCATGTCGCGCTGTGATTTATTTTTAGGCCTGGGGCGCCTAGGCCCAGCTCTCTTTTTTTAGCACCGGCCCAGCTACTCTTGTGGGTGTGAGTGGTAACTAATTGGGCTGACTGCCAATACCAAGGGCGGCAAGCAGAGTGACCTACTACACCTACTTGCTTTTTCGGGCTGATATTAGCCCAGCAAGGTACTGCTGCTAGGTTTCCTTTGGGCTCAGGGTAGGACCATCATTGAGCTATTGCTGGCCCAAAGGTTCCGGTGAATGATAGGAGGCCCAAATTATCGGAAAGCCCCAAACGTCGTGAATAGAGCCGGCAGCAGCCATCGTGCTGAATTGCTGATCCAGGTTGTTCTTGGGCCAGCAAGGCGGTAACCGCTGGAATTTCATTTTGCGCGTTGGGCTGGACCTGCATTTCAGGCCTTGTTTAGATGTTAGAACGGGGAGGATGAATTTGGGAGTATGATGTCACTTCGTAATCATTGCGCCACTGTAGCATTTCGTTTGTATTTGTGAAAAATTGTCCAAAAATTGATTAGAGTTCATTTTTTATAGTAGACAGAGTATTAGAGAGGATTGCTAGGATATTTTCAACGTAAATTGTAATCTAAACTCTAGAATTGGATTGGTATTGTCTTCAAATTAAATACTGCAAAAATAGGATTCGCCTTTATTTTGGGTATGTTAGTATTACAGGTTTTAATGCTTTTATGGTTTGTGCATGAATTAATTTTTTGACATGCATGGGAATAAAGCAGATCCTGCTCATGTACTTAGTGCTCTCCTCTTCTTTCTCGTGATTAATTGGGCTCAAAATGTTTTTGATTTCATCTACATTTAGTACTTCATGTATGTTATGACATTTTGATGTGATGGTGAATCTTTTTTTTGCATAGTAAATTTGGGAGTAAAATTTGGCATCTAAACAAGGCCTCACTGCTTTCATTGTGCTCTTTCTCCTCTTTCATTTCAACTGTATAATATCCTGAGATCCCCTGAAAAGACATGACTTACTCTCGCCAGAAACAAAAGAAAGAAAGAAAGAAAATAAATACAGAGAATAGAAAGACACGCTCGTCGTGGAAGCAGGTGAAGCAGCCGGCGGCACACCATAGGCGCATGCGCATGGGCGCATGGCAGCTGGATGAACCGAATGGCGCGATTTTGTTTGTACGTGCCGACGCCCCTCCACAATCATTGGTCTGACCGTCTACAGACCACAGACTACTACGTCGTCGAGTGACCCAAGATTACTCGAGCATCACCATCTCGTCAGGGAGGGCACTGATCCAATCAAGATCGCCGGATGGATCGCCCACGGTCGTGTCAAGCACAAACAAACTACTCGTTGCCTTCTCTCTATATATCTAAAAAAAATGAGAGCATCTCCAAGAGTCTCTCTAAACCCCACTATCTAAATCATCATTTAGAGAGCCATTTGAATACGAATCGTTTTCTATATATTTTCGTTTTCCAACAGCTTTTCTATATCTTGTGTGCACTCTGAAAAGCTATTCTCTTTTCTATATTTGAAGAGCGAGAAATCCGGAATAGAGAGTGACTATGTTTACATAACCAAATAAAGAAGCTGTTGGAAGATACCTTTTTAATCAAAATCTCTAAAACTTGCAATTATGATAAATTTAGAGAGTCTCTTGGAGTTGCCCTTATCCGCCGCCTGCACTCCTACATGCGCATTGACGCATTGTTGATAACATTCCAAGGCAAGTTACGTGAGAAATTAAAACCTTCACGGTGGATGGTTGATCGGCTGCGTCGTGTTTGGCGTGGCGATTAAACCGTCCAAGACACACACGCCACCGTATGCAGGTACCGGAAGAGAAGAGCATAGCAGAGCACACGGTCTATTGAGACCGCGGGCCCGGCCGTCCTATCCTGCGACGACCCGTTCGTCAAGCGGTCTCGGGACCTCCACTCGCCAACACCGTCGCACACCCTTCGACGTTCGACCCTAGCGCAGGACTGAAACCACCCTAAGAAGAAAAATGCATTGGATAAATCCACTGTCAGAACCAAAATGACAAGTTCAGACACACGACTTTCGCCGTGCCTGCCCTATGGCTACCCGATCAAGACCCATGCTGAGAAATATCCATTCGCTCGTACTGTTCGTTTGGGTTGTTTCCAGCGAGCTAACAGTGTTTTTCTGCCACCAGCCATCAACTAGCCAGCAGTATTTTTCTCTCAGCAAAAACCAGCGTCAGCCACCAGCCAAACGAACAGGACGGCTAAGAGAGCATCATTAAGATCAAATATCTGGAAAATTGATCTCATCCAACTATATATAATTGATCTCATCTAACTATATATGCTGAGAAATCTGATTTTGTTGTGTGGGGAATTAACTGATACGGACATGCATCACCACTCTCACAAGCTAGTTTGACTGACAGATAAGTTAAGCTTGGTGATTACTGATTAGCCATATAAATCCATCTACAACCGACCGTAAAGGCACTGGAGGAGCGCAGAAGCAGATACCTCGTCAAGTTGAGAGCTTTTAAACCTTTTGATTTGGTAATCTTGTTTTGATAACTGTAGCTACATCAACACTCTCGCCAAACAAACATTTTATGTCATGCGATTGCAGTCCAGGTGAAATATGCCGCTTTCTGAACATATTGGAAACTGATTGTCCAATAAACAAGATGATTACATATTGCATATGTAGCACGTGTTGGTTTCACAATGTTCCCCACTAAAATAGACTGTCACTCGGTAAAGAAGACAATCATCACTGCCCTTAGACTCTTAGAGGCCGTTTGATCGATGGTGTTCGATTCTTTATGGCAACTGGGGATCCTATGGAATTCCCGTAGAAAAGCAGGCTGATGAGTTAGTCTCGCGAAAAGAAACAAATTAAAAGAGAGAAAAGAAAGTCACGTTCAACATAGAGAGGAGACAAATCAGCCGGTATATCATCGGCGCCCATGGCAGCTGGATGAAACCGGATTGCGCGGGCGCATTTTGTCTGTACGTGCCGACGCCCCTCCGCAACTCGCCTCACTCCGCAGACTGCCACGTCGTCCACACTCTCTCACTGCCCAGCAAAGCTTCCCTCTCGAGTCTTGATCACGAGTAGCCAAAGACTCGGAAGCTCGATGGCAACCCGTTGAAACCATCAACGTGGCCGTCGCAACCTGCCAGCCACTTTGCACGCCTGCCGCAGCCTATCCAGCAGTCGCCACCACGCCAGCCAGCTGCTGCACAGGTCACACCGGGTCAGGCAGCGACCGCGCCAGCATAGGCCTGCTAATGGGTCGGGTCCTAGCGGGTTTTATGGGCTGGGTTTTGATATGGGTTGCGTTTGGATGGGTTAAAATGGTTTGTATCAATGAGTGGGGCGGGGTGGGGTGGGTCTAGTATAAATGTGGATCGGTGTGGGTTGGAATGGGTTAAAATGGGTCGTATCTTTAATGGAGTTTACATGTTTGGGTCCCACGTCAGGAGTCGGACCCTAAAATTAAAATCTCGCGTTCACACTATAAAATTTTAGCAAAATTGACTGAAATTTTTAGAGATTACTCGGTATGATAAGCAGCAACTTTGTTGAAAGTAGCGTGACTAGATCTAGACGTGGGCCCCACGTCAGGAGTCGGACCCTAAAATTAAAATCTCGCGTTCACACTATAAAATTTTAGCAAAATTTACTGAAATTTTTGGAGATGACTCGGTATGATAAGCAGCAACTTTGTGCAAAGTAGCGTGACTAGACCTATAGGTGGGCCCCACGTCAGGAGTCGGACCCTAAAATTAAAACCTCGTGTTCACACTATAAAATTTTATGAAATTGACCGAAATTTGTTGGAGATGACTCGATATGATAAGCAGCAACTTTTTGCAAAGTAGTGTGACTAGACCTAGAGGTGGGGCCCACGCTCAGAGTCGGACCCTAAAACTAAAACCTCGTGTTCACACTATAAAATTTTAGTCAAATTGACTGAAATTTGTTGGCAATGCTCAAGATCATAATCATCAACTTTCTATAAAGTATGGTGATAGATCTAATATGTGGGCCCCACTTCAAGAGTAAGACCCAAACTAAGACCCATGGGTATTCCATGGGCGTTGACCCTAGGGTGCAAATGTATCTAATGGGTTGGGACGGGGCGGGTTCACTAGTTAGATTTTTGGGTTGGGTTGGGTTGGCACATACAACTAGCTAGCAATGGGGCGGGGTGGGTTTGGGAGCGGGTCTGACCCATTAGCAGGCCTACGCCAGCAAACGGCTAGTCAGCCCACTCCCGCATCGGATCCCAGCCGCAAAATCCTTCTGCAGCAGTAACTTTTTCTACCGACAAATCATAGGATTCCCTGTTGACCGGACGAGTCCACGGGCCCGCCACGTCAGCGAGTGCTCCTCCAACGACCCCAAGTGGACTCGTGGAGTCAGCATCGCGCCAAGGCTCCATTCCCGCAGGCTTTTCCTGCGCTTAGAAAAATCCCCGCGCTGCCAAAAAATCGCCGCAAAAATCCAAACCCCGTTCGATTTCGATCCTATCTTCTTCGTCGTCCCGTCACACGAGTTCACTCCATGCTTCGTCGTCGTCGAAGAAGCAATTACACGGCACTCAAGCAACCTCGCGGTCACGCGCGGGCCCCACATGTCACGCGGGGTTCGATAGTTACCGCACGATTTTCTTTCCAGCGTGTAAAAGGCGCTGGGGGATTTTTCTTTTCTTTTGCAGATGAGAGGGATAAACAAAGGAGATACGTAATCTTTCCTCGAATGAAAAAGCCCCCAATTTCTAGGGTTCATCGCTCGCCAGCCAATTCCAATCTATACGAAGCACATTGGAACATTCCTAGATGCCTCTACTATTACATGAGTAAGCAACTACTAGTATTACAAGTGCAGTACTATATCACAATTCACTATGCCTCAGTAGACCATCATACAATTACATGCAACAGGGAAAAAAAAGAGAAAAAGGTCACGGGCCGGGGCGGGGCCAACTGAATCCTATTACGCGATGGCGATGGCCGTGTTGCGCTGCGGCCGCGGCGCGGCGGCGGCCGGCGAGGGCGGGAGGCGCGAGTTGAAGTTCCGGTACCGGAAGGCGGCGGCGGGGTCGGCGCACGCGTCGTCGTCCTCGCCCTCGTCGAAGTTGAGCGCGTAGCTCAGCGCGTCGTACCGGAACTCCCCGGCCGCCGCGCCCCCGCTCCGCCGCCACCTGACCCTCTCGGCGCCGGAGCCGTTCCCGCCGCCGCCGCCGCCGCCGCCGAAGCAGCAGCACACCGTGGTCCGCAGCCTGTGGCCCAGCTTCGAGGGCGACGTCGGCGACGACGAGGCGGCCTCCATGGATCTTGCCAGTGCCTCACTGACTGATGGATGCGTCCCTGTTCCTCTCGATCGATCGATCGATCGGCTGCCTTGCTCTGCTGCCCCCTGCCCTGGAGAAGTGCGCGCGCTAATGGACGCCGCGATTCGGGGGGAAGAAGAAGTGGGGAAGAGATGCGTTGCGAAGCGTGAAGTGGTTTTGGGATGGATGAGATGAGGAAGGATGGGAGGGGGTGGTGGCGGTTAATAAGGCGTGCCCGAGGCCTGAGGGGGAAAGGACGGATAGGGACAGGCGGCCGAGGCCGCGTGGGGTGTGTGGGGGCACCCTCGTCGAAGTTGAGCGCGTAGCTCAGCGCGTCGTACCGGAACTCCCCGGCCGCCGCGCCCCCGCGCCGCCGCCACCTGACCCTCTCGCTGCCTCCACTGCCGCCGCCGAAGCAGCAGCACACCGTGGTCCGCAGCCTGTGGCCCAGCTTCGAGGGCGACGTCGGCGACGACGAGGCATCCGCCGCTGCGTCCATCGATCTCGCCAGTGCCGCACTGACTGATGGAGGTTCCTCTTCGCGACTCTGCCTCTGTCTATTGATCGGGCTCTGCCCTGGGGGTAGCGCGCGCTCTGATGGATGCGGCGATTTGGGAAGAAGAACTGAAGAAGAAGTGGAGAGGAGAATAGGAGATGCGTTGCGAAGCGTGGATGGATGGGATGAGGAAGAATGGAGGGGGTGGTGGCGGTTAATAAGGTGTGCCTGAGGGGGAAAGGACGGATAGGGACAGGCGGGCGAGGCCGCGTGGGGTGTGTGGGGTACGGCGTGAGCGTGAGAGCCAAGCGACGGGGCGGGCGGGTCGGATGCCGCCGTTACGCGTGGGGTTAGACGTCGGGGCACCCTGGGGATTTCCGCGTCGGGGAGGAGGGACGTTTCGGATCGAGACGGCCTGGCTGGCGCAGTGGGGCCCACGCCTCCCTTGGGAAGGGCGAGCCGCCACGGGTAACGGTCACAGGCGTGCACCACGTCAGCCGTGGGTCCATGGCCTGCATGACGGGTGGGCCCAGCGCCTCGCGCGACGGATCAACGGCGCCCCGCCCATGGGAAACATGACGCGGCCTCGGCGGAGTCCGCCCGCGACGGCACATGCTGTGTGCACGGCAGGTCTGCCCCATCCTTCCTCATCCATCCAGTCCCAGTCCCATGCCAAACAACCAGGAGAGAGCGCTGCATTTGAGAAATACCCATGATCTTCTCACCTTTTAAATTTTGTTTGTTTCAACCGAATTTTAGGGGTGAAATTTGGGATCTCCACCACGCCTGCTCCTCCACCGATGGGCCGCCGTCCCGGCCTGCTCTTCCACGCCGCCGCAGGTCTTCTCCGCATGCCCGCTGTCATCGGCCACTGCCGCGCCGTCGTCTCCGCTGTTGCTCCAAGCGCCGCCGCGCCGTGTCCCCGGCGCCACCACCACCCATCTCCTCCGCGAGCGCCGCCGCTCCTCCATGGGCGCCGCCGCCACGTCGAGCTCCTCCGCGCGTCTAGCTCCTCCGCTGTCGCCCCTCCTCTGTGTCGAGGCCGGCGACTCCCTCGTCTCCGCTCCGCAGGTGCCAGCCGCCGCCGCCGTCTCCGTCGCCGGCCATCTCCTCCGCTCCGGTGCTCCTGCTCGCCGTTCTCCTTTTCTCCGGTCTCAATTTTTTTTGTTAGGGTTTTGCTGCATGTTGCAAAAGCGTATTTCGTGTGTTTCAGACATTCTAGATGAATGTTGCAGCTGTTTGATGAGAATGTTGGAAAATTAGATCTGGAATATTTTACGGTTTCGCTCCATGTTGCAACAGAATGTTTCACGTGTTTCGGATGTTCTAAAAGAATGTTGCAACTGTTTGATATAATGTTGTAAAAATAGATTTGGGATGTTGCGATGTTGCATATGTTTTGCATGCATGTTGCAAGTGTTTCATCCGGATGTTGCATTTCCATTCGACTTTTTCGTCTGCTGCCGTGCGTGGCTGAGTGCTGTGAGACACTGTTTGAGCGGAGACGAGGGAGTCGCCGGCCTCGACACAGAGGAGGGGCGACAGCGGAGGAGCTAGACGCGCGGAGGAGCTCGACGTGGCGGCGGCGCCCATGGAGGAGCGGCGGCGCTCGCGGAGGAGATGGGTGGTGGTGGCGCAGGGGACACGGCGCGGCGGCGCTTGGAGCAACAGCGGAGACGACGGCGCGGCAGTGGCCGATGACAGCGGGCATGCGGAGAAGACCTGCGGCGGCGTGGAAGAGCAGGCCGGGACGGCGGCCCATCGGTGGAGGAGCAGGCGTGGTGGAGCTGACGATAGGCGTCGCGTGGAAGAAATGGCGTCGCGAGCTGGAAGGATAAGGTTTCTGCGGCGTTAGCGGCGGGCACGGCGTCCGACATATTCGTCTTACGTCGGACGTACGGGTTAAAGCATTCCCGTTATGTAATCTATCTATCATCGTGTGGCCTTGAAAAAAAAGGTTTCTTATTGAGAGCAAGTGTCGTAGCAGAGGGCTATATAATCTACTCCATGCTCTCTACTTGGCACACTAGACGCCCGGCCTCCTGATCACATTTGACCTTACTACTCTGGCACCTCAGCTTGCCGTACGTGCATCCTGTCCCACGGCGTCGAACATCCGAGGCGGATCGATCATGACTGCTTAACACACGCTAGACCGTCCGAGACCGATCGTTAGTGCCTTAACACGGCCTTTTCCCCACCAAACACTACAATACTACACGCCTTTGACGCTTTGCTCAAAACTGGATATGGTTTCGTTTAATTCGGTGGGCCATGGTACACTCGCAGCCGAAAGCGAAGTGACGAGGGCTTGGACGGCGTCGTTCTTCTTCCGTCCTTTCCAAAGGCCAAAAGGACGAGGGAAAAGCACACCTGCGGCTGATCCGCGTTAAGGCAAAAAGGGCGCAAGATTAGAAAAAGAAAAGGGTGATATGAACACGGCCGGAACCGGATGCTCCGCGCCTCCGGTGAGGCATCGGACGGCGGAGACGAAGCGGGAGGCGGCGAGGGATTGGGAGCTTCGGATAGCCGCTCGGCTCCACGCCGGCTTTCCGATCGGTTGGTCGGCAGCCGGGAATAATATCCAGTCGGCTCAGCGAGAAAGAAAGAATCCGCGGCTGGAGCGGAGATTTGAAACATCGTGGTCCACTGGTCCCGATCTCCATGCAGGATGCAGCTCGCAAAGCGGCGATGCATGCTGGCGATGAGAGGTATCGCCGTGAGCGAGGCCCGCAGCAGGCTCGGCGGATTCATGGAACAAACTTTGGGGAATTCAAACTTTTTAAAAGGTTGAGAACTACACTAATTTCACTTTCCCCTTTGTGAATGGTTTCGCCATCGTTCATAAAAGACGGTGCTCATCGAGCAAAAGGGGTGCAGTGCAGCCGTGCAGGCGCCACTAGTAAATAGAAGCCCAACAGAAATCAACTGATTGGTGTGCAGACAGGTCGTCAGACTCGTGGTCACGCGCTTAAATTTTGCCAGTGGATCGAAAGGCGGAGCTAACCAACTGAACGCCGCCGGGAGAGTGGGATGTCTGTTCATCCTCATCATCATCAGCTAGACCACGAAGATAAGGATTGATTCCAAATTCCAGATCGATCGTGTGTTCGTGTGTGATATGCTAGTATAATAATGGCCCATCGATTGGTGCTCAATGCAACAAGCAGTCGACGGGATATATATATCTAGTTGGTTATCAGTGGTCGCACACGCACTCATGCAGAAGATTGGGATTATGCCTTTCTTCCTGCATCTGCATCGCCCTATCGATAATCCTATCTGATGGGACCTCTAAATGACGCCGGAAAGGCAGAATCCAATCAGCACATAACAGCGGGTAAAACGTTGCGAATTCCTCGGTGCGTGCGTGTCCCCTGAGTCACATCGCACAATTAACCCTCCCAAGTGAAAACAAGAATGATCTAGGGCTGAGCTTTTGAGTTGCTTGGCCGACCCCAGCCGGGTTAATTAAGTTATCTGAGAGCTAAGAAGCTTTTGGTCCCTGCCGACGTCATCGTCATTTTTGGTCTTCTAACAGCATCGGTTCCTAGCTAGCTCGGCTATATATAATGCCACTGATCGCTTGCAATTTTCTAGTGTTACTGCAGTGATGTAAC
Source organism: Echinochloa crus-galli (assembly GCA_900205405.1). Classification (NCBI taxonomy): domain Eukaryota; kingdom Viridiplantae; phylum Streptophyta; class Magnoliopsida; order Poales; family Poaceae; genus Echinochloa; species Echinochloa crus-galli. Next base: position 1,086,086 of record OAMR01000305.1, on the reverse strand, counting down.
AATGTACCTAAGATCGGTTTCTGTGTTAATTCCTGTGAGCTCGGTCACATGGCCTAACACACAGATTAGTAGTTTAGCATAAAAAGAAAATACTACTCCACATGACAATTACGCACTTTGCTAAGTATCAGCAAGGGAGATGCCAATTATGAGGGTTCTGTTTTTTCTCAGGTAATTGTGCCTTTTGGATGGCGATACAGATAAAACAAGTGCAGCATATGTCAGATAAGTCGACCTCGCAGTCCCTCGATGGATGGAGCATATATAGGAGTTGTCAAAATCTCAATTTTGATCAAAAGATCGATGCCCAGCTTTTTATAGATAAAGCAAATCAAATACTGAGACCCTTTAGGCCACGCGTCAGAATCAGCGAGAAACTACTCTTAGAGATCGAAAACTCAGTTTTGTGTATCGATTTTACGACTTTGCATTAGAACTGGAGGGTGCGATTCGACTATTCTAATCGATAGAATCTGCATTCATGTGATTTTTATGTCAACAGTTCTATGGTTTCATTCGCAAAAAAAAAAGTTGGATGGTTTCAATCTTACCTAGAGATCTCCAGTTCGACTTCCAATCTACGATTTTGGCACCTTTGCGTAGGAAGCACTCTACGCTTAGTCGTGGTGGGCTCAGTTTACTTGTCAATTTTCCCTTTCCGTTGCATCTGGGCCACGCCGGCTGCTTTCCAGGCTAGCCCAGCACTGACGAGCTAACGCTGCAGCCGGACCCGCAAGTGCTGCCGGCCTGCACAAGGCTGGTGTGCTCCTAGCCCGACTGACTGAGTAGGCTGACCATGAGCAGCCCACAACTACCCGTTGGTTTTTCAGCCCGACTTAGCATGCATATGGCCATTGCGGTGGATACGGCCCATTTGCTTGGATCATTCATTCCGAGGTGGAATCATGCTAGGATCATTCCCAAGGATGGAAGGAAAGCCGCTCCAGCGAAGGGGAAAAAAAACGCAGCTGTAGCGGAGATTTGAAATATCCTGGTCTTTATGCAGCTCGCAAAGCAGCTGAATGCTGTTTGACGATGTACGTCGTGAGGCGTGGAAGATCCTGGTCTTAAAAGATGAAAACACTAATTTTATTTTGACAATCTGGGATGACAGCTTGGAAACCGTTCTGTGAAGTCTGATCAGGGACGTGGAGTGTACTACTGGTTTTGCCGATTCAAGAAAGATTCAGAGCTTAGTTTGTGTTTGGGAGGAAATTTTCTGTTCCTATCTCATTAGTCATCTGATCCCATCCACTGCTGTTCTTTCTATCTCTCCACAGCTTAATAAGCTCTCAGCCGTGGATCAGCCTTGGCATGTTTGCGGAGATGGATGGTCCGGAATTGGGGATTGGCACTCAACAAGTGTGAGGGGATGGCACTCAGCAACGAGGGTTGGAGTTGTAGACGTGAATTGTGGAAACTGTATGTATGGCTAGACAAGAAATGTATGAGGCTTGATGGAATTGCTACAAACTCCAGGATATATTCGATGAAAGATGTATTTTTTTTTGAAATGATGCAGATTCATAGTGCACTGATAGATCTATGTATTTTGCCAGAAAAGTCGAGATACAAATTCGGTCTATAAAAAACCATGCAAAAATGACAAAATGTAGGTACTCCGTATGCACTATGCACCTGAAATACGTTTTTTTTTTCATATGAATTTTTACAAAAACAAGTTTCATCTTGACTTTTGGGATAAATTACATATGCAGATGCTATATGGGCATACATAATTTCAATATTTTTCAATACTTCTAAGTATCTCGGTTCTTTTTACTAACAATCCTCTAAAATGGGTCACATTATGCTCACATAGCCAGTGAAAAGGGAAGGTGTACCCGTGCATCACCCTTTCTTAGAAAAGGTTTGTGGATGTGAGGTCGCTTTCATGAATCATATGGACCAAATATTTGCCGCAGATATTCGATGAATCTTAACCTATTTTGTAGTTTATTTAATAAGATAATATAAATTATATATGAACCTCGGTATGTCTTATTTGCATGGAACCTTCTTCTTGCCCGTGGTGGGACTGATAAGACATGATAGGTACTTCAACGGCCAGAATTTAGGCAGCGTACTTTCAAAAATCAAGAACATGTAACATATATATTTTGAAAAGGATGTATAAATGTCACTTGAAAAAGATAGACGGAAAGATATGTCTGGTGTGTGGACAATGTTGAAACAACCATTGATATTTACTGATGTGTTACGGACTACCGAGGATCAGATCACCAAGTTATATTGGTGTGGGTCAAATAATATTTTCCCCCTCATATTTAATTTTCATCCTGTTCTTAAATATACATTTATATTTCCCTTTTGTCCAGCTTCTAAACAATAAAAGTTCTATGTGGCATTGCATGTCTGTGTATATGTATCTTGAAATATATAATATCGTAATTGACTATGCAAATGCCACCCATGTCACTCGTGACGTGTCCCGATGAAATATCAAGCGTCAAAATCAATTGGCCAGTGGTCCAAAAGATCTGGATCTCCTTGCATTTTCTATTTCGTTAGCAATTCCTGAAAAGGGCAAATCATTACAAGAGTAACATTATGATCCTTTCTTAGAAAAGTTTTCTGGTGAAAGGTCACTTTCATAAATCATATGGACCAAATTTGTCGTTCCGTATAGATATTTGAATGAACACGACCTATTTTGTAGTCTAGTGTAGATTTACGATTGATGCTCTGTCACTCACTAATGGATTGCGGAAGGATGGCAATAAACTACTCCCTCCGTTCCTAGGAACGTAGATCGTTTGATTTTCTTAATCCCAAGTTTGACCGCTTCGCCTTATTCAAAATTTTGTGGTGACTTGCTTTATTAATATATAATCTACAAAAATGTCTTAAATTTGACTATATTTTCACATTTTTTTGAATAAGACGAAGCGGTCAAATTTAGGGTAAAAAAAAGTCAAACGACGTACATTTAGGAACGGAGGGAGTACGAAGCGACGTGCAATAATTCAGTGAAAGCTGACTAGGTGAGCACACCAACAGTGTCCCAATATATCTCACCTCACTTGCTCCAAAAGCCATCCTCCATCCATCCATGAACACTTGCAAGAAGGAGACACTGTCAGGATCCAGCAATGCCCGTGGCCAAGCACGCCCCATCTGCTAGATATTTGTTGCCCCCAGATATTTGTTGCAGCCTCCGTCCCCTTCTTATACCCTGCCACCGGCCACTCGTCCTCTCACTCACACTTGCCGAGCGCCATCAAGCCCCAACTCCAATCCACCCAAGAAGCTCATCTCCGTCGCCATGGCCACCACCGCCACGACCCTCCTCAAGTCCTCCTTCGCCGGCGCCCGGCTCCCGTCCGCCCCCCGCGCCCCGTCCTCCGCCGCCGTGCGCGCCGCCGCCGGCCCCATCTCCGCCTCCATCTCCTCCTCCGGCTCCACCCCGTCCTACGACCTCAACTCCTTCCGCTTCAGCCCCATCAAGGAGTCCATCGTCTCCCGCGAGATGACCCGCCGCTACATGACCGACATGATCACCCACGCCGACACCGACGTGGTCATCGTCGGCGCTGGCTCCGCGGGGCTCTCCTGCGCGTACGAGCTCTCCAAGGACCCCTCCGTCAGCGTCGCCATCGTGGAGCAGTCCGTGTCCCCCGGCGGCGGCGCCTGGCTCGGCGGGCAGCTCTTCTCCGCCATGGTGGTGCGCAAGCCGGCGCACCTGTTCCTCGACGAGGTCGGCGTCGCCTACGACGAGGCCGACGACTACGTGGTCGTGAAGCACGCCGCGCTCTTCACCTCCACCGTGATGAGCCGCGTCCTGGCGCGCCCCAACGTGAAGCTCTTCAACGCCGTCGCCGCCGAGGACCTGATCGTGAAGCAGGGCCGCGTCGGAGGGGTGGTCACCAACTGGGCGCTCGTGTCCATGAACCACGACACGCAGTCGTGCATGGACCCCAACGTGATGGAGGCCAAGGTGGTGGTGAGCTCCTGCGGCCACGACGGGCCGTTCGGGGCCACGGGGGTCAAGAGGCTGCAGGACATCGGCATGATCAGCGCCGTGCCCGGGATGAAGGCGCTCGACATGAACACCGCCGAGGACGCCATCGTCAGGCTCACCAGGGAGGTCGTGCCCGGCATGATCGTCACCGGAATGGAGGTCGCCGAGATCGACGGCGCACCGAGAATGGTGAGAAAATTGTCTTTCTCTCCCCTGCTAATCTTTCTTTAATATATCTCGTGGTTGTTTTTGGAATGAATGATTGGCTCATGAGGATTTATCTCTTCATGTTTGTGCTGATTGCAGGGCCCGACGTTCGGGGCGATGATGATCTCGGGGCAGAAGGCGGCGCACCTGGCGCTGAAGGCGCTGGGCAGGCCGAACGCCATCGACGGCACGATCGAGACGGCGCCGTCGCCGGTGTGGCGCGAGGAGTTCGTGATTGCATCCAAGGACGACGAGGTCGTGGATGCGTGATGAGCAGGGGAAGGCATTGGGATGGGATGCGCGCCGGGTGGAGGAGGGGATTTGGGGGGTTTCTTTCTCTCTGCGTTTCTTTGGAACTTAATTTGCTGCTTTAATTTAGCTTTGTCTCGCTAGTGTCGTCGTGTTCATAGCACTGCCATTCCATGCCAGCGTGTGCTCTGTCTCGTGGGGGTACCACTCTGTGGGGCTCTTCTGGCAGCACGAATAATGAGAAAGATTGAAATAATAAAATGGTTAATTGCCAACCAAACAGGGCCTCTCGTTATTAGGGTCCTCTTTTATAAGACGGGAAGCTTATATATAACTTAAACACCCTTGACCGGATTGTTTTAGCCAATCAATAATAGCAAATAACACAAAAATCCAAGCTTTTTTATTTTCTGGTATTTTATATTTATTCCATTGTCAATCACGGATCATGTTTATTAAATTATGATTTTGTATGTTTATATTGGCTTTAATTTTTTAAACTTAATTCAACAATTTGTAAAACCCAAGTCAATAGTTTAGATAAACTAGTTCAACACGTGGATTGAAGCATTATAAATGTTGAAGCAGCTTTATTATTTCTAGTATGATAATTGAATACGTACCTCAAAAAAATGTTGAACGTGACTATTAAAAATATTAAATTAGTATGAATGTTGATTTTGAAAGTAAAAATAAGCAATATATGCACATATGGAGATCTTATTTCACTACATTTACTCTAAGCAACATGGTGGTTCAAACCGAATTTAAAACGGATTGAGAGAAAGTGCATTTCAAGTTTGAGATACAAAATTCCAAATTAATTAATCACCCAATCATTACCTCCAATTAATTTTAGCCACAGGTCATGCGCATGGCTGATTGGTTGTTCCCACATCTCATTCAGTCATCCATGTACTATAGCATTAATCTTAATCTAAGACTAAAATGTGTGCAAGATAAATTTTTGCAAATAATGATACTTCTCTCCTCTGTTCTAAGTCAGTTTTATCTAATTTTGACTAGATTTATAGATAAATATATAAACATCTACAAAATTATAGTCTTAGTAAATCCACCGTGAAATATGTTTCATACACTATTAGTATTGTCTATGATAGATGTTATTGTATTTCTTCTAAAATTAATTAAAACTAGAAAAGTTGGACTTAGAACCAAGATAAGCTGATAATTTGGAACAAACGGAGTAGGATTCCCATTCATTTTTCTGCAAAGACCGAAGCCAGCTTTATATATTTATCTATCTATCTATACTATAAAGAGAATAACTTTTGAAACATTTCTCACCAAAATTAGAGCCACACCCACCTCACAGAGGACCCACCTGTCATGAAAAAACGTTGACAAAAGGGGGGAGACCCATTTTGTCGACGTTGTAAGGTGATTTCCCCCTCGAAACCTAAAACTTTTTTCACCAAAAAAGGGCCCACCTAAATATACCCACATTTGTACCCACGTCTATACACAATTATCCCGTATCGCTAATAGACAATAAATTAGAGAGTTTTTCTCTATATAAATAAATGCCAACTATCTCTCTATATACATGAAAGAGTGAATATAAAGTATTTTTAAAAGCACTTCGTACGGTTTGCCATGGCTCACTAAAGTGACACTATTTTAGTACTTATATGTCATCAATAAACGTACGTGCCGCAGAATTGGGACACATATACCCACATTTGTACCCACGTCTATACACAATTATCCCGTATCGCTAATAGACAATAAATTTCTATATAAATAAATGCCAACTATCTCTCTATATACATGAAAGAGCGAATATAAAGTATTTTAAAAGCACTTCGTACGGTTTGCCATGGCCCACTAAATTGACACTATTTTAGTACTTACATGTCATCAATAAACGTACATGCCGTAGAATTGAGACACATACGCAGAAGAAAGTTTAGCACACGCGTGCCGCGCGAGCATTGCAACTAGTAAAGCATAAAGGAAATAATGGGATTACCAGACAATAAAGCACACGCCGCTAGACGAGCAGCATCCAACATAAAGTATTTTTAAAAGCACTTCGTACGGTTTGCCATGGTCCACTAAAGTGACACTATTTTAGTATTTATATGTCATTAATAAACGTACATGCCGCAGAATTGGGACACATATATCCACATTTGTACCCACGTCTATGCACAATTATCCCGTATCGCTAATAAACAATAAATTGAAGAGTTTTTCTCCATATAAATAAATGCCAACTATCTCTCTATATACATGAAAGAGCGAATATAAAGTATTTTTAAAAGCACTTCGTACGGTTTGCCATGGCCCACTAAAGTGACACTATTTTAGTACTTACATGTCATCAATAAACGTACATGCCGTAGAATTGAGACACATACGTAGAAGAAAGTTTAGCACGCGCGTGACGCGCGAGCATTGCAACTAGTAAAGCATAAAGGAAATAATGGGATTACCAGACAATAAAGCACACGCCACTAGACGAGCAGCATCCAACAGATCCTAACAAGGATCCTCTAGGCCGCGCGCCCGAGATAGACCGAGTCTACTCGCGATGAACACACTAAAGGGCTAAGAAACCAAAGCAACATCTATCGAACTCGACCATCCGCGGAGCCAACACCTCGAATAGCAACGTCTACAAGAAGAACTCCAAATAACGTCTTCATGAAGGTAAAGGCACAATGGCGCCAGCGTTTGGTTTTCACCAAAGAGGGCTTCCACGAACCACCGTCGATCGAGACCCTGCAGACAACGCCCTCAAGAGGGGAGAACAAACGTCATTGCCCGACCCGAAGCCGGGTCGAAGCTTACGCTTGAGGATCATCGCTCGACGAGTCGAGGGTACCTATACCATTCCTACTCGCTTCCATCCACCTCCCACCTTTACAGCCGTCGAAGCTCGCCACTAGATTTCATATACACCCGGACAACAACACACGACACCTCGGGAAGATTTGGAACCCATGACGATGGTCCCAAATCTTTTGTCATTCCCTCAATGGGATGGCACCCCCGCCGCAGAGGGCCGAAGCCCTAGCCAGCCACACCGCCGACGCTGCGCCGGGCGGTCACTTGGGGCGTCCACCGACACCAGCCTCCTTCGCCCGGCAGAGCATGCCAACTAGGGCAGGAGGCAGGCCGCCGGCCCAGATCGAGCCGGCCCGTTGATGCCGGGGCAGCCGCACACGGCGGCCCGCGCCTAAGCCGCGGCGGGCCCAGGGAGAAGAGGGAAGATGGGACCCCGCCGCCTCGTCCTCACGGCCAAGCGCGGTCAGCTCGGGAGACGACGGAGACGGGAGGTGGAGCGGAGAACTGGGGTTGCGGCGGCGGAAACGGGTTCCGCCCGCGTCATTCTCGGGGAGAGCAACAGGGCTTCCCTAACGCGACTCAAAAAATCATGTGGCCCACGTATTGACTCAATTCTCATCCATTTTCAATCACTGGACTCTGTACAAATCGGTTTTTCACTCCCCGGTTACCCTATAATTACTCAGCTTGCCTCGCAAGGCATCATACAAAACTTAGTTTTGGCTCCCCACTAAGAATTTCTCTCATCTCTCATGAAGCCACATCATCACCTCCTACTAAGATGCACTAAAAACCCACTAAGATATATTAATTGATATTTCTCTCATGCGCACATCATCTTAAATTCTCAAACGTGAATTGATTTTTACCTCACTTGCATAGTTAGTTGACATTGTAATACAAATACAAGTATGATTCATTGTTTATCGAAAACTTTTTCAAATCCCGCAGCAACACGCGGGGAATCGCCTAGTTATAGGAATGATGGGTCACAGAAGCTGAAAGCAGAAATTTATTTCCCTTCGATTCGAGGGGAAAACCAGACCTGCACCAGCTGCAGCTGGTCTCTAACCAAAGCGGGCACTCAATTATCTATTTTGTTGCATGCCATATTCATTAATTGAATATGCTTCTAAGATTCATTTGAAATTCCCTTATTTTGCATACGAGAATGTTTTTATCCTATTCTGTGTTTCAAAAAAAGTACGAGTAACCCGCAAAAAAATAAAAGTACAAGTAAGGTTCTCTTGCAGATTTAGGCCATGTTCGTTTGACTTATACTAATGGCTTATGCTGATTTATTGTGAGAGAAAAATACTGTTGGCTGATGGTTTATGCTGATTCGTTGTGAGATAAAAATATTGTTGGCTAATAGTCAAGCAAGCAGGACCTTAATTTGTCGCATGTAAATTGCGAAATCGTCGAGTGAAATTGCTGTAGTTTATGCTGCGTTTTGTGGTACAGTGATGCGTCGTGTCTATGCCTGCCGGAGACGTGGAAGAAAATGAGCGAAAAAAAATCTTCACGCGCGCGCGAACACAGCCACGGCAAACCGCCAAGCCCACGGCTCGCCACGCGTCGCCCCTACGCGTACGGCCGGGCCTCGCGCCACGCCGTAGCCGCTGCCACCACAACCCCACCAGCGGCGCGCACCACGGCTCTGCTCCGCTCGGCAACCCAAGCACGCAGCGTCGCTACGCCGGAAAACCACTGCCGAACTCTCCGTCCGTCGCCTGCGCCGCGCGCCATGGAGCTGCTGGTACGATCGGCTGCGGCGGCGGCCGCCGGAGCCGCGTCGTCCTCCCCCCACCCCTCGCTCCAGCTCCCACGCCGCGCCCGCGCTCCCCGCCAGCCCCGTGCCCGACGGCCCGGGTTCCCGTCCCTCCGCGCAGCTGCCGCGGCGGCGGTCGCCGCGGAGCCGGTACGTGCTCCTCTCATCACATCTCGATTTCACAGGATTTGTTAGTTCTGTTGTGTTGTAGTAACCGGACTGGTTGTCTTGCCCACCACGTGTTTGACGTTATGCCGGGCTGGCAAGTAACCGGCCACCAGGTCGATTAGCACGGGTTTCTTCAGTGCTGCTGGAAATGGAGATCTTTACCTGCAATGTTTAAGGCTTCTTGGTAGTGAGCTGAAGGCTTTAGTTGCCGTTCGTACGTATTTCTGGTACCAGTTGCAGAGCCCTGGTGTAGGAAGACTAACCGGTGACGCAATAACACCAAAGTACCAAAAAACTGAAAATTGGATCATCAACTAGCAAGTTTAGCCGTGCACAGAACCTACGCATCTTCCGAAACCACCTAGCTCTGCTCTTTGGCTCATCCAAATCATAGACAACGAGGTTCCTGGAAAACCAATTAAGTGGAAAACAGAAACTATAGTGATTCCTACATCTGATTATCAGGGTGCTGGACTGCCAATATATGATGGCTTTGACAAATCTTAGTGATACCGCCTGCCTTTGAGAATCCTCTGGGATTTCTTATTCTGGGATGTGGCTTAATTTTTAGTTTCTTACTAACGAAATGTTTATTTATTTTGTAGACCTTGGTACCCATTTTCCTTGTGCTTTTGGCGTTCCTCCCTAACAATATATCTTGCTTGTACTACGCAAACTGAGAAGAGCTCATAATCTTCATCATGTAATCTCTACAGGAAGCAAAAGAACAGCAGAATAGCATTTCGGAAACTGAGGTGGTTGCATGCCCTGTTTGCTACGAACCATTGATAAGAAAAGGACCACCAGGCATAAACTTGTAAGTTCTAGTGCCTTTCTGCTCATTTCCCAAGTAAAGTAAATGTTTTGACTGGATTCATATTTATGTTCTTTTGGCTCTATAATATGTATGCCCCAGGCCAGCAATTTATAGGTCCGGATTCAAGTGTTCAAAATGCAACAAGTCATTTACCAGCAAAGACATCTTCTTGGACCTCACTGTTACTGCAGGGACAAAAGAATACAGCGAACAGAAGCCTGCTAGAACTGAGCTGTTCAGGAGTCCACTTGTCTCATTTCTCTATGAGAGAGGGTGGCGTCAAAACTTCAATCGGAGTGGCTTCCCTGGTCTTGATGAAGAGGTACTTTTCTGCTGGATTGCTTCATTGTGAAATGCAGAGTGTTGCTGTACAATTAGTTACAAAAGCCTTTCCTGTGATTCAATATTTAATATATTTTAGACAGTAAGAGTTTTGTGATTCTTGTTTTTCTGTTGCAACAGAAGATTTTTAATTCATAGGGATTCACAAATTGTTCGTCTAGTAAAAATCTTCGCACTCTTATGCATGCCCCTCTTCTGATCCTGCTGGCATTGACAGTTTCAAATGGCTCAAGACTATTTCCAACCTGTGGCTGGTGGTATCCTTCTTGATGTCAGCTGTGGCAGTGGCTTGTTTACTAGGAAATTTGCAAAGTCTGGGACATACTCAGCTGTGATTGCTTTGGACTTCTCCGAGAATATGCTCCGCCAATGCTATGAATTCATTAAGCAAGATGATACTCTCCTCAACGCGTAAGCTCTCCGTCCTGTTTTTGAATCTTTTTTCATATGTTTTGAGCTTTCTCTATAATACTGAAAAAAATGTCTTGCATACTTCAAATAGAAAAGTTTATGTAGGATCATTGATGCAGATTAAGAGGGGATTTGGGGTTGAATTAGGAACCATAATTTTCCAGTCCAGTATTCTCTTCATGCTTACAAACTAGCTATTGAAAGGTTGGGGAAGGCCAATGAACTTTCTTGGGAACAAAGTAGGTCAAACATATTAATGATTACTGGGCATCGCTGCTATGTTTATTGGAGGCTGCATTTTGTGCCAGTTTGATACCAACATACTAATATCTATTGCTCTAAACACTGTTTTGAACCATAAGTCTGTGTTCAACAGTGCATCCATTATTTTGATCCAATATTGCTTGAAGAGATCTTTTTCTCACATCAGTGTTATAATGTAACTTCCAGGCCACTTTGGGGGTGTTTAGTTCCTGAGAAAAGGTGAAAAGTGAAGTGAAAAAGTCACATCGGACACTGTAGCACTTTTTGTTTGTTTGTGGTAAACATTGTCCTACCATGACCTAACTAGGCTCAAAAGATCCGTCTCGTCGTGTACATCAAAACCATGCAACTAGTTTTTTTATTTACCCACGTTTAGTACTCCATGCATGAGAGAGATTTGATGTGATAGGTGAATAGTGAAGTTTGGAGAGAGAATTTTTGAAAGTTTGATGATTTGAACAGGAACTAAACAGGGCCTTTATGTAAGTGAAGCAATAACAAATAACTTTTTTTTTGCGAAAGCAATAACCAAGAACTTTAATTAGCAATATTCCAAAATCAAGGCATCAAGCCACGCAATCACCAACTGTTTTCCTCTTTTTGCTCTGCAGGAATCTAGCACTTGTGAGGGCGGATATTTCAAGGCTCCCTTTTGCTTCATGTTCTGTAGATGCCATTCATGCTGGAGCTGCTATCCATTGTTGGCCCTCACCCTCTAATGCGGTACAGCATCTTTCTCATCTGCACTTTTGATTTGTGTAATTTGCTTTACTATTCACCATGTAAATGCCCAATGCTGTAACTGCTTACCTGAAAGTTCTGCCGATGTTATACACAACAAATTTATAATTACATTTGATATGGGAGAGTTTTTTCCTAGTCAAACATGACTGTTCAGCATTTAAAGATTAGTTTCATAAGAAAGAAAACAGCAGATGAAACTGGTATGCATGTTAACTGTGCTCTTACTTTCTCGATTCAGACAATTTTGAATCCTTTTAACAAAGTATATAGAAGCATGAAAGGCCATTATTTGATATTAAACAGTGATAACATTTTCCCTACATGTTTCCCATACTGCTTACCTGCTCATATTCAAGCTGTTGACTGAACATGCAATTGCATCTTGGCAAACTCATGAATCAGAATTTGAATTGTGCCATTAGTCAACCACCAACTAGCACTGGCAATCCATTCTCCTTCCATTCATGATCATGTTATCTTTTACTGTTTTCTAATTGCAGGTGGCTGAAATAAGCCGTGTCCTGAGACCTGGTGGTGTGTTTGTGGGCACAACTTTCTTATCCTCTCCCAGGAACAACCCATTCTCTGTTGAAGCATTAAGGCCACTTAGACAAGTAAATGTCCATCTTTTGCTCCTTCTGTGCTCAACTGACCTTGTATTATTTATCTGCTTTTTAATGCTTTGTGTTGCAGATTGTTGGACCAGTTAACACCAGCTACAACTACTTCACCGAAGGAGAGCTCGAGGACTTGTGTAAATCATGTGGCCTTGTTAACTACAGCAGTAAGGTTCAGAGGTCATTCATCATGTTCTCCGGGCAGAAGCCGTCCTGAAGGAATCTCAACCGCTATTGTTTCTTCAGGGTTCCTTGTAAAATGAATTTTCTAGTATTTTCATATATTTATGTCTCAAAGAGAGAGATTGTAATAAATGCAATGTTCCTGAATATTCAGAAGTGCAGATACATGGAAACATGCTCTAATGTTCCATGAATCAGAGCATTTCTATGTCAACGTCCAACATTTTTACCGTGGTAGAAGCCTAGAACCCCTGAAAACACTGCAGATGTGTACTCTATTTTCCAGTACAATCCTTTGATTTATGTCGGCGCCAAAAAAAATCCCACGGTATAGCAAGTCAGTAACGGAGACGGATCCACATTCAGAATCCGTTTCGTTCTTCAGTTTCTATTTTTTTTTTCCTTTGGCAAAGGTGACAGAGTCGGACCACTGCTGCCGATTCGGACTTCAGAAAAGCCCCAATAAAACGTGAGGCACGGCAGGCCCTCTCTCCACCAAGCCAAAGCACAAAGCGATCACCCAACAACACCAGAAAAGAACCAGAGCACACGAACAAATCATCACGTTCTCGGCGTAAGAGCAGCCATGGCGAGGACGTCGTCGTCGAAGCTAATAACCCTGCTCGCCGTCCTGCTGCTCCTCCTGCCCTCGTGCGCCGCGGCCGCCGTAGCCAAGCCCATCGACGCCAGCAACAACCAGCGCCTGGACCTGCCGGCCGACTCGCTGGCGATCGGCCCCGAGAGCGTCGCGTTCGACGGCGGCGGCGGCGGTCCGTACGTCAGCGTCTCCGGTCCGGCGACCTCTATATCGCCGACGCGTACATGGGGCTGATGCGGGTGGGGCCGAGCGGCGGGGAGGCGACTGTGCTCGCCACGGAGGCCGGCGGCGAGCCGTTCCGCTTTACCAACGGGGTGGACGTTGACCAAGTCACCGGAGACGTCTACTTTACCGACAGCAGCAAGACTTACCAGCGATCACAGCACCAGATGGTCACCACGAGCGGGGACTCTACAGGGCGCATCATGAAGTATGATCCACGGACTAATCAAGTCACCGTGCTTCAGTCCGGTGTGACCTACCCCAATGGCATTGCTATCAGTGATGACCGGACTCACCTCATTGTCGCGCTTACCGGGCCTTGCAGATTGCTTAGGTATTGGATTCGCGGACCTAAGGCTAACACATCCGAGATATTTGCTGATCTGCCGGGATACCCGGATAATGTGAGGCCTGATGGGAAGGGAGGCTACTGGATTGCGTTGCATCGGGAGAAGTTTGAGCTCCCTTTCGGTGTGAACAAGCACTTGGTTGCCATTAGAATTGGTGCTCAAGGTGAAAAGCTACAGGAAATGACTGGTCCGAAGAGCGTTAGGCCAACCGAGGTGGTGGAAAGAGAAGATGGCAAAATATATCTTGGATCCGTAGAGTTGTCGTACGTTAGTATTGTTAGGAGTACATAGTTTTAGTATGTTTAATATGTAGGGTTTTTATTACTTATTAGTGGTTTAATGGCTTTGGTTTAGTACATTTAAGATGTAACATGTAGGCTTTCTATTATATAGTGGTTGTTTAATGGCTTTTCTTTCTGTATTTTTAGCGGTTTTTTCTTTTTATAAGAGTTGCAGTACTCATCGATGAAGTTGAATGAATACTTATGGTCATGATTATTAAGTTAGTCAATCTCTGAGATATGTAATTTGATCCATTATTTGATATCTTTTGTAGTTCAATGTCCACATTGAACTTGTAGCCAACTTTTAGCTTAACGAACCTGGGAGAGAGCTTATCTTCAGCAGGTTTGCATACCATTTGGTTGCATCTGAAATGGAAGAAGTTTAGCTGCCGTGCTGCATGATATTGTAAGTCTTCATACGGGTCTGCCTGATCGATCTTATCGGCCGCATGATATATATCTCTTCGTGCTCTGAGGATATGAGCAGGAAGCCAGCAACTCCGTAGAAAAATGCAGATCGAAATCCTTTTACTCCAATCCCAAGAACCACATATTTTTCTCTGAAGTCTAACACTTTTATTCAGGCGGCGAGGCGTTCTTTACCAGCGGAGTAGATAGATGTCGATCAGGTTAATGGAGGAGTCTACTTTACTGACAGTAACAAAGACTCACCAGTGATCGCAGCACCAGATGATCACCGAGCGCGGGGATGTAGGAATTCCAAATTCCTGGTATCGGAATTGATGGCACTGAGCCCAGTAGATCGATTACTCGCGCGATCGCGAGCAAGCAAAAAAGATCGCAGACATTTTCACGCACGCAATTGTTGCCAGATCCGAATTTCCGAGACTACTTACGCGTTATACGGCCAAAGATACAATTTGTTCAAAATCATTGTGGCCGCCGTATCCGTTTATGTCTTTCAGTCTACTAGAACATGATGCGCGCTTTGCGCGCTCTATCATTTTGACATTTACAATGTCATCAGATATGTGTAATAAAATACCATAATGTTTATATGTCAAGAAAAATGTTACATACTATTCCCTTATGGTGCTAGCTACATCCATCAGAATATCACATCACGCCACCGGCAACCGCAGCGGTTCCTCTGCTCAAGCAGAACAAACATTTTTCCCATGATTGATCTTCACACTTGCTATTGCCTGCAGTGATTAGAATTGCCCGAAAGTGAGAAGCAAAAAATGTTATGTACGTTACATTATTGCTCAAGAAACGATTCACCATAAGAATCTTGAGTGCAATGTCCTTGACATGCAAGAACATTTTAAGCTATGGAAGGTAATATCCATCAAAATTTTCAATGCTAAAGGCAAAGAAGTGGTACATATTGATAGTGTGGATATTTAGGTACAAGTGTACAACACATTTATTGCAAAGGCAAACAGAGTGACATAGTCATCAATAAATAGATCATGACTCCTTAGATCAGTGCCCCTACAGATTACAAATAAATAAGCATCGAACTGTTTAGATCATTGGCTCCAACATTCAATGGCCATGATACCTTGCATTTGCAATATAAAAAAAGATCAGTTCTTCATATACATCATAGTGCCAAATCCTTACCTTTGGTCTGCTGGAGTTTCAAGCGGCTTCATATGCAAGACTTTTGCTTTATTTGCACTATGGAGATTATATTTCTGAGGAATTAGCAGCATGAACGGTTATTTCAGGAAAGCACTAACACTAAGGCCGGAGCTATTTACAACATTTCTACAGCAAACATGGCACAGCAGGGAACAGGAAACCAGCAATGAATCATATAGAAGCAAGAAGATGCGATATTTACTAAAAGAGTAAAATGCACCATTAGCCCATCAACTTGTAGCGTAGTGTCAGATAGGTCCATGAACTTAGAAACCGCACATCCAGCCCCTCGAGCTTGCGAACCCGTTCACCGCAGGTCCAGTCCGGTTTTGCATGGCACTGTGCGACGCCGGATTGCTACAGTAACGGCGGTTTTGTTTTTTCCTTTTTTAATTTATTTCGGCTGAATCTTCAAAATATCATAACTCTTCGATACGACATCGGATGAAGATGATTTTTATACGAAACTTGTAGCCCTCGACGAGATCTACAACTTTATAGTTTTGAATTTTTTCATTTGACGATGTTAAGGTACTCAGAAAATTATATAAAATTACAGCACCATAATAATCGCGTACTTTTGTTTGTCGCATTAAAAACTTAATATATTTTTTTTTGTTTGTTGTCAAATGAAGACACATTGTATACCAAAATTAATATATTTTTTGTTGTCAAATGAAGTTTAGGGTTTAGGGTCCAGTATCGTTATATTAAACCATACTGGACCCTAAATCCTAAACCCTAAACTTCATTTGACAACAAAAAAAATATTAATTTTGATATACAAAGTGTCTTCATTTGACAACAAACAAAAAATATATTAATTTTCTAATACGACAAACAAAAGTACGCGAATATTATGGTGCTGTAATTTTATATAATATTTTTGAGCACCTTAATATCGTCAAATGAAAAAATTCAAAACTAGAAAGTTGTAGATCTCATCGAGGGCTACAATTTTCATATAAAAATCAACTTCATCCGATGTCGTATCGAAGAGTTATGATTTTTCGAAGATTCAGCCGAAATAAATTAAAAAAGGAAAAAACAAAACCGCTATTACTGTAGCAATCCGGCGTCGCACAGTGCGATGCAAAACCGGACTGGACCTGCGGTGAACGGGTTCGCAAGTTTGAGGGGCTGGATATGCGGTTTCTAAGTTCATGGACCTATCTGACACTACGCTACAAGTTAATGGGCTAATGGTGTATTTTACTCTTACTAAAAAATATGATATAATAGAATCTTAAACCTCAAGCATCAAAGAGCGGTAGGATGGCAGTATAAATGAAAGATGGATAATATTTAAGTTGCAAGGTTAAAGGTGTCTGCAGTTCGAACTAAAAACCTAAAATTGAAAAGAATCTGGTTCCAGTAAGTAGATTGAGTATCATGGATAAATACACAAATATCTGCTGACTAAAATCAACATTAGTCCTCATTGGCTAGTATAGATGAATGAGAGTAATTCATCCGTAAAATAGATACAAAAAATGGTCCACTTTCTGAAAATGGAGTTTCATATGAAAAATTGGGAGAACCACACACGAATTTAAGTAGATTGAAAATGGAGTAATGCAAGATTTTCTACAACATTCCTATTCACACACGAATGTAAAACCTTGGACACAGGAAACGAAAAATTAGGGAGTAAACTGACCTTTGTTTAGGCAGCAGTAGACAACAACAGCAGCAGTAGACAGAGACAGCACTGCCCAGCAGTAGAAGCTAATCAGAATTGCCCACCACGAAGCTGCAAACACAGAATAGAGGAGGTTGATTCACGGATGGAAACCTATCAAGGTAAGGCACAAATGAAATGTAAAATGGTGGTTCACAAACACAGTAAAGGGAATCTTATTCATTCAAAGACCGGATGCCAACACAAGCTAATCTTTTTCCTTTTCTTTAGAAACAAAATGCATATCCTAGATGGAAAAGAACAAAGACCAGAATTAATATGGTAAAAAACCAAGCTAAACATCTTTTTGTGCGGGAAAATAGAATGAACCTGGTTTTTTGGGTGTGGGGTCGAGTGGGGTGGGTGG
>OAMR01000305.1:1037249-1052715 GCA_900205405.1 Echinochloa crus-galli | reverse complement strand
ATTGAATGAAATTGATTCAAGTTCTGAAAATGATGATATAGGGAAAACCAAGGTCATGCGCTGTTTTTTGGTCCATGCGTTCTAATTTGCTCATGATTTGGATAAAACATGAACAGTCCTTGGTAGGAATCAAAGGAAATTTGGCCACAAACAAGTTTGTTGTGCAGCCTTGGGGTACTTGTGTTTTATATTTCTTATTGAATCTCTCTGCAGGAGAAAAAAATACACTATTTAGTTGTGTTTATAATGTAATTCATAGGTTCCATTCCTTTATTGCTTTTATTTTGCTTAATTCAGGATGCGAAGGAACACCTTTTTGCACTAGCAGACAAGCTTGGTCCATCTCTCAAAGACATTGATGTACGTTATCGTATGCATATAGTTAACTTACTTGCTCATTTTGTTACCAAACAAGTTAATGCTATGTTGTTTGCAAATATAGCTAATCAAGTCTTCTCCAGCACCAACTGATCCTTCTGAGCAAGGTTAGTGACATCTTACCATCTACATATAAGCTACAACAACGGCTTTCGTCAAGCCATGCCAATTACCCATTTCGTTCTTTTGGTTCTGAAGGACTTAATTCTTCGCTTTCACGTAAAACTATGCACATAATAGATAACGAACGTTACTGTTATGTAGACTATGATGAGAAGGCAGAAGATGCTGTTGACTATGAAGATATTGACGAAGAATATGATGGACCTGAAGTTGAAGCAGCTACAGAGGAAGACAATGTGTTGTCAAAAAAAGACTACTTCTCATCATCTGCAGCTTATGCATTGGTCAATAACACAGTTTCAGTGTTTGACGAGGAGAATTATGATGAGGATGAAGAAACACCCAATGATAATGAGTCCCCTGGTGATAACACTACTCAAAATCTCTCTTCAGGTGATACTGGATCATGTGCCTTGTTTTCATGTTTCATTGTTTATGTTAGTATTCATATTCATTCCATTTCTTACCACTTTATGGCTCCCATGCTACCACTGTTATTTCTTTCCTGTACCAAATTAAACTTTTGTAGCTTGGCATTTTTTGTCTGCAACTGTATTTATTTTCCTGTTTGCAAACATTGATGGTATATGTTCCACTCTAACTCAAATAAAACCTAAACTGAAGACTTGACCATGCCTTTTCACCTCTTCTTTGGTGATCATAGACTCAGAGTAAGCATGAAATTCACTATTAGTGATTGGAAATGAAAACTAGTGAGAATGTTATTCAACCTTTTTACTAAAGCATAGTTGATTTTAGTTGCTGAGTAGTTTGAAAATAAATAGAGCAGTTATCTGTCTTGTGTCAGTGTTAATCTGAGTTTTACCTAATTATATTTGTTTTGCTAACTGCAAGTCTGACATGATCCTCATTTCCAATAATCTATTTGGATATAGGTCCAATTGAGCAGGCAGATATGGCAACCTCAAACGATAACCTTGCCTTAGATAAGATTGGCACGTTATCACATCCAGAAGAAAGTATGGACTTTGAATATGAAGTTATGGAGGTATATCAGGCATGAAACTTGAAATTAACATGCATGTCATTTGTCCTGTATCATATTTAACTAATATTGCACAATCAATGTCTTAACATCACTGGCTTATTTGTCTATAATTAAGCAGAATGGAATGGACACCGAGGAAGATCAACTTGAGCCTGAAAGTGTGACTTCGCTCCCTGTTTTATGCATAGAGGATGGGAGTGTGATCCTGAAGTTCTCTGAAATTTTTGGTATCCAGGAGCCTGTAAGAAAAGTGAAGACAGATCACCACAAACGTCTAATGAACAAAGGTATTCTTCATGTTGGTTGCAATAAAAAGATCCAAAAAGCACCATCCTCCCCCATTACCCAAGACCCTGAATAGATAGTGGGTAGTTAGAGGGTGTTAGCTGAAGCAGTGGTTACTTAAAATTTGAATATTGAAACATAGTTATCCTTGCTGCTTTCGGGGTTGCTCAACTTGAGATGAAGAAATTTAACTTCTGCTGTCTATGTTGACACTATGTAGTATGTATTATCATTGCCAGTCTTATTTCCATTATGCTCATTCTATCTGAGAGCATGTTTCTGATTTGAGAAACATTAGTTTTATAACAATTGGCTTGCTGCTTGGGTGTGTTGGCTTGTGTTTGTGTGTGTTTTGTGTGTGTGTTTTGTGTTGTCTGGGATCTCTTCCCTTTTTCATCTTCTTAATATAATCATGCACAGCTCTCCTGTGTTTTTCGAGAAATAAAGTGCTCTAAAACTAGGCCCATTAAGCCAAAAACAAATGCTGCATGCGAGGACTAAATACCCTCCTTGTTCCGATTATACTGTATAAAGATCTAGCCGATCAAAAGGGCCAATTATATAGATAGACAAGGAGGTTATTGGCTTATTGCGTACAGACCTTCTAACTGATTGGTGTTAAGAAAAAAAGTATGTGAATGAACCTAATCTGCGTCTATATTACTTCTATTTTTTGTATTGATTGATCCTTTTGTGGCACAACATTGCTGATCCTTAATTTTCTACTGATGTTCATGGAAAGAATGTATGTAATTATAATTTTTTTAACATCAAACTATTCACAAGATTTTGTATCATATATTCGCTGCGCGGGGTGGGGGTGCTTCAACTTGTAGGCTGTTGGGTGTTAAGTTAATATCTTGTTATGGCAGTTAATCCTGGTCAAAACATTTGAATACATCTGATGTTGTATTTCTCTTGTTAATTGCTTCCAGAGCTTCAGATCACAGATGTTACTGACGTTGTTGAAGAAGATGAGGAAATAATTCTCCGAAGCACTACTCAAAATTTCTCAACTTTGAAGCATATCCAGACGAATGAAGATTTTGTTGAGAGTGACAGTGATGATTCAATTACTGATGTCACTTTAAGGCTAAAGGATTCATGTATTTCTGAACAACCTATGAAAGATGCACATTCCGGCCAGCAATCTCCAGTTTGTCCTGATTTTTATCCACTTGAGCATGATGATTGGGAGAATGATATCATTTGGAACAATTCACCATCAACTGATCGTCAGCCTTGTGCAAAAATATGTGAATCTGAAGAGAGCGTGGACACAAATGGTGAAGACAAGGGTGAGGATTATGGTCAGGCCTCCAAGTGTTGGGATGTACAGAGTAAAAGCAATGGTTCTCCAGTAATTAAAGAGCCTTTTGGTTGTACAGAAATGCCTGCTCCAGCTAACTACCATTCCCCTGGGAATAATTACCCTCCACTGACAAATGAGGATAACATAGACCACATAAGGCCAAATAACTTAGATGAGGCAGTTAAAATTGACACCATGCTGCGTTTAAACAGCCTGAGTTTACTGAACAGGGAATTATTAGAAGGATCGTGGTTGGACAACATAATTTGGGATCCCAGTGAGGATGCCCCAAAGCCTAAACTGATCTTTGACCTCAAAGACGATCATATGCTTTTTGAGATCCTAGATGAAAAGAATGTGGATCACCTCCGCTCTCATGCCCGTGCCATGATTGTTAGTCAGTCGATGAAGACGTCAACACCAACAGTGGAGAATTTTGATAATCAAGCAAAGGCATTGAGTAGCAGATTCAACATTTCTAATGACAAGTTTTATTCTAACAGGAAGACACCACAGCAAGCTAAATCTCATACCAAAAAACGTGCTTTAATGGGCATTAAGGTGGTGCATTCTGCTCCAGCTCATAAGCTGCAAACCATGAAACCAGTCTTGAGCAAGTATGAGGCCTCCCCTTCCAAATTCTGAATATGTGCATCTATGATTTTTCATCTTCTATTATCTCACAAGCATGTGTTCGAATGAATCTTTTCATGCTTTCTACTGTTACATTGTTAGTTTGTTACTTACTTGAGGTGATTGGAAATGTGATGGAGTAAATAAAGTTTTTTAAAATATATACCTTCTTAACTGAAAGATTGTGTGACTTATCAATCATATCCAATTAAGGGACCAACTGGCAGTATTGTTGTTTTGAGGAAATATTTCTGTAACTACAAATATCCTTTTTGTTTTAAAACTGGGCTCTGTAGTCTGCATTGCTGTTTGTTGATGGAGATGGTTATACTCCGGTTCATATGATATCTGAATAAGATAGAGAGGTAGTATCAAGTGCACAAGAATATATTTGTCAACATATGCACCAAGTCACTAAATCTCATGCCTCGGATCCAATTTGATTGGCCCATGTGGGAGGCGGAAGTTTCCTCATCCCCTCTTGTTTAGCTTTTCATTGGAATGTTACCTAGGTCAGGCCCAATAAAGATGAAGAACACCACATCCCACTTGGGTCATTCAGATGGGATCCAAGGCACAAGATTGTGTTTGTGTATGTCTATATTTTCTCTTAACATAAAATTCAACTTATAGAACTTGAAAGTTTGGTCATATAGATTATTATTCTAGTAACATGTGGTTAAGTGGAAACTAAATCTTATGCTGGAGCAGTGAATGCTTTATCATCGTGTGGTATTATTCACATAGTGAATTGTATGGTGAATATCTTGGCATTTCTTATCTTGGCTCTTTTTACATGTCTTCTAGTGTAGCTTTGGGGTGTCTGGTGTTCTTGCCAACCTTCCCTAGCCTTGCTAGTGGGCAAGAAACCGGAAGAGGATAGCCACCTTGTCTTTCCCTCAAAAGCAAGGAAGTCCTTGCATACCTTGCTCAAAAGTATGGCTAGGCAAAGGAACCATATTTGCATGTTTTCCCCTTGGCAATGAAACCTAAGATGACCTTAGTTGTCTTTCTACATCACCCACTGCACTTTATTTGTTGTTCTTTGCCCACTTAATCTCTAATAGTTTTTACTTTTATCAACATTGTGCAGTAAGGAAATTGCAAACTTTCATAGACCAAAAGCTAAGTGGTATCCACATGAAAATAAAATTGCTGCTCAATTGCAAGGGGCTGTTTGTAGCCATGGGAGGATGACTGCTATACTTATGACATTGGGAGGAAAAGGAGTTAAGATTTTGATAAATGCAGAGGACACTCCGGTCTCTGTCAAATTAAAAGCTTCAAAGAAGTTAGGTTAGTATCCATTCACTATCTGAATTCTTTTGATTTTTTCTTATATGGAACATTTTTGTTCATCTTTCTGCTTTTTGTTGATCAGTTGCCATTACATTTCATGTGTAAAACAAATAATCACTTACTCCATTTTTAATAGTTTTCTTTGATGTCTTAACTAATGCAGAATTGAAGCCTTCTGAGAAGATAAAATTGTTCTGTTCTGGAAAAGAGCTTCAGGATGACATCTCATTAGCCATGCAAAATGTGCGACCAAACTCTATTCTGCATGTTGTTCGCACTGAGGTGATTCTGTGGCCAAAAGCACAGAAGTTACCTGGTGAGGACAAGCCTCTACGCCCTCCTGGGGCTTTCAGGAAAAAAACCGACTTGTCTGTCAAGGATGGACATGTATTTTTGATGGAGTAAGTCCAATTCATTTCACTTTATATACTGGAGGTATTAATGTCAATGAACTTTCACATATGAGACTTGGTACAGGCACAAATTTATTTTTTTTGAAAATACAGGCACAAATTTATGGTACACCACATCTTGACCATAACTATCTCTTGCTTCTGAAACCTCTTGCAATATATTGTTACGAGCTACAAAATGATAACTATATGAATGCACATTGAAATGTAAATATGTTTGTACCAGTTGACCTAATTGTGAGCTAAAAGTTATGATGCTTGAATTTCTAATTGTGTTTTTGCCTTGAGCTTGTGGATGACGGGAGCACTAGTATGTGCAAGATTTCTTCTCGGTTATGTATATTGTAGCACATGTGTTATTTCTCATTCAGTGCAGATACCATGAGGATTGATCTCTCATACTTGCCAAGTTGCCATTAATTTTTTTGTACTTTTAGTTTAGCCAAGTGTTCATATTATGTAAGTATAATTGTGTTGGTTACGCACATGGACAACTTTGGATTATGCAATTTCTTTTCCACTATAGTAATTCATTTGTCACTTATTGCCTTGAATGCAGATATTGTGAAGAGAGACCTTTGCTTCTCTCGAATGCAGGAATGGGAGCCCGACTCTGTACATATTACCAGAAAACTTCACCTGCTGATCAGACAGCTGCATCACTGCGAAACAACGGTGGTGGGCTGGGCACAGTGCTTGCGATTGATCCTGCTGACAAATCCCCCTTTCTAGGAGACATACGTTCTGGATCCCACCAATCTTGTCTTGAAACAAACATGTACAGATCACCTATATTTCCTCATAAGGTTCCACCAACTGATTACCTATTAGTTCGTTCAGCCAAAGGGGTGCTTTCTCTTCGTCGCATTGACAAGTTATATGCTGTTGGCCAACAAGTAAGCTCTGTTACCCGAAATACTATGTTTTGTACAAGTATGATGTCACTTCCATAATGCTGTTTGCCCTAATATTGTCAAGGATAGGATTCCTTTACTAGATTCTCTGCTGTGTTGCATTGCCAATATTGCAGACCATGTTCTGAAATATTTGTTGCTTCCTCTTGGGTTTAGTTTATGCAGTTTTAGTGTGGGGGCGTTTAGTGAACAAAGCAGAAATAGTTTTACCAGCTATTTTCTTTCCCTATCTTCATGAAAAGGGCTGGATATTCCTTTGTTACAGTGGTACGAGTAGTGCTTATCCACCATGTTTTTCTCCTTTATTTTAATTATATTTGGCATGGAAATTCAATTTGGTTTGTTTGATATGGATCTGCGATGATAATGTAGCGTCTCATTTTGCTGTTGAAAGCTGCATGTTTAGAAGCTTGTTTGGTACAGTTTTGGCATGGCATGCACTTACTCTTTGAATTACCCTACGTGTTGGCAGCGTGTTGCCAGGAGGTGTTGTACAGGAAAACATACACACTGCAAATATGACTTGAATATGGATTTAGATATTTTTCTGTGTAAAGTTTGAATAACTATGTTCCATTATATTCACTTTATTTTTTTCAACAAAATGTAAATGGCACTCCTTGTTCTTTCCCTTTGTCGGGAATACCCCTTGAGTTCTTGTTGGCATTCAAATTCTGTTATTGGTAGAACAGCGGACTTAAAACAAATCTTCAGTTCCGTTATAATAGGAACACAATTTCATCCATAACATAATATCCATGTTCTCCTGCAGGAACCTCATATGGAAGTCTTTTCACCAGGGACTAAAAATGTGCAGAATTATCTTCTGAATCGAGTGCTTGCATATGTTTATCGTGAGTTTCGTGCTAGAGAGAGGCCTGATGGTATTCCTCAGATTCGAGCAGATGAATTACCCATTCAAAGTCCTCTTACAGAAGCTATAGTGAAAAAAAGATTGAAGCACTGTGCAGATTTTAAGGTTTGATGTCTATCGCACATATTACTCTTGTTTTTATAATATTTGTACATTTTTTTCATATTTTATTCTGGACCCTTGATTTAACCAGAATTAATGCTCTCCTGCACTTTCTTACAGAAAGGACCAAAGGGACATTTTTTCTGGACACAGAGACCTGATTTTCGGGTTCCATCAGAGGAAGAACTGAGAAGATTATTGACACCAGAAAATGTGAGTTTCTTTGAATTACAGTTGCTCTTGTGTCAAACAATTGTTTATTGATGACAAGCCTTGTCTCTCAAAGAAATATTTTATTTTAGAGTGGAAACTCTCGAGGAAATGTGAGTGCTCATCACATTGTGCTGGCTATATAACAATTGCCAGCATGGTTTATTACCTACCTAATCACATTTTCAAATATATAAAGCACAAGTTTCTTGCACATATGTAAAATGAAATATTGAGGTAGAAAAGAAGAATCTGGACCATGCTATTCCTGTCAGAGATCTATTGCTTAAATCTCTTCCTTCTTGAAATAGAATGGAAGAAGAACATTGATTGTAGCAACTTGAGATCTGAGTGCATGCCCTGTGTTTTGAAAGTAACAATAAAGAATAAGTCTTGTATTCCCAAACAGAAGTAGTAGTGGCTTAGTTTCTTTATGATAGTTATACAAATAAATAGGGTTTCCATAAATAAGAAACCGTTTCAGTTTCTGCACCCATTTTTATTTCAGATTACTATATTAGTTATTGAGTGGTATTAAATAGTAGATTGCATTGGAGGTCCCAAAACTTGTCTTACTTATGTGGGCTGTCAGTGCATGTATGAAGATTGGGAGATGAGGTTCGCCTTTTCACATAGTGCTTAAGAGGAAAAGACGGTCATGATATTGCCTGATCAATCTAGTGTCCAGAACAATTTTTTATGATTATCTTTCCAAATATTCAAAAAATTATGCAATTATCATTTATTTTGTTCGTAACTTACTTTACCATCAAATGTACTTTCTTTTTACATGATCATCAAAGGTACTTTAAGCCTGACTTGTTGATCTGTATATTTGTACAAAATTTTTGAATAAGATGAATGGTCAAACGTTGTGAGAAAAATTCAGTGAATAGTAATTTGGATTGGAGGGTCTAGATGCTTATGAATTTTATATTATGTCCTTCAGTTTTCTTATTTGTGACACTTAGGGTCGTTTGCCTTACCAAATGACCAAATCGAATGCAAGGACCTAATTACACGATTAAGCATGTCCTGGATCTCCTTGGCTTTCCACATTATTTTCATCATAATTGACTGATGCACCTAATTGGTGCAACTGTGAAAGCTCATGGACCTGTCACACTGCAACTGAAGTTTATGGACCAACTAACACAACCAAACTGATCTGAGGACCTTTTGATATTTTTTCTCTTTTTTCCAAAGAATCATAATACATAATACAGTAATTGCCAATGATTTCCATAATCTAAACATTCTTGATTGAAATTCAAACGCTTAAAATTGGGCTAGTGCTGAAATGTTTTAAAAATTTCATCAGAGTAAGTGGACTCCGAGTACGTTTTTCTTGCAAAAAACAAAATTATATGAAAGCAAAAGTATCTAAATAACAAGGATATTTGTTCTTCAAACGTTTTCTTACCTTGTCACGCAGGTGTTTAGTAATAGTTTCCTTTCTTATCTGAAGATATCATGATGACTTGCTATTGAGATTAAGATTATTTCAACTAACACATCATTATTCAGGTCTGCTGTTATGAGAGTATGCAAGCTGGTCTATATCGTCTCAAGCGCTTAGGAATTGTGAAGCTTACTCAGCCTGTTGGGCTGGCTTCTGCGATGAATCAGCTTCCTGATGAAGCTATTGAGCTTGCTGCTGCATCACATATCGAGAGGGAACTGCAAATCACTAGCTGGAATCTTACGAGTAACTTTGTTGCTTGTACTAATCAGGTAACTTAGTTTTTTTGTTTCTTATGGCATTTTACCCATGATCCAGAACAACACTATTTTCATTTAGTACCAATTTGTTGACCTAAAACTAAGTATTGTTTGTACAAACTGCTAAGTAACCTTCATATTATTCTTTTCTGAATTAATATTGGCAGATAAGGATCACTATTTGGTATCAAGTGAAATAAAACTTGTGGGTAATGGGTTGTTGATTTCATAAGGGCTTGTTGGGTGCACAGGGAATGAGCAGTAATGCAGGAAATCCCAGTCCATTCCCTAGGATAGTTGTGTTACATTACATGGAATATTCCCCTCTCCATTGGCCCTCTGCCACAGAGAGAGGAGGGAGGGGCAGAGGTTTACAAACAGATTCATCGGTAGCTTTTGTATTCTAGCAAAGTTGCACAATGGTAATCTAGTTTGGTTGGGTTATGTATGTTTGAATGCATGAATATTTGTGCTTTTTTCCTAAATTGTAAATTTAGATATGTGCTGCTAGTTTTCCTTTGATGGTTCATCCTCTTGCTTTCAAGAAGTTGAGAGATGAAGCCCACCTCTGGTGCTTTTTTTTTCTCGAATGACGCAGGAGAGCTGCGTGTCATTTCATTAAGAAAGACACCTCTGGTGATTGTCTGGTGCTAAAGGTCTTCGGGGTCTAGGTTTAGGTTAATTCCAGGAATCTAAATTGCTGGTCTGATTGATAGTGTCTTCTCTGTATCAAGTGATCGTGTTTGAGTGTTACTGCAACCTGTTCATGCCTCATTGTTGAAGGTGATGTGGTTGCTTTTGTAAGGGACTGGATGTACTCTCTGTTTAATACAAAGATACAGATCTTTTGTGTTCGAGAAAAAAATAATCTAATTTCTTTGGTGTGCAGGACAGAGAAAATATAGAAAGATTAGAAATTACTGGCGTTGGTGATCCATCTGGTCGTGGGCTAGGATTCAGCTATGTGCGAGTAGCACCCAAAGCACCTGCCTCCAATTCAATGCACAAGAAGTCAGCTGCTGCAAAGGGTACCACTGTAACCGGAACTGATGCCGACCTCCGCAGGTTGAGCATGGATGCAGCCCGAGAGGTACCATCAAGTGTAGTAATTTTTACAATAACATGCATAGGAACCATGCCTGGATTCCTTAATATCATGGAATGCTTCAGTTTGAACTGATAGATGTATGCATTAATATTTGACTGCATATGACATTCTTATTTTGAGTGTTATCATGAAAGCAATATGTGGGTCCTCTAAAAAAATATCACTCGCTTCCATACAACAATTTTCATTTTGAGAATATAGCGACCTGCTCCAATAGGCATTGACAAACCCAGTGGTATTTTGGCGTACTGTGACTTTCACTGGTACTGTTGAAGCGGATATTCCATTCCATATATGATTTTCAAGTCGTTTCTATGATCTCTTTCATTCATTTATTATAGAATATGTTACTTGTTGAGAATAAAAAAAATATGTGATTTTTTTTAAGAAAATGGAAACTCGGTCCAGCCTTTGCATGCGTACATCATATTTGCTCACAGCTGAGAATTTGAAGGAAGCAAATAAAATAGACCGCATAGTGTATCATTTGCCATCCATCACATAGTATATTGCTAAAGTGCACCCATTTTTGGTGAAAAGAATCACCTCAAACTTGGCATGAAGTGCATATCCTCCCCTTGTTCCACTACTTTGTTCACTAACATTTGAATTAATGCACTGCTATGTATAGTTGCTGCTGAAATTCGGTGTTCCTGAAGAGCAAATCGATAAATTAACAAGGTGGCATCGGATTGCTATGGTGAGGAAGCTGTCAAGTGAGCAAGCTGCATCAGGAATTACTATTGATGAAATTCCTGTTAGTAAGTTTGCACGCGGACAAAGGATGTCTTTTCTGCAACTTCAACAGCAAACTAGGGAGAAATGCCAGGAAATTTGGGACAGACAAGTCCAATCACTTTCAGCTATAGATGGTGATGACAATGTCAGTGATACAGAAGCTAACAGTGATCTGGACTCATTTGCTGGGGATCTTGAGAACTTGCTAGATGCGGAGGAATTTGATGATGAGGATACTAGTACAGCAGACTTGAGAATTGACAAATCAGATGGAATGAGAGGACTTAAGATGAGAAGGTGCCCTACTCATGCTCAAATTAACGAGGAAATTGAAGATGATGAAGCAGAAGCTTCTCTGGCAAAAAAACTACTTGAAGGTCATTATTCATTTTATGTTTTTCTTTACAAAAAAATGATCCTAGCGCATATGATTTATGGCCTTTTGTGGTGCAGACAATAATGATATGAAGAGGAAAAAACAGCCTGAGGGTTTGACAAATTGTGGCGCCTCTATAGGTGCCAATAAAATGAAGCAGAATAAGACTGGGCAAATGATCAAATCATCTGGTTATGCTGGGGCATCGACCCCAAAGGAGAGCACACCCAGAGACGCAAAAGAGGTATTACTTCATCTGAAGGGGTTCTGGACCTGGCCTTGTCTTGTCCCTTTGATATGTTGCTACTCTGGCGGACAAACTGTAATGATGTTATTCATTTTGTTGCATGCAGGCTGAAAATTCTTTTGCTGAAGGCAGTTTGCCCTCAAAACTAAAAACAAAGATGGCATTTGATGGAAATGAAATCCTTCTAGTTAAAAAGAAAAGTGCTATAGGAAAAGATGGACCTAAGGTAAGCCAAGAGCATGATTATGGTTTGTCAAATCCATGTAAATATTATTATTTGTTAACTCAAATCAGCTCTTTTTTCTCCATCGTATTTGTCTTTAATATTGGCCACTTACACCTGTGCTACAAGTGTGAATATTATGTTGTAATGATACTCGGTATGGCAATTGTGTTGCACTTGTGGTCTTCTCTTGTCATGAGGCCTCACACAGTGTGTTTGAGGGGGGGGGGGGGGCTTCACATGAAATAGCTGATGGGCTAATCTAAACTCTAGTGAATCATTTGCCAACAAAGACACCTAAAAGGTTGATAACCAAAGTTTCCTCTGAAGTTAATGAAACTGAAGGACCAGAAGGTATTGAAAAGACAAAATCTGTCCCAGTAAAATTCAAATTAGGGGCACCTGATAAGTCCTTGGAGAGGAACACGTCACTCTCTGTTTCAATGGTTTCTGATAAACGCATCACAGATGTTACAGACTATAGATCTACTGGTAAGGTAAACAAGATAATAATACCCAATAAGATGAAGTCTGATGATTACCCCCCTGACACTCCAAAGCCGTCTGTTGTATTTCGGCCTCCTGCTGAAGAGAAGGATGTACCTCGCAAAAAGATCACCATCAAGCAGCCTAAGGGAGTAGATCAACAAAGACATGCTGAACCTAGGAGTGTTCCGGAGCCCACCAGAAAGACAAGAAAAATTGTTGAATTATCTAGTTTTGAGGAGAAAAATAGAGAGGATGATCATTGGTATGGTGGAGAACCTAGCCAGATGAATCCCTTGCTTGATAGGAGGCTTGGTCTGGAAGGAAAAAGAAGAAGCAAAGCCATAATCGACAATGAGAAGTCCTGGAGAGATTTTGAAGAGCAAAAAGAAATTCCGCAACAGAGATTCATTGATGGTAGGATATTTGCCTCAAGGGAGGAAGATCATCAGAAGGCAAAAAAGAAAAACAAGAAAAAGAAAAAACATGAATTTAGAGATGATGACCTACTTGATCACAGGCCATACAGAAATGACAGAAAAGTAGCTGAAAGACACCGAGCAGTAAAACGATCTACTCCGGCTGAGCTGACTGAATATCCATCTGCTAAGCGTCGCAGAGGAGGAGAGGTACATTTACTTAGTCTTCACCTATATATTTAATTGGATTACAAGTATTTTGGAAAAGTACATAGTGTCAATGGTGTTAGTGTCTTGCCTCTTGAGAATGAGAGATTAGCTGTGTACAGTGTAGGTTGTTGACTCATTAAACAGTTAATCAGGTCAGAAATCGCATTAAAATAAATGCACATCATATGTGTTTTAACAAGATGGTACAAGCTACCATATATCTTGTGATTTTGAAATGGAGTATTTCTGTAGTTTTCTTTTTATTACTTTCCACCACTTGTTTGAGTATTCATGCCACTGTTCAATAAAATTTTTTGAGTAAAATTTGGTGAATATTTTCTGTGCAAAGACAGATGCAGTAGGGCTTACTGCACGCACTTAAGGGATTTGCTGGACAAAGAATTCAGGTTTAATTAATTGTTTTCGTCGTCATGCAGGTTGAGCTCTCCAACATACTGGAAAAGATAGTTGATCACCTGCGGGGAAACACTCAAGTATCATTGCTATTTCTAAAACCAGTGACAAGGAAAGATGCTCCTGATTACCTTGACTTCATCGAGCACCCGATGGATCTTGGTACCATCAGAGACAAGGTGAGGAAAATGGAGTACAGAAACCGGTATGAATTCAGGCACGACGTAGCACAGATACAACTGAACGCACACATCTACAACGACAACCGCCATCCTCACATCCCTCCACTTGCTGATCAGCTCATGGAGATGTGTGATTATATGCTCGACGAAAGCGCAGAGGAGCTTGCGGAGGCAGAAGATGCTATTGAGCAGTAATCCAACAATTAGATTTAACATTTAGAACTCGTTATATCCTAACATAGATGATGTATTTGCTGATCTGTAGGAGCGGAGAAAAAGGTAGCTGTACAATTTTGTGTCCTGGCAGTAATGTACATGCAATCCCAAGTCCAATTATTTTACCTTCTGTGGTATTGGGAGCAGGTGTATGTACACAAATCTCTAGGTTAGTCGGTGAGGGTACGCTGTAACTATTGCCTATTTGCCCTCTTGTTGTAAAAATGTAGAATGTAATTTGTCCTAATAATCCGGTGGTCTTTCAGTATCAAGTATGAATGGCCTTAAATTGTAGCATGAATCAATATAGTGAGCAAAGCCAAAGCATGTGCCTGTGTGGATGCGGTCAAGTTCACTAGATTTTCCGGCAGCCTCCTTGGCTTATGTTTTGAACTGTGTATTTTGAACTCTGAACTGCAAGGCTAATATCTAAATTTCAGTCAGGCTGTAATGACCAAGGTCGAGCTCTTAGCTGTGTAAGATGTATCTCTTTGCATGATTGCGTCTCTGAGTCTTGTTTAACCGGAAGGCTGCCATATGGATGCCCAAAGTCAGTACTCAATCTGCCCCAAGTTGTTTTCCGTACCCTGTGCGATGTTCTGAATGATGGAAACCTTGAATGGGTATTCGTGACGATGTCATTGGACGCTAATTTGTACCTGGGTAAGTAATCGTCGTTTTAAACAATGTGCTACGCGTACTCCTGTTTCTCCTACTTGTTGCATAAAAACGATGTCATATATGACGTATATGTTTATATCTTGGATGTTGACGCTCTACATAAACTAGAAACAAGTACCAGCAGCTCTTAAATGTTCGATTTGAGATGCTCTCACCTGTAAGGCTATAACAGTTCCGCACTGTTATGCAAACTTTCAGAAAGCCTTGAAATGTACGGTGGCGTTTGGATCGTTTGATCAGGACAAAGGATGTCTCGGTCACTTAGCACCTGCTAAATGTCACGCACGCATTTACACAGAGGTGTAAACTAAACTACTGACAAAAAACGTTGCATTCATGAAATGACCTGAACTTTTTTTACTCGCAACAAGCAGCGCTTTTCACAGCAGCTCACAAAACAAGTGCTGTACTGTACATCTTGGCAACAGATGAAGACGAGTAGACGACCCGGCCAGCGCTTGCTATATCTCAGACCCACGGACACGGTCACACCTAACACCTAATGCCCATGCATCCACATCTCTGACGACAAAATAAAACGCCACTGCAATTCTACCACGACCAGTTCCAATAGCTTCACCTCAAGTATCCCATTGCCGACGACTTCAACCACCATACACTTGCTTGCTTGCTTTGTCATGTAAAAATCCACACTCCTAGCTCATTTGATCATCGTCGTCGTCGCCTTGATCGAACAGAGCTCTGCTCGTGTAGGCAGCCATGGCGGGATCGTCGTGGCGACGCTGCCTCGTCCTGCTCCTCGTCTCTGCATCCTTCTGCGCCCATGTCTCGGCGGCGGCGTCCTCCAACACGACCATGTTGGCGGCGGAGCGGACGCGGCGGAAGGACCCCCTCGACGGGCTCAGGTACTACACCGGCGGCTGGAACATCA
>OAMR01000305.1:1024234-1036927 GCA_900205405.1 Echinochloa crus-galli | reverse complement strand
AATACCGAGACAGGTTCACGGGAGCACGACGGCGACGCTGGACTACGTGGTGAGCCAGGCCGACGGCGCCGCCGCCACCATGCGAGACTTCACCGGCCTCCTGGAGACGGCGAAGGGCGCCGGCGGCGGCGTGGCGTCGCTGCCCGCCGACGTCGTGCGGAACATCGACGACGTCGCGGCGCGGGTGGGCAACGCCTCCGACGAGCTCGCCGTGCGTACGGCCAGCAACTCGCGCAAGATCCGGACCTCGCTGGACACCATGTACTTATTATCAAACTTCGCCTATGATTTCATCGTCCGCGATCAAGTTCTTGATGATGGGCGCGAGATGAACTCGATAACATCCAATCGGTGGATGATCTTGACCAGTGTTTTGTTTTGCTTGATTGCAGAAGGAAGGTGCTGATCGGTGTTGCCGCCGTGTTGCTGATTCTGGTGTTTCTTGGCTTTGGTGAGCATGAATTGCTCTTACCAAGTCTTCAAAAGAAGTAGAAGACAAATGATCTTTACCTTATCTACTTGAGATGGCAACATCATTTACTTCTCTTAAGCCTTTTGAAATTCTTACTCAATTTGTCTCTCTAATTTCTTGCAGTGTTCTCGTTGACCGGGTTCAAGTCACTTGTGTACACGTAAGCGCATTAGCACACGTCACATATATACAATGATTCAAATGACATATATACTCTGACCAAGTCGATTGAGCATGTTCTTTCAGAGATTAAAGTACTAAGTCTCCGTTGCTGTATTTTTGCAGAGTGTTGTTTCTTGGATGGATCATAATTACAGCGACACTAATACTGTCGGGCACTTTCCTTCTCCTTCACAAGTAAGTTCTTGCCGCGTGTTATCAACTTACACAAATTTAATCGAACTTGGATTATCTTTCTTTCAATTCAGTCAAATTTAGTTCAAAAAAATCAAATTGTTGTCTTTGCATTAGCATCCCAAATGCCCACATGCATTGTATGTTACTACCTCTATTTCAAAATGTAGGTCATTTGACTTTTTTACCATAAGTTTGACCGCTTGTTTTATTCAAAAAAATTATGAAAATATAGTCAAATTTAAGATATTTTTGAAGATTTTTTATTAATAAAACAAACCACCGTAAAAAATATGATAATTTGCATAAAATTTTGAATAGGACGAGCAGTTAAATTTAGAGTAAAAAAAATCAAATAATCTGCATTTTGAAACCGAGGGAGTACCAAAGCACACCGCAACCTTTGCCCATGTTCCAGCGTGATAGGAGACACCTGTGTCGCCATGGACGAGTGGGTTGTCCGCCCGCCGCAACAAAACCACACCGCTCTTGACGACATCCTCCCCTGCGCCGACGCGTCGGTGACGGCGGAGGCCCTTCGCCGGAGCGAGCAGGTGAACTACCAGCTCGTCGCCAAGCTGAACGAGCTCGTCTCCAACGTGTCCAACCGCGACGTGCCTCGCCAGGCCGGGCCCCCGCTCTACTACAACCAGTCCGGCCCTCCCGTGCCGCTCCTCTGCAACCCCTACAACGCCGACCTCACCGGCCGCCGCTGCGCCGCCGGCGAGGCCACCGCCGACAACGCGCAGCAGGTGTGGCAGCGGTTCGTGTGCCGGACGGCGGCGGAGGCGCCGGGGTCGCGGCAGGAGGTGTGCGCGACGGTGGGGCGCCTCACGCCGGCGATGTACAACCAGATGCTCACCGTGGCCAACGTCAGCGACGGGCTGCGCCGGCAGGCGCCCGCCATGGCCGACCTCGCGAGCTGCGCGACCGTGCGGCGCGCGTTCCAGACGATCAGCGAGCGCGGGTGCCCACCGCTGCGGCGCGACAGCAGCCGGGTGTACCAGGCGCTGCTCGCGGCGTCGGTGGCCGCGATGCTCGCCGCGGCGGCGTGGCTGGCGCACTCCCGGGAGCGGCGGCGGCGGCGCGAGAGCGAGCTGTTCCGGGTGTCGCCGTACAGGCTGCCCATCGAGGAGAAGGTGCTGCTCAACAGCCCGAGACGGCCGTACAGACGAGTGTGACAGCTAACGTCTCTCTGCAATGGAGGACATGAATTTCACAGCGATTTCAAGATCCTGTTCTCTGAATTGAGATTCGTTTGGATGTGTTTGTTCGCAGCAGTTTTGGGAGTACAATTATTTGGACGGTTCTTAGGAATCTATCCGTATCCTTGTACTGTTTAGTGTGAAGCTGTTTGACAGAAGTAATTTTGTAAATACACTTGTTAATTCTGCAGTTTCTACATGAGCCGCTACACTTGAGGTGCATGATATAATCACGCACTCTTCTCATCGGACATTTCAATTCTTGTTCAGACCATGTGTACATAATTCAAAGCACTGAAACTTCTTATTACTTAAAGATCAAAACAAAAAAAATACATAAATATTACTGTAACAACTTAAAAACATACTATAAATCGTAAACCTACCTACACTTCTACGTGCTAACAATACCGACGTACGACAACTCTACTGATCCAAGGTATATTTTACCATCGTCCCTTTCCACCGCCTCCGTCGGCCTCACGTCCTTACGTCCCTTCATCTCTTGTAGCTTTTCACCTTCAGCACCGATCCTAATGGCAAGTAAGTGTCTGTCCGGACCAAACGGAAGCTCGAACTTCTCCCGATGGAGCGCCACCCAATACCCTCCCTTTCCATCGGGTCTCACATTATCTGGGTATCCTGGCAGGTCAGCAAACACCTCAGATGTATTGGCCTTAGGCCCTCGAATCCAGTACCTCATTAGCTTGCATGGTCCGGTAAGAGCGACAATAAGGTGGGTTCTGTCAGCACTAACGGCAATGCCGTTGGGATACGTCACGCCGGACTGGAGCACGTTGACCTGGTTAGTCCGTCGGTTGTATCTCATGATACGTCCCGTGGAGTCTCCTGATGAAGTGACCATCTGATGTTGCGCCCTTGTATATGTCATGCTACTATCAGTGAAGTAGACGTCGCCGGTAACTTGGTCAATGTCCACGCCGTTTGTGAAGCGTAACGGCACACCACCGGCCTCCGTCGCCAACACCGTGGCCTCCCCGCCACTTGGCCCGACGCGCATAAGCCCCATATATGCATCTGCTATGTAGAGGTTGCCGGAGTTATTGTGGAACCGCAAACCCAGTGGTCGGCCGCAGGAGCTCTCTCTAGCCACAGCTGGGAGCTCAGTCGGCGCGTCACAGTTGTTCTTGGTATAGCTTGGGCTGTACGCAAACGTCGTCCACCCCGCGGCCTCACCTCCATACTTGAGGATGCGGCCGTCCGAGATGCTAACGTAGGGCCCGCCGCCGTGCTTGTCGAAGGCGACGCTCTCCGGGCCAACCAGCACGTCGGGAAGCTCCAGGTGCTGGGTGTTGCTGGCGTCGATGGACTTGGCCATGGTGGCTGCCGCGGCGGACGGCAGGAGCAGCAGGATGGCCAGCAGGATCGCGAGCACAGGAAGAAGCCTCGACGTGATCTGCCCCATGGTTCCTGTTACGTCGAGTACGCGGGTTGTTCTGTGTTTCTGTGTTTCTGTTGATGGCTGGCTGATCGTGGTGTTTGGTTTGATGGAAAGAACCTGTGTATCCTGCCACTTTTTATGGAGGGCTTCTTCAGGTGTTAAGTCGGAATCGGCTGCAGCACTCGACGCAAAGCCAGACTCCGAGTCTCTCTCGGCAAACGGACTCCGATTTTGTATCGTACGAGCGAAAACGCCCCAGCTGATGCCGTTTTCAGGCCAAGGATTCTTGCATAGGGCTATCCTGGCCATCGCTGCAGGGATGAGCCTCTTAACTATGGCAGGTGTTCTCACTTCCAATCGCCTTGACAATGACCAGAGACGGGTGATTTCAAGTTTTGTAGGATGCGCCTGAATGCTGTTTTTTTGTTCTGCACTTCTGAATATTCAGGAGCATGAAACATGCATTTATAAAGAAAGAAATCCAAGCATGTTTTTCTCTATCTGAATGTAATCTGTTCATATACTAGGAAAGCCATAGCAAATCGTTCAGGTTAAACAGTAGCAATTGGAATCATTTCTTGACCATGGCTTTTGGCCAGAGAACATAACGAATGATCTCGGAACATTACTGCTAAAACTCCAGTTCGCAAGACCACAACATCTGCACAAGTCTTCTAGCTCGGTTAAGCAGAGAACAAATTGTTCCTAACAGCCTAACAGGAGGGGACAAGAAGGCCATCCTCTCAAGACACAGATTATTTTGGCTAACTGATAGACACGGCATAAATTCATGACATAATGAGCAATTGACTACTACTTTGTGATGGGCAGTCAACTAATGATACTGTTGTGTTAGCCAAAACGTGGTATTTTGAGGTTACTACTAGTAAGCCATCTGAAGGGAGTCAGGGATGTTTGGCTCCAATCCTCTATCATGTTGAATGGCAACAGTAAGAAGTGTGAAAGTCCCGTGAGTGTACTCAAAATACTAAGGAAAAAAGTCCAAATTATTACCCTCGAGTACGAATAAAGTCCACATAACCCTTTAAAGTATGTTTTGGTCCGTTTTACACCCGCATCTGTCTCAATCAATCCAATCTACCTCTTTATAAGATTTTTTTTCTCCAAGCACAAGTGATGTTTTAAGTTAAATTTTTGTGGGGTGATAGAGATCCACATATAGTATTTTAAAAAATATGATACGTTTTTTCATCATTATTTCTTATAAAATTTTACTTGATATAGTTAATTTATTATTACATATCATAACCTTTCAAAATAATGGTAACAAATTATAATATATTTTTTAAAATATAATTTACAATTATCTCTATTATACCATAAAATTTTAACTCAAAATAACATGTGTGCATGCAGAAACAAAAAAAAAGAGAAATCTTACAAAGGGATAAACTAGACCGATTAAGATAGTTAGGGTGTAAAATGGACCAAAATACATTTCAGGGGTTATCCGGACTTTATCCATACTTAAGGGTACTAATTTGGATTGTTTTCAAATACTAACCTGGCCGCAAAGAGGATTACATCATACTCTTTGTTCAATTAATACAAAGGCGTGTTTGCGAAAAAACCAATGTGGTATTAAGACGATGAGCTATCAAAATAAACAAATAACTTTTCTGATGTTAGATACGTCAAACACCAAAGAGTTACCTTTGAAGACGAAAATGCATGTCTTTTTTATTTGTTTTGAAAGATACACTAAGAGGTGTTTCAAATATGATATATATTAAGGGAAACAAAACACTTTGCCATGAAAGGATATGTAAAAAAAGTTTACAGATAAGACCTTTGAGGCATGTCATCTTCCTTTGAAAGTGCGCGCCCACCTGAGATGCCGATCATTTTATTAGACAAAAGGTTCTTGGTCTTACTTCTGGTGAAAGCAAAATGTTGTACGGGTTTGAAAAATGAAGGTGCCAAAAAAATTTCTGCCAAGAGCATTTGTAAAAATATTTCATGTTTGAAACATAATTAACTATGTAGTGTAATCTTTTCAGATAAAGTAAATGGATATTATAATTAGTCCGTACTACTACATCATTTTAGCATTTCACATCAGGAATGGAGTAATGCTAGCAATTCTCAGCCATAGTGCTTAACGTAATGATTACACAAATTTGTACTGCATTATGGTATGTTAATCCCCAGCAAAAGAATTTTACTCGAGTGAAAATTCAGGAGCAGTTCCAATTGCTTCACCTAGTAAATCCATTGCCGACTTCAACCACCAATCCACCATATACTTGCTTGGTCATGTAAAAATCCACCCTCCTACTAGTTTGTTCTGCCATCGTCGCATTGCTCGGACGGAGCTTTGCCCGTGTAGGCAGCCACGGTATCATCTCGCCGACGCTGTCTCTCGTCCTGGTACTCGTCTCTGCATCCCTCTGCTCCCAATGTACACAAGTGTGTGTCTTTGTGATCGACCAAAGATAGGTGAAGTTTACATGCAGGGATGAACTACCGGTGCTCATCGATCACAGCTGCGGCGTCCGACACACGGCCGTGCGTGCGTGAGCTTTTCCCCACTAAATTCCAGTTGATGTACTTTTGCAGAGTGGTGTGCTTGTAGGATGGATCATAGCCACTGCCACGCTAAAACTGTCACGCACTTTTTAGAGAACGTGCAAAGCACGTTTATCATTAAGAAGAAGAAGAAAAGTGCCCAGCTCAGAATCCAAAACTGTCACGCACTTTCATCCTGCACAAGTGACTCCTTGCCGCTTGTTATGAATTTAGACAGTCTAAATCGAATTTGGATAAATTTTTTGCTCCAATCGGCCAAGTTGCGTTTAAAAAATCGAATTCTTACTACTATGAGGAGGTAGCACAATATTGGTCTCCTTTCATTGTCATCTCAAATACCTTTGCCACAACTTAACAGAGCACACTGAGTCACCGAGATGGAGTCCGAGACGGCGGGACCTTGGTCCATGTTTCAGCACGATAGAGACACAACTTCGTGTTTTGAGAGTACAATTACTTGTACAGTTCTTATTTTCTTGTACTGTCCAGTGTGATAGTAGTTCTTAGACAAGTAATTTTGTACATGAACTTGTGAATTCTACAGTTTTTTCATGTGCTAGTTTCTCCCTGTGCTGCTAAATTTGGGTTCACGGTGTGTGTAATCGCACATTCCTCTCTTTTGCGCTTGGCCGTGGCCAAGTGTCGCGATCGGTCAGAGACGCCATGAAGGCATGAAGGCAGGACTTCTCGTCAGCAAGTCAACGTGGTAAGATATTTCAGATCCAAACCATGTGTAAATTCAACATAGCATAATTCATGGGACTGAGGCTTCTGATAAATTATAGACCAACGTAAGAGAGTATACACAAATACTACTACAACCTAATAAAAAGATTAAATACAAAATTAATATATCTTCAACCTAGTTATAATCCTACGTGCTAAACTGCTAACAATGCAACTTATTACAACTCTATTGCGACGTATTATAAAGATCAATTATATCTTACAGCTAACTTAATACTCCTACGTGCTAACAATACCAACGTACGATAACTCTACGGATCCAAAATATATTTTGCCATCATCTCTTTCCACCACCTCTGTCGGCCTCACGTCCTTACGTCCCTTCATCTCCTGTAACTTTTCACCTTCAGCGCCGATCCTAATGGCAAGTAAATGTCTGTCCGGACCAAACGGAAGCTCGAACTTCTCCCGGTGTAGCGCCACCCAATACCCTCCCTTTCCATCGGGCCTCACATTATCTGGGTATCCTGGCAGGTCAGCAAACACCTCAGATGTGTTGGCCTTAGGCCCTCGAATGCAGTACCTCATAAGCTTGCATGGTCCAGTAAGGGCAACGATAAGGTGGGTCCTGTCGGCACTAATAGCGATGCCGTTGGGATACGTCACGCCGGACTGGAGCACGGTGATCTGGTTAGTTCGTCGGTTGTATCTCATGATACGTCCCGTTGAGTCTCCCGACGTGGTGACCATCTGGTGTTGTGCTCGAGTGTAAGTTTTGCTACTATCGGTGAAGTAGACGTCATCTGTAACTTGGTCGATGTCTACACCGTTTGTGAAGCGTAGCGGCACACCACCGGCCTCCGTCGCCAACACCGTGGCCTCCCCACCACTTGGTCCGACGCGCATAAGTCCCATGTACGCATCTGCTATGTAGAGGTTGCCAGAGTTATTGTGGAACCGCAGGCCCAACGGTCGGCCGCAGGAGCTTTCTCTGGCCACAGCTGGGAGCTCGGTTGGAGCATCGCAGTTGTTCTTAGTGTAGCTCGGACTATATGCGAACGTCGTCCACCCTACGGTGTCACCTCCGTACTTGAGGATGCGGCCGTCGGAGATGCTTACATAGGGCCCGCCGCCGTGCTTATCGAAGGCCACGCTCTCTGGGCCAACCAGCACGTCGGGAAGCTCCAGGTGCTGGGTGTTGCTGGCGTCGATGGCCTTGGCCATGGTGGCTGCCGCGGCGGACGGCAGGAGCAGCAGGACGGCCAGCAGGATCGCGAGCAGAGGAAGAAGCCTCGACGCGATCTGCCCCATAGTTGCTGTGTGCCGGCGATCGGTACGTGAAGACTCGCGCTTTCTCTCCTGTGTTGTTCGCTGATTGCTGTCGTTGGCTGGTTCGTGGTCGTGGTTTGATGGAAAGGGCGTACCCTGCGCCCCGTTTTATTGATCGGGCTCCGAAAGTTTAAAGTCGGAGTCGGCGGCAGCACTCCGCACCATGTTCGGAATCGGACTCGGACTCGTAGTAAGGATTCGAAACTGACTTGAATTGTTGAACCACATCAGGAAGACCAGACGTGGCCCATGGGGCGCTTATTGAGAGACCTTGCTTTGGTCGCGGCCCGGCCTGGCCCAGAACAGGCGCGCGCGCGCACAGGTTTTCTTCTTTTCCCCGTCCGTAGAGGCTGCTGCATGCGGCGCCAGCCAGCTCCCGTCCACGAACCATGCTCATGGGCACGGCAAAGGAAAAAAAACCAGCGTCGTTTATGGCGACGTGATGATGCATAATGATACGCGGAGAAAGAAACTCAGCAAACGTGATGATACGAGGAGTACGCTGGATAACATAAGAAACCGCGCGGAAGCTATCACAGCAGCGGGACACTCCGCCGTACGTGCATGATGCGTGACCGACTCGGCCTGGCCCGGCCCGCCGGCACGACGACCACCGGTGCGCCCGTCCTTTGCCCAACCCACCGCCAGATCGCCCGCCCCGCCACCAGCCTTCCGCGCAATCGCCTCAACTTCTCCACCGGCCACCCGCCGGCCGCGCGCAGCGCGCCGCGTCGTGCGCTAGCCGGCCAGGCCCCGTTTGCTCAGGATTTCAGGAAGGATTTCGGTGGGCGCGCGGTTGAAAGCGTCCGTGCCGTGCCGAGCGAGAGGCTGAGGGCGTGGTGGCGGGTGCGTCCTGGCCGGAGAGATGGCGCGGGCGGGGACGGACGGGCCGATCGATCGAATTGATGGATGGCACGACGCGCTTCGCCCGCCGATCCGTCCGACGGCGGAGGAGCGAGCCCCATCATCAGTTAACTCGCCTCGTACCAGAGTTGACGCTGGCCTTGGCCGCAAGTCCACGTACGGCCATGCCAATCAATTCGGCTCCCGCACCATATTTCGTTCAAATTTTCCGCAAAAAAAAAATTTCGTTCGGGAGAGGAACTTCACCATTTGCTTAGTACTAGTACTTACACCGGAGCTGAGCGTATATTATGACAAGAATTCAAGGTGCTCGGGTTCTGTTTCTTTTCTTTTTAAAAAAAAAGAAAGGTAATGACTTTGTTCCATCAGCCTAGCTAGGTACCGATAAAAAAAAGTAAGTTTTTACTTCGTTCCATACATGTTATGGTTGTCAACCCCTGCTGGCGTCGATGGCCTTGGCCATGGTGGCTGCCGCGGCGGACGGCAGGAGCAGCAGGACGGCCAGCAGGATCGCGAGCAGAGGAAGAAGCCTCGACGCGATCTGCCCCATAGTTGCTGTGTGCCGGCGATCGGTACGTGAAGACTCGCGCTTTCTCTCCTGTGTTGTTCGCTGATTGCTGTCGTTGGCTGGTTCGTGGTCGTGGTTTGATGGAAAGGGCGTACCCTGCGCCCCGTTTTATTGATCGGGCTCCGAAAG
Source organism: Echinochloa crus-galli (assembly GCA_900205405.1). Lineage (NCBI taxonomy): Eukaryota > Viridiplantae > Streptophyta > Magnoliopsida > Poales > Poaceae > Echinochloa > Echinochloa crus-galli. Next base: position 1,027,367 of record OAMR01000305.1, on the reverse strand, counting down.
TTTAAAGTCGGAGTCGGCGGCAGCACTCCGCACCATGTTCGGAATCGGACTCGGACTCGTAGTAAGGATTCGAAACTGACTTGAATTGTTGAACCACATCAGGAAGACCAGACGTGGCCCATGGGGCGCTTATTGAGAGACCTTGCTTTGGTCGCGGCCCGGCCTGGCCCAGAACAGGCGCGCGCGCGCACAGGTTTTCTTCTTTTCCCCGTCCGTAGAGGCTGCTGCATGCGGCGCCAGCCAGCTCCCGTCCACGAACCATGCTCATGGGCACGGCAAAGGAAAAAAAACCAGCGTCGTTTATGGCGACGTGATGATGCATAATGATACGCGGAGAAAGAAACTCAGCAAACGTGATGATACGAGGAGTACGCTGGATAACATAAGAAACAACGCGCGGAAGCTATCACAGCAGCGGGACACTCCGCCGTACGTGCATGATGCGTGACCGACTCGGCCTGGCCCGGCCCCGCCGGCACGACGACCACCGGTGCGCCCGTCCTTTGCCCAACCCACCGCCAGATCGCCCGCCCCGCCACCAGCCTTCCGCGCAATCGCCTCAACTTCTCCACCGGCCACCCGCCGGCCGCGCGCAGCGCGCCGCGTCGTGCGCTAGCCGGCCAGGCCCCGTTTGCTCAGGATTTCAGGAAGGATTTCGGTGGGCGCGCGGTTGAAAGCGTCCGTGCCGTGCCGAGCGAGAGGCTGAGGGCGTGGTGGCGGGTGCGTCCTGGCCGGAGAGATGGCGCGGGCGGGGACGGACGGGCCGATCGATCGAATTGATGGATGGCACGACGCGCTTCGCCCGCCGATCCGTCCGACGGCGGAGGAGCGAGCCCCATCATCAGTTAACTCGCCTCGTACCAGAGTTGACGCTGGCCTTGGCCGCAAGTCCACGTACGGCCATGCCAATCAATTCGGCTCCCGCACCATATTTCGTTCAAATTTTCCGCAAAAAAAAAGATTTCGTTCGGGAGAGGAACTTCACCATTTGCTTAGTACTAGTACTTACACCGGAGCTGAGCGTATATTATGACAAGAATTCAAGGTGCTCGGGTTCTGTTTCTTTTCTTTTTAAAAAAAAAGAAAGGTAATGACTTTGTTCCATCAGCCTAGCTAGGTACCGATAAAAAAAAGTAAGTTTTTACTTCGTTCCATACATGTTATGGTTGTCAACCCCTACTGTATCTAGGAAATACTATGAATGACCTTGTTGCTACCCTTTGGCGCCAAACTACACATGCCTTTATACAAACTCAAAAAGGTGAAGATTCTTTACGAACCACTCGCACAAAACACAAGCTAGCTAAGCTAACTAGTAGATAGATAGATCATAGATGGAGTAGCATTTGTTTGAGTCACTACCTAAAGCTAGAACACCACCCTATTAGATTCCAACCACCCAGTGGGTGTCCGTGTTAGTTTACCGCCCGTCTGATTCACTTTTCGCCCATGCCTAATCTTTTATCTCGTGACATCTTTAAACACGCTCCCCATAACCAGACAAGACCTAAAGGCCAACACATGAAAGCCGCTCCAAAGACTCGTCACAGTTTTCACTCCCCTACATTATATTGTCCACACTATTTCCAAAAAAAAAAACATTGTCCACACTCACGCTGTACCGTACTGCCGGCAAATGAATCTCACGTCCTTCACGACCGTCGGCTGGCCTGTTTTACCCTCAATTCCCAACCGTGAGATAAAAGTATAAAACGGTAGTAGCAGTAAGAGACACGTAGGCCCCAACCCACATTCTCCCCTGCCAACCCATCACCCATGTCACCGCTTTCCTCGCGTCCTTTGAGCCTTTACGGGTCCGTGGTCCTTGCACACAACACAAACACCCATCATCATACGTGCCTGCCTCAACAAACATCTCAAGTGATCTTTGCATTTGCCCCTCCAAAAGAAATCTCAAGTGGCTAGATTACATGCATCTTTCTTATAGAAAAGTACCAGGACGGCATTACCTGAACCATAAAGCCCCAGTGCAGCTTACCCAAGTGCTCAGCAACCCAACAACTTATACAGTAGTCTATGCATGCTGAAAAGGAAAGCCATCCATCAGCTGCTGCAGGGGCATGTGAGCGGCCACAGCCAGCAGATGCACCGCGATCTGCGTCGGATCAGCCTGACAGCTTTTGAGCTTAGTTCGCTTTCGAGCTCAGTTTGTTGGTTACACTTTCCGTTCCGGATTAGTAAGGTTTAGATTTGCACCACGGTACTGCTGTGTGTACATTTGTGAGGCTGTAAACCTCATGTGGTGTTGGATCGTGTACCCGTGCACAGAATCCAAGCCATGTGTGTCGCAAGATTCGCCACGCACCAAACACTATACGCAGCGTTGGTGTCAATAGACCCGTAGCAATACGTCCCCGAATTTACTCACTGCAGCTGCTAGAAATCCGCGTGAGGTGGCAGCCATAGCTGCTGCTGGCCTGCTGCTGCTACAGCAGCAGGGTAGTGAGTGAGTGACTGACTGGTGGTAGTGTAGTAATCCTTGTGCCGGCCGGTGCAGAGCTTGCATGTGAGCTGACCCGTGCAGCCGCAGCTGCGAGCTCCTACCAGTTCGGTCAGTGTCCAACTGTCCCCTGCTCCTTTCTATAAATCCTAGCGCGTCGTCACGAGTAGCTGCGGTGAGCAGTGAGCGAGGGGTGCCTGGTCCCGGGTCACTTGGCCAGCCATCGGGAGGGGAGGGGAGGTGAGGCGAGGGCGCGGCGCTCGCCATGGACTGGTACGCGTGGCTGTCGAGGACGGGGCTGGCGCCGGCGCTGACATACGAGTACGGGCGGCTGTTCAGCCGGAACGAGCTGGAGCCCGGCGACGCGGCGCACTTCGACCACGACCTGCTCAAGAGCATGGGCATCGCCGTCGCCAAGCACCGCCTCGAGATCCTCAAGCTCGCCAAGAAGCAGGCGGCGTCGGCGGAGGACGGAGCGGAGGGGGCCTCGGCGGCGGCGCGGCTCGCGCGCAGGGCGACCAGGTGCCTGGCGCGCTGCGTGCGCCGGCTGGGGGGCAGGGGGAGGAGGGGCGGCGCGTCGTCGGTGTCCGTCGTGCCCAGGATCTGCAGCGGCGACGACGCCGTCCGCGTCGGCGCCGTGCAGCGGAAGAGCGCCGCCAAGAAGTCGCTGCG
>OAMR01000305.1:1005329-1022263 GCA_900205405.1 Echinochloa crus-galli | reverse complement strand
GGCGGCGCGTCGTCGGTGTCCGTCGTGCCCAGGATCTGCAGCGGCGACGACGCCGTCCGCGTCGGCGCCGTGCAGCGGAAGAGCGCCGCCAAGAAGTCGATGGTGCTCATGATCACCGACGGCGCCGGCGGGGGAGACGGCCTCGTCAGGGCCGGCGGCGCGCGGCTGTCGGCGTCGTCCCAGAAGGCGAGTCTGATGTTCCATGACTGCTACCATAACGACGAGGAGGAGGAAGAGGGAGAGAGCGAGGAGGAGGACGGCGCCGGCGACGACGACATCAAGTGGGACTCCATGTTTCAGGACCTGAAGCCCACGTGATGGTCAAGCTGCAGAACGCGGTGTCCCCTCCCCAATCTTCAGCTGCTGCTATTTTTGTGCGGTTGCGTGAGTGCGTCGTCGTCGGGGGTTTGGTTGTGGCGTGAGAGAATTTTAACAACTCTCTTGGTGGTGTTTTGTTCTCGTTGGGAAGAGAAGAACATGGCAAGGAATGTGCGTGTCGCAATGTTCTGCAAATAATGTTGAAAAAAGAATGTGTAATTGTCCGCAGTTTTGCAGTGCTAAGGTTGAGCAAGCATGAAGGCCTAGCGAGCTCTGCAGAGTTCCCTTTACCATTGGCAGAGTCAACAGAAATACGGAAGAACAGAGTGCGAAGCATGACGAACTCGGATCTTCCCTGGCATAGTCCGAAACTGCATCGTGGATTCACAATGATGAATGCCTGACCAACGCAAGACAAATAGACGTCTTACACTAGTCGATTTTTTAGTTTGTCCAGACCAGATCATACAATACAAAGAGTAACGAAAGACAAACGTGACTAAACAAAAGAACGCCCATTATGAGTTACCACTATAGAGCAAACACCACCCAACTAACAAACAAAACAAGCATGAAGCACACGACATCGTTATAGTTATCGTTAAGTTTATGGAGCGATGGGTCGCGCGGACGCGCTTGCGCGCAACCCACTCACGCCGCCGCACGGCGCTGCCGGAGGCGGAGAAGAATGCTAGGGCGGCGCCGGGGTTAGGGTTCCGGGGTTATCTGGGGGGCTCCAGTCGTCGGCGGACATAGAAAGGGTGGCTGGGGCGGCGTCGGCCAGGCGGGGGCGACGGGCGGAGGGTCGGGCGGTGGGGGACCCCCGGTGAGCGGTGCGGGCGGCGGCGAAGGCCGCCGGAGCCGGGGGAGGAGATGGCGGCGGGGGTGAAGGAGGCGGCGGCGAACGCGGCCGACGGGTTAGCGTCGGCCATGGTGATGGGTGGCGACGGAGGCGGCGGATGCCACCGGAGCCGGGGGAGGTGACGGCGGCGGGAACGAAGGGGCCGGCGACGGCGGCGGGTCGCGCAGTGCGCTAACGCGTGACCCGTCGCGCATTAGCACGGTCCTATAGTTATTCCTCCTTTATAATGATGCCTTACTGCATAAAGGCAGTGGTATTCTTTTCATCATCGCAGGCTTAAAAACTCGAAACGTAGCAACAGTTATGCAGATAGCCGACAGGAGCCAACTCCTAAAAAATCCTAAAAGCTGCCACCAGCGTCAGAGCTCTGCTCATCTCGGTGTCTCTCCACAGCATCATCTCTCTTCTCTCCTAGTTTTTTAATCAGCAGGCAGCGATGCCCGTTTATGCCTTGCTCCCAAAATTTCTGGCGCGGGCATCGGACGCTGCAGTGTAGAGAGCGGAGCTTCAACTGTCTCTCTCCTCTCCGGGCATCACTCTGGGCATACATTGCGGAGGGCCTAATGCTAGAGCTGCTACTTCATGGCCTAACTCCCAGAGATCAGCAGACGTTGCAAGTTTAAATTGCAAGATTCGTGCCAGCATAAACAGAAAGTAAAAAAATGTCGGGTATACATCGAGGCAGCCATCAGACTGACGGGCATGTCAGCAATTTTTTTGTGTTTGAAAATGAGATATCAGGCACCCACCCTGGGTTCGATCGTTGACATGTCATGTCAGGCATCCCACGCTGCAATTCGCAAGAGACCTAATCGAACTCCGCAATGACAGATTTTGCAAACTGAAACCTACTAGGGATGGCATATTAGCAGCAACAAGCATGCCTAGACGTCACTGTCACATAAGATAACCCATAGTCAGCTCTTTGTAACCCAGGGAAGCCCATGACAGATTTTGCTATAGCATACATACATCCCTCATTCATAACAGCCCATGAATGTGAATACATGACTTCGGTGAGGTGCATAAATGGAACAGGGATGTTTAAAACGATTGCTGTAAAACAAAGGGCAAACACTCAAAATTGGGATGATGCAAACAAAAATCAGGATCGGCTAGCCAGATAAAAATCCCCTGCACTGAGGAAAACGTGCTTTCCTAGTTGTAGACTAATTGGTGGGTAACCTTCAATGCAGTCGACGGTAATCTGGAAAAATGGAGAGAGAAAATATAAGAACTGAGGAACACAGAATCCTCCTGGAAGAAATATACAGCATGGTTAACTGGAATGACTGCTTACCATGCCATTTCCAGATTGGAACTGGCTCTTCAATCTGGAAAGAGACCTTGACAAAAGATATACTCTCAACGCATCCACATGGTTGCTGTTGCCTGTTTCATCAGAGTGCATCCATACATTACTCAGCAGAATGTCCACGGGACCACGCGGTATTAGAACTGAAATAGCAAGTATCTGCATGGGTTCACAGTAATGCAAGAATTACCTGAGGCGTGAGCAAGAAGATCTGATGAAAGAACCGGGCAGGACCTTGCAATGCATATGACAAATGACATGTCATGTACATCATGTGATTCCTCGCCAAGTACCACCTGCAAACCACCATTTTGAATTTTGTCAAAACCAGGTTACTAAACACTTAGTTTGACAAACTACTATGCCCATGTAAATCTAAATGACAGGCTCAAAATATAAATCAGACATGCTATCAGCTGCAGGTTTGTCCTTAATAGCTGCTCTAATTTGCAAACCAAGCCAAGGAAAAGAAAGATTGACAAGAAGCCTAAATCTTAAATAAGTCCAATAATAAAGGAACCAAAACACACTATCAGAGTACAGATATCTCCAAATGTAGTATAAATATACTAAACTGCAACAAAAAAAACTATTTATCCACAAAAGGATGCAAAATGGTTGAGTAGGATATATTTAGATCAGTGATACAGCAAAAAAGGGCTGAAGATTACCAAATCTGTTGGTGCCATTTCCTTCGGAACAAGTGGTGAACCAAGTGCATCTCTAATATACTGATCCTGTAGAGAATAAACCAGTTTTCCTGAAAAAGGTGTTCCAAAACAAGAATCCTTTAGAGCAACCAATTTTAGCTGACCTGTGACTTCAAAATCCTTTCCAGCGTATTTTTGTCATTGCCAGCAGATTTGTAATACACATCAACTGGATCAGAAGGTTCAAGCTGAGCAGTCTTCCGTAACTTTTGGATCCTGTTCACAACCTGGACAGAGAAGCTTATATTAATCATATTAAACTAGAACTTTAGCAATAAGCAACCAAGTTCTGGGACAAATACAGATGATTTATAATTTTCATTTGTGTAAATGAAGTTTCAGAAACAATGTGCCAAAAGCTTATACACAAATAAAGAACTCGACTACCTCTCGAGCAACTCCAGCTTCAAACAATGACTGATCAGCTCGTAGATCTAAAATGACTAGAACATCACCTATAAACAAAAGCAAGATAACGATGTTAACAGAAATGATTAGACAAACTGCCATGACAAAGCAGCATATTCATGACAAACCATCTCCTGCAGCATCAATCTCCTTCTCTGACACATTGTCAGGACGCTTGAATTGCCGAACCACCTAAAAGAATATAAAGTCTAAATGGTAAATTCTGTAGAAACGAAGATGCAGCAGACTGAAATAAACACCTTTCTGAGGTTTGAAGGTATAGAAAGCTCCCAGTTTAAAAAATAAACACAAATCTTGTCTCATCATACAAGTTGAAATACAAGTTTCTGGATGAAGATATGTTCTACAGCATCCAAGCACTGGGAAGTTTGTTATGCTTATGCATAAACTTGAGGAGATGAACTAATAAAGTAGCACATATTACCCAGTCTTGATCCAAAGTGATATTACAGGCGATTGTTTGTGCCATCAAACAATAGCTGCGTGTAGATGGAATGTTACCTTAATATCATCTTGCTTCAAGCAATGACCAAGGAATGTAACCTCCCCACTTTCCTCGAAGGCTAAGATCTGTTCCTGGGTCATCTTCTTCACCTCATTTGATACTTTGCCCATGTCTTTTCCAAGTCTTTTGCCTAGCACACTATGAAAACACCACAAGCATTAAGCAATGGACACAAATGTCAATAATTAGTGCGTTGAACTAATCATACATTCATACCTGAAATTAGGTTCAGCCCGCAGTGAAGCATACATTAAGGGGTCATTACATGGAGTGACAGTCTTGACATTGATTTCTTCCATGACATACTACATGGTACAAAGTAGATTTCATCAGAATTCAACACTGAAGAAACAAATGTACTGAAAACTAAGTAAAAAGAGTTGAACGGCAACGAATGCATCTGGTTGGTGAATGCAAGACAGTTATATAATTTCGGACTGGGAGACAATGGACAAGCTCATCACTGATGGTTTCATGATAAAAAACGAACCTCTTTTAGTTTCCCAGTTATGTCTTCAAGAAATTCATTGTCTGGATGCACAACCACCATCTCCCTGAAACACAAATCAGTTATCATATGACAAAGTTGAATGCTACTAAATGAAAGATGCATGTTTTCCCCTTTTTTCTTAAATGTCATGAAAATAAATTTTGTATAAAACTCAGACTGTATTTCCATCCAACTTCAGCAGCTTCAACCACCTTGATATTTATGCACATATATCTTCTTCCAGTTCCATGTACAGAATGCAAAAACACAGCTCAATTGTAACAATGTTATGACAACTACAGTCTAAGTTCCTCACATTTCATGATATAGACTATATATAGTCTGCAAAAATGATGCACATCATCATAGATACACATGCAAAAATTTAACGGAGCCTAGACATACCTGAGTGGTGTTTTGAGAGCTTTGTTATGACGCTCACGAATATTGCGTGCAAGATCAATGATGGTCATCATCCTATTCACACTTTGCTCAACCCGCTCATCTCTCTGAAAATGTGACAAAATCAGTTGCATATTAAGCCATAAGTCAATCTGATAAATTACAAAATGATAAATTTAGATGAAGCACAGGTACCTCCCCAGTTGTGGAAGGGAACTTGCAGAAATGAATGCTCTCTTCAGATTTATTTGACGCCTTCCGCAGATTTTGATACAGGACTTCAGTAAAAAACGGTGTAAATGGAGCCATCGCCACGCAAGTTGTAACAAGAGCCTACAATATAATTGAAGTCACTTAAACTGGAGAAAGAAGAAATAATGTATGCGAGTACAGAAATAATTAAATGGGTGACATTTGGTGGAAGGATGCAAAAAGCTACAAAGAAAGCGCGAAATTACTCTTGACACAGTCAGATGGGAAGAACAGATGAAATTGGCACCTTAACAGTAACTGATGTATGAGCTAACTTAAAAACGCCTTTTTCAGTGATCCGTAGACAATTTGCAGCAGTATTGACAAATGAGGATGCAATATGTGCATTACTGGATATTCACTTACATGGTATAGCGTTGAAAGAGAAATTCTGCAGTCTTCTTCTCCAGTACGTCCTTTTAACCGTTTGCGGTTTAATCGCACATATATGTTAGTAAGATTGTCGATGTATTTTACCAAATACGGCACAACCTGCATGGATGTGAAAGCTAACAAATTACATCAAACGGTCATATATAACAGAAACATCTTACAAGGGAACACATATATAGAAAAAGAACAGTTTAGCATTCAACCGTGTAAAGCCGATATGCATCCATCTCCTGTTGAACAAAGCCGACTAGACTTTCAGTTGCAGAGTTTATCCAGTGATCTAACACATTGGATGACTTTAGAAGTGACGCTTGGTCGATTGGAGAAAATACAGCAAGACCCTCAACTTCAAGTCTCTTTGCATTTTGAACAAAGAATCTGTAAGCGTTGTACCATGGGAGGAAGACATCTTTCACCTGAAAAATTTTAAGCATGCCAAATTGGGGGTCATGTTCTTTTCCACAAGGGTAGCTATTAACAGTAGCATTGGATAATTGATATGATGCAATATATATGCAGACCAGTAACTTGACCAGACATTAAGGGAGCGCATGACTTTTCAGAATCAACTTACAACACCATAAACACCAGTACGTTTGAACCGAAGAGACTCTGCACGTACAACCGGCGAGTTTATCAAATATAGTCGCAGGGCATCCTGAAAGAAAATAATTTTCAATTTAATTACTATACAACAGAGTCAACATGCATGAATCTACCAATTGCAGCCATTGGCTTGTTCAAAGCAAGCACTACATACCGCTCCATACTCATCAATGAGATCCATGGGTGAAGGATAATTCTTTTTACTCTTGCTCATTTTCTTACCATCCTCAGCCAAGACAAGACCATTGCATATGAGATTCTTAAATGCAGGCTTCCCAAACAGTGCTGTTGAGAGCACCATCAGAGTATAGAACCTGCAGTGTGAAGCCAAAATATAAAGGTGAAATTCATATCTGCTATTAATATCGCATAACAGCTCAAAGCAAAGTGTCAGTCAGTCACAAGCTTTTAACACCATATACATTCTAGACCAAAAATAATGAGGATTTTATTCTCATCAACAACAACAACAACATAGCCTTTTGTCCCAAGCTAGTTGGGGTAGGCTAGAGGTGAAACCCAAAAGGTCACCTTATTCTGGGGGTTGTAAAATCATTTTTTCACAAGAAACAGTAACCCTTGAAGTCATGTCAAAATGCAATCTGCCGTATGGAACTTTCACATTGAACATATTTTGTTCCAATCTGGTTGGTCAGAAGAATAACATAGTGACTGGAAAAAAAGAAATTCTTTGGGGCATCTTGCAAGATTGTGCAGTGAAATGCAGGAGTAGGATATGGATAGTGTTGACTTGCAGCGCAGACTGATGTTGTGCATGGCCATTGGAAAGAGGAAGGAAGAATGTTATAAGTAAAATAATTAAAGATAAAGGCTAGAAAAGATTAAATTATAAGCTAATAAAGGAAAAACTCCAAATTCCCACCCTCAAGTATGGACAAAGTCTGGATAACCCCCTAAATATGTTTTGGTTCAGTTTGCACCAGCAACTATCTTAATCGATCCTTCGTAAGATTGTCTTTTTTGTTTCTCCATGCAACAAATGTTGTTTTAAGTTGAAAGTTTGTGGTATAATTGAGGCAATCATAAATTATTTTTAAAAAATACATTATGATTTATTTATCATTATTTTGAAAGCCTATGGTATATAATAATAAATTAAACATATTGATATGGAATTTTATGAGAAATAAAGATGACAAATTCGTATTGTATTTTTTTAAAAAAAATATATGTGGCCCTATATCATCCCACAAAATTTTAATTTAAAACCCCACCTGTGCATGGAGGAACAAAAAATACAAATCTTACAAAGGAGTAGATTGCATTGATTGAGATAATTATGAGTGTAAAATGAACCAAAACATACTTTGGGGGGTTATTCAAACTTTATCCATACTTACGCTAGTAATTTGAACAACAACAACATAGCCTTTTGTCCCAAGCAAGTTGGGGTAGGCTAGAGGTGAAACCATGTTAATATCCTTATTCTGGGGGTTGTAAAATCATTTTTTCACAAGAAACAGTAACCCTTGAAGTCATGTCAAAATGCAATCTGCCGTATGGAACTTTCACATTGAACATATTTTGTTCCAATCTGGTTGGTCAGAAGAATAACATAGTGACTGGAAAAAAAGAAATTCTTTGGGGCATCTTGCAAGATTGTGCAGTGAAATGCAGGAGTAGGATATGGATAGTGTTGACTTGCAGCGCAGACTGATGTTGTGCATGGCCATTGGAAAGAGGAAGGAAGAATGTTATAAGTAAAATAATTAAAGATAAAGGCTAGAAAAGATTAAATTATAAGCTAATAAAGGAAAAACTCCAAATTCCCACCCTCAAGTATGGACAAAGTCTGGATAACCCCCTAAATATGTTTTGGTTCAGTTTGCACCAGCAACTATCTTAATCGATCCTTCGTAAGATTGTCTTTTTTGTTTCTCCATGCAACAAATGTTGTTTTAAGTTGAAAGTTTGTGGTATAATAGAGGCAATCATAAATTATTTTTAAAAAATACATTATGATTTATTTATCATTATTTTGAAAGCCTATGGTATATAATAATAAATTAAACATATTGATATGGAATTTTATGAGAAATAAAGATGAAGTACAGTAAAAGGCACATTGGAACAATAGATGGAGATCTATTAGATAATATAGGATTCCTAGAACTCATGTTCCTACAAGTAGCAATGAGTATGTTCCTAAACCTTGGAAAATCTGTGTATATTTCATACACTATTGTGAGAAAAGCACTTCAGTAATTTGTCAGAAATCACCATTGAGACAATATAAACCAGGCTATTCAATGCACATTAATATACAGCTTCAAGGGTGGTGCAATATGATGACGACAATTAAAAATAATGATCAGGGAACAAGAATACTACATTGAAGGGTTAAAACTTCTGCAGTATCATCTCAAAAATAGTTGAAACCAATCTTGTTGACACGGTATCTCAGATTTATAAAAGGCACGTTTGTCCCGCTGGACACGTACCTGAAATCTGAAGTCCGCCATCATGAACTTGTGTTGAGGGACAACACACTCCCCAGGTATCACCTTACAATCTAAGCACGCACGTCTATCCTCCCAGGATTTTATTCTCATCAACCGTGGAAGAAATTAATATATGATAAAGAAATGGAGAAATGGAAATGAACTAGATCGGACTCAAAAGTGTAGATCAATGCGGCAATATCACATCCGCTGGTCATTTATGATCATTAGACCCTATTATTCCATTTTACCTCCACTTCTCACTTGACATATTGTAAGCTATACATGTTTGTAAGCCAGTATATATGAAAATATAAGAAAATAGAGGGTGTGACCTCAAAGAAATTAAAGATGTTTGTAAGGCAGTTTTTTACGGTAAAAAAATGCCTCGCACCCAGTATAGCAGGAAATACTTATTTCTTTACCAAGATTTGAAAAAAAACAATAGTGATAATATGTTGATAGCTTGATGAGCATGAAAGTAAAGCCACCAAGCACAAATATCAATTTATAGCATAGTAAACTAAACACGTCTTCCGCACAAACTAGGAAGCAGAGTTTGAGATCAAGTGGAGCAAAGTGCTACGAGGACATGGCTTCAGGACAATAAATAAACAGATCATGATAAGTTTACCACGATTCGCACAAATATACTGCAAGAAAAAACATATATAGCACACAATCATAAAACCCCACAAAAGGCCATAAAACAAACATAAGGAAGAAAATGCACCCTCCAATCAATACTGACTAATGAATCCATTATATAACTTTCTATTATTCTGATAAGAGTAACGAACCATCCACGTGTTTGATCTAAACCCTCTGCAACAAAATTGCCAGGAAAATTCTTTTCAAATAGCTCCTTATTCTCGAAAGGATAATGAATGTAGGCATATGGCATTGAGCCACTCTCGAACCAGCAGTCGAAAACCTGGGTAACAACGATAATTGCCAAGTGAGAACCATTTCGAAACCCAAAAAACACTGATACATTCAAATATTCACATCAATGGCATTGACAGGCCAAATGTTCACACACACAACTTAACATAAATGACTGATAAAGAAAGCACAAATACATGTAACCTTACAAAACAGCAGAAATTCAGTACATGTTTCGGCCATCTATTGAAATTCAAACATCAAAGGGAACTTCTATAGTAGCTTCTGATGCTACAGCAATCTAAGCAACAATAAGAGAAGGCACAATCCCACAGGAGTTTCTCAACTAGACACCTAATTAAATAACTTGTTCGGTATGTATAGTTTATTTTCTTGAGACCAAAATTGCTACATTTGACATTAGAGGTTACTTGGAGCAAACATTTGCACTTGAATCATCTCAGGTCTATTATAAGCCAACATCTCATTTACAGATATATTCAACGTATTGTACATCACATGCAAATAAGAATCCCTAGTTGTGGTCCAAAGAAACTTACATCGTCAACACGTTTGAGCACCCCAAACTCAGGTCCTCTGCTAGAAGGAATTGTAATATCATCAACATAGTGCCGGTGAAGATCAGTGACCTGATGGGATTTTAGAAAGAGAAAACAAAGGTTACTACGACGAGTCTGGGAGTGACATCAGAACAATCTAGAAACGGTAGGTGCCTATTATTTGCCACAAGGACTCCGCGACAAAGAATGAGAGAATATAACAAGTTAACCGTTGTTTCAAATCTTCAACAAAGATACTGTAAGATCAAAAAAATATATATCAAAATAACTAGATCTAACTTGCACAGTGGATGTGTTACCTTGACTCCAGATAATTTTTCAAGTTTCTCGATGGAATCCATAACAACAATTTCTTCACCGTCTTGACTCATCCACAGTGGAAGTGGGGTGCCCCAGAATCTACTTCTGCTAACAGCCCAATCACGAGCCCCTTCAAGCCAGTTGTGAAATCTTTTTTCCTGCATGCATGCATTGTTAACAAATAAATTAAGTTAAAACAGAAACCTTTTGCATCATTGTTTGTGAATATATGTAGTTATTACCCACATAAACTCTCTAAACAATCGAATGGTGATACTTCACGTCAGTTATGCATGTATGTATTGTAAACAATAAAAATAGGAAGCAGTACTAGAAAAATGAGATGAAACAGAACTGAAAAGGCAAAACAATGTGTGCATTGGTGGCATATGCAGCTATGTATAATCCACTCCATAAAACAATAAAATTTTATATATATTGCTATTTAAAGTGATATATTGGAGAGTATGTAAATGTTCCAATGGACTTGTATTTCCAGTTATATTGGAGACACTGCCAATGTCCTAATGGACTTATATTTCCATTCAGAGGAAGTACTTTATTTGGCTGCCATACACCTATTTGACCTGGTTGAGCCTTGACCCATGCCATGACATGTAAGAACAGGACATTCAATAAGCACATTTCAGGTAACTTCAAGGTCTGAGAAAAGTCTAGTAACCCAGTGTAATAGGCATATAATGAGTTAAGAATTATTAATTACCTTCCCGGATTATAGTGTGCCTTAAATATACATATCTCCGTGCAATAAACTTCCATAACCACAAAATACTGAAAGCACGGAAGCGGACCTCTATGAGGACAATACCCCAGGTCAGATTCCCTCATATAGCCATGTAAAGCATGGGTCTCAATTCTCAAAAATACAATTATATAAGGCCTAAGAATGTTTCTTCCAGATGGCACTGTACCAGGGGCAGAAAGGGGTAAAATACCTTGACATAGTCAGGCACCCAGTAGGTCTCCTTATTACATTCCAGCAATTGGTCTTTAATCTTCTCAACCTTGACAAACCTACAGAAAAGCTATTTCAAGACTACATCCCTCGATAAATACAAGTAATGGAGCAGGAAAGATTGCAATTTAGTAAACGGCAGATTAACTGAAGTAACAAACAACAAGACGAGCAAAACCGTTTAGACCCAAGAAAGTTGGAGTAGGCTAGAGATGGAACCCAACATGAACCACCAGCAAAGGAAAACCTCATACCTCGAATAAAAAGCATTAATAATAGTAATCTAGAGGGCAAAGGAAACAAAAAGGGTTCTGGAGGATTTGTATCTGGCTCGCTATGAGTGAAAAAAAAAATCCATAAAGCGATATTACCATATGATACGAGAAGTAACAGACAGCATCACATTATCAGAACAAGGACCAAAGCATTGGTACTAACTTAAATCAAGCTAAATGACAGAATCATCAATTGTCTGCATATGATGCACAGTTGTAGAAGATTACCAGCTTGGAACAGCCCGGTAAATAAGAGGAGTACCAGAGCGCCAACAAAATGGATAAGAGTGCTCAATGCTCCCTCTACTAACAAGTCTTCCTTTATCCTGTTCATGTAGTTTATCACTTTTCAGAGTGCGATTCTCAGGAAAATAAAAAAAAGGGTCATCTAACGTTAGAAACTTGAAATATTGTAGTGTCTTATCGAACGATTGTACGAAATCTTCATATAATAGTTGCAGGAATGCGGGGTTGGGCAACTATAAGCAAAGATTACTAAAGACTAGAGATATGAGTCCAATGACAGCTGAACTTGCAACTTGCCTTAACAGCACTAACAATATCCTTGTCAGCTTCTTTGACGTATCGCCCTTTAAAATCAGAAATTTTTTCAATAAAGCACCCATCATCATTAACAGCAACAACAAGTCCAGCAGTCTGCATGTGAAGCCAGGGGAAGGATAAAATCAGATAAAATATTCAATTTAGATCATGCTTGCATAAGAAATAAACAGCTAGCCAGAAATACAATGTACAAAAAGATGATTTATAAAACTAGTCATAGTAGATAATGACCATTTTCCAAATCAGGAACAAGAGTTAATCAGATAGCACCATTGCATCCAATCACCAGAGATGGTTTGCTCCAACCAATAAAGCAGTGTGATAAAGTGGATTAATAAATCAACAACGTTGTGGCAAAAAGGAAATGAATGGAGTCACAGGCTTCAAGACAAACTGTGAAGATTAGTAGAAAAATACTGAACTGAGCTCTAATTCTACATTCAATAAATCAAATGTGCATAGTAAATACTTCTGTTGATCTAAAAATAAGATCCTTCATCACAAATAAATGTTTAGAGAGAGAGGGGAGGGGGGCATGGTGCTACAACGTCCCTTCCAAAAAAATGCTGTCAGATTATCAGAGGTTTGACAGTATCATTTTAACTAGAATATATAGGGTCACTGCCCTGTGTTTCTGCAAATGAGTTTCTGCGCTTACTGAAGTTCACTTTTTTCTGAGGTCTAGATATTCATGAATCAAAGAAGAAAAAGGTAACCTCAAATATCCCAGCAGCAAGGCAAACACGATGGTCATCTTCACCAAAAGCAGGAGCACAATGGACAACACCAGTTCCACTATCATCAGTGACATAGTTATCCGCAATCACTCTAAAGGCAGTATCTTGAAGTTCCATGAAAAAATCAAACAGAGGAGTATATCTGCAACCAGAGAAAAAGGCAACAGTAATAAGAATAGAAGTCCCAAATATATACTCCAACTGTTCTTGGCAATGGCGGTGTTCACTTCCAAAAATTCCCCCAAACTTTCTCTCTCCAAACTTCACTATTCACTATTCACTATCACATCAAATCTCTCTCATGCATGGAGCAATAAACGTAGGTAAATAAAAAAAACTAATTGCATAGTTTTGATGTACACGACGAGACGAATCTTTTGAGCCTAGTTAGGTCATGATAGGACAACAATTACCGGAAAATGTTTACCACAAACAAACGAAAAGTGCTACAGTGCACTACAGTGTCCAATGTGACATTTTTACCAAACTTTCACCCCTCTTTTCAAGGAAGTGAACACCCCCAATCTCATGAATTCAAGATCTCCAAACAATCTTCAGCAATCAAGACTCAAGGGCGGTAGTGCTTGGTAAATGAAGAACATCTAACACTTTATTTCTTCAGTATACTGTGGAGTGGAACAGTTGTTTGAGTAAGCTAGCTATTAGGGCAAGATATCGTATGCAACGATTTTCTAGAATTGCAGTTTAACGATCCAAATCACCAGCTATACAGAGTAGTGAGGTCTTACAAAACAGGCCAGTGGTTAATAAAATTACAAGAACCTTGTCTAAGGTATTCAAGCCACAATTCAAGTAAAGTAGCAATTCCAGTTCACAAGTTGAACACTACATGTAATGTACAATGCATAAATTATGTTGTGCATATCTGCTCCAATGGAAAAAAGGCAACTACAAGATCAGTCAAAATTCGAAATAAGAGTACTCACTTTAAGCCAACCAAGGATGATCCAGGAATCTTTGCCAGCAGCTCATAAGATTCCTTGTCCAAACCATCCTGAACAGCTTCAGCATTGTTTCCCTTCGAAGGAGCCTGCTTCTTTCCTGAAGCCTTGGCCTTAACTGGCAATTGCCCAAGCCTAGATTCCGCAACAACATATACTGCTCCATTTGACTTGTCCTTAACCTGTTTGTACACAGTATAAGCATCCTCAGACAACAGTACAGGTAGAGAAGTACATGGATAATAAAGGTCTCTCATAACAAAACAACCAGATGGGTGGCTTGTAGACATGGAGCATAACAGGCAGACAGCATACCAAAATGAAAAGTACCGACCTTTGCGTACGTGAGAGTGGCATTAACACATAATGCTAGATTGCTCGGAAGTGTCCAGGGTGTTGTAGTCCATGCAACGAGAGCTGCATTGTCCGCATCACCAACAATAGGGAAGGATACCATCACCGCTGGGTCAGGAACAGTCTATAATACATACAATTTAAAAAGCAGTTACTATAAAATGAAATAATATAATTTGATAGATCATCAAGGAAGGCAATAACCAACCCTATAGTCCAGTGCTGCCTCAAAGTTTGACAGTGCGGTTTTGCAGCCTGTGCTGTAAGGCATCACCTGGAACAAGAACAGGAGTTCAGGAGATTTTAATAGATTCAATGAATTACAATGAACAAAAAGAGAACTCCGATCCATTTCATCATTGGAGAGGACAACTTATTGCCAGATATCATATGTGTTTCTTGTTCTTCTCCTATTATGAGAAGGATCATAAGTCAACTTGTACTGTTGTAAAGGAATAATTTTTTTTGTGCATTAGTGGTAACTACAGAGTACAGATTACCCTAGAACCATGACAACCACACCACACCCTAGAATGCATGCGCAAGGTCACAAGCCCCAAATCAACAAATTAAAAATGAAGCATTCCCTTGCAGAAGCAATATATAGAGCAGGCTAAAAAATAATGTACAAAGCCAAACAATCAAAGTTGTGTATCATTAGGACAGCATTAACAATGTGGTGATAGTTTTTTCTCGCATTGAGGTGCTGGCAGAATTGCAGTATGCTGATAGTTGCATATTATACTAAACAACTGATAGCAATTTTAATTTTTAAACCCAAGATAAGGCAAATAGTTAGTAGCGAAGTTAAAAGCACCACTAAGTTTTGAGTTCACTGAATGCTGAGCTTCTCAAACGAAATTCACTGAATTAGTTTGTCGAACTTCATACAGACTAACTCAGAGCTATGAGCGCGAACCCAAATAGTTATGCACGGGATTAGAGAAGCAACCTTGAAGCCCTTGTAGACGAGGTCCTTCTCCCAGAGCTGTGCAAACACCCACCATACGCTCTCCATGAAGTTGAGGTCCATGGTCTTGTAGTCATTCTTGAAGTCAATCCACCTCCCCGTGCGCGTGACGACGGCCTCCCACTCGGAGACGTACTTGGTGACGATGCTGCGGCATGTCTCGTTGTACTTGCCGATGCCGAGGTCGAACACCTGCTGCCGGTTGGTGATGCCGAGCGCCTTGTCGATCTCGAACTCGACGGGGAGGCCGTGGCAGTCCCACCCAAACCGCCGCGAGACGTGCCGGCCCCGCATCGACTGGTGGCGGGTGACCACATCCTTGATGGTGCCGGCGAGTATGTGGCCGTAGTGGGGCAGTCCAGTGGCGAAGGGGGGCCCGTCGTAGAAGATGAACTCCTCGCCGCCCTCCGTGCGGCGGAGCTGCTCGTGGAAGGCATCGAGCTTCGCCCACAGCTGGAGCACCCCCTCCTCCTGCGCCGGGAAGGAGAAGTCCTTCCCCTCGCACACGTCGTCCATGGCCCCCTCTCCGGCGGCGCCGGCACCGAAGGGGGCTTGGATTTCGAGCGAGGTGGCAGCGAGGGCCGCGAATGGGGCTAGGGTTTCGGGCGAGGCGGCGGCGGCGTCAGCGAAGGAAAGGGTGGGGTGGGATTTGCTTGGGAGGGGAAGAGGAGGGTTTAGAGCTGGAGCTCACGTGCTGCGGGCGTGCATCCTTTCCTTTCCACCATGCCGCATTTGGTCCGAAGAAAGTTTCCACCTCGACCCCCTCAAGACATTCTAATTTATATGCAATACTAGAATGCAAGTAAACATTTTTGTAATCTCGCGGGTAGAGTAGTGGTCAAGTAAAACCTTTTGTTTTCGCGGGTATAGTAGTAGTCAAGTAACCCTTTATAACTTGGGAACTATAGCATATGTATATGCTGCCAATGTCAGCACGCAACATGCCAATATTCGATCTTTTAAATTTGCAAGGCCCTTTTGACAATCCACGTATGAACTTTGATTCGATAGAGTAAACTAAGGGCCTGTTTGGGACTGCTCCGCTTCACTTTTTTCAGCTCTGCTCCCAAACTACCCAGCCAAACAGATCCGACTCTAAAAACTCTACTCCAGAAAAAAGGTGGAGTTGAGAGCCAACTCCACGTTTTTCAGGGAGCTCCTCAAGGGGTGCTCCACGCTAGAGTTAGGGGATAATTACCCACCATGCCACTGGTTACACATGTAACGCTTCGTTCTTTCTTTCTTTCCCCTCCTCCCGACGCACACCACCGCTCATCCTTCCTCCCGACGCACACCGCCGCCCGTTCCTCCAGGCGCTGCCTGCGCGTCCGCCGGATCCTGCGCCGTCCCTGTCCACCGGAGACGGAGGGGATTGCGGCGAGGGGCGAGCAGAGCTCTGTCGTGGTTGTGCGGCGCATCCCTGCCTCCGCCTCCTGCAACTCCATGGCCATGCCGCCGGCATAAGCGGAGACGAAGAGGCGACGAGTGGCGAGCCGAGGTCGCGCGACGCGTCCCTTCCTCTTCCTCCCTGCTCCTCTAGTGACCCGGGAACGACAACAGCGCGGCGCATCCCTCCCTCCGCCTCC
>OAMR01000305.1:982058-1000995 GCA_900205405.1 Echinochloa crus-galli | reverse complement strand
TTTCACGGCAGACATCTGATTGGTGGTCAAAGTTCCTGTCTTATCAGAGCAAATCACAGTTGTGCAACCCAATGTCTCCACACTTGGCAACTTCCTCACAAGGGCATTCTTCTGTGCCATCTTCCTTGTGCCGAGTGCCAAGCATGTGGTGATCACAGCAGGCAAACCCTCTGGGATTGCTGCAACAGCCAGTGCCACTGCAATCTCAAAGTAATATGTGCACTTCTCAAATGAGAATTTGAAATTCCTAGGCCAGCCGTCTACATACTCCCAGGAGAGGAAATACTTCACGTTGATGAGCCAGACCAAGGCACAGATCACACCAATTATATGGCTCACCGTCTTGCTTCCTCCTGATGACTGTATCCAGAATTCTACGCGCTAAGCTCGCCTCCCCCGTCTTCCTCTTGCTGCCCGGGCTGTCACAAAGCTCCATTGACACGTTAATTTACCTTCATTCGGCGCCAACAGTTCGGCCTTGCGCTTCACTGCAGTGTCCATGGAATCCTCGTTACTGGTCTCGGCCCGACGCTTGCTACGCCGAAGGCTAGGATCCATCGCCTCTGGACTGGACGCCATGTACCTCACCTGCTCCTCAAAACCAGGCAGCACTGTCTGCTCATCAGTTCCCAGTGTCGCAACCACTTCCCCTGCTGCCATCTCCTCTCCCAAATCTGCAGCCACTGCTGCCCCTGCCGCTGTACCCCCTTCATGAGTCCAATCCGGACTCTCCATCTGCTGCTCTACCCTCTTCCCTTTACCAGCACTATCAGACTTTGGGTAAGACTCATCGCCCTTCTGCTTCGCCTGTTGTTTATCTGAGGCACTCTTGGAGTTACTCTTGTGTATATCCTTGATATACTTTTTCAACTCATCATCACCCGTAATTATTCTTTCCCCATCCTGCAGCTGATATATTCTTGTTTTTCGATGTTTACCATTTGCAATAAGTTGGAAGTATTTAGTATTTGAATCTCCTTCCAGTAGCCCTTTTACTTTTGCTCTTTGGTACCACTTGACCTCCTCCTCTCGCAGCATAGTTGCTAATCTATTATGAAGGCAATTCTTTAAATCAATCTCCTGAGTTGACAGGAGACATGATTCCGCCTTTCTGTCTAGGAGGTCAAGTTTGTCCAGTAACTGTTTCTTCTCTTTCTTGTATTGTCCACTTGTATTTTTGGCCCACCCCCTCAGGTGTTGGCGCACTCTGCGGATTTTTGATTGCCAGCGTTGCATAGGAGTGTCACCCCTATTTTCATTAATCCATAAGTCCTTTATCATATCCAGGAATCCATCTCGAAGGAGCCAACCAAGCTCGAATTTAAAAGCAGGTTGGTTACTTCCCGAGATCGAGGCCCCAGTGTTTAGAAGTAAAGGAGTATGATCTGATATATCTCGACTAAGGGCAATGACTGTGGAGAGTGGGAACTTTTGCTCCCATTCCGTTGTCATCAAGACCCGATCTAATTTTTCATATGTTGGATTTTGCAGTGAGTTAGCCCATGTGTATTTCCTACCCAACAACATTAGTTCTCTCAAATCCAGACCATCAATTACGGCGTTAAATAAGAACGGCCAACGATGCTCGAAATTATCATTATTTTTCTCCTCACTGCTACGTAAAATATTAAAGTCTCCCCCTATGAGGATTGGAAGACTCTCGTGAGAGCACAACTGTGCCAACTCTGTCAGAAAGGTCTCCTTAAGTTCCTGTTGTGCAGGGCCATACACTGCTACAAGTGCCCACTTGAAGCTATCATTCTTATTGCACAAGTGGAATTTCACATAAAATTCACCCTCATCAATTGCCCCGATGTGGAAAACATCTAAGTCAATCCCCAACAGTATTCCACCGGAGCGACCTTTCGGTTCTTTGCAATGCCAAATATAATTCTTCCCACCACACAGATTTCTCAGGGAAGGATCGGAAAAGCTCCTCCTTCCTGTTTCTGAAATGGCAATGAAGCTAAGGTTCTGCTCTTTAGTCAATTCTGATAGAAATCTATGCTTTTTCGGGTCCTTAAACCCATTGCTATTCCAAAATATGCCTTTCATTTAGACTGTCTTTTGGATTTTTTAATTGAATTGGAGGTCTTTTTCTTTTTCTGTGATGAAGGTAATTTTTGTTTTGGTAATTCAGTAGTACGATCATGTAGATCACTACTGGAATCCATCACTTCCTCCATAATTTCTCCACATAAGTGAGCAAGAATACAATTATCAATCTCTTCTTCCTCCGCTAGACACTTTTCTTCTTTATCAAAAATATCAGTCACTTTATCTGTTCTAGGCTGTTCTAACAATCTTTTCTCTTCTAAAGTCTTAATCCTAGCTATAGAATTACTAATGCTAAAGTCATCACTGCCCAAGGTAATACCAATATCACTAAAACCGCTAGCTATAACAGTATCAGAGACATTTAAAAAGGATTGACACGTTAATTTACCTTCATTCGGCGCTAACAGTTCGGCCTTGCGCTTCACTGCAGTGTCCATGGAATCCTCGTTACTGGTCTCGGCCCGACGCTTGCTACGCCGAAGGCTAGGATCCATCGCCTCTGGACTGGACGCCATGTACCTCACCTGCTCCTCAAAACCGGGCAGCACTGTCTGCTCATCAGTTCCCAGTGTCGCAACCACTTCCCCTGCTGCCATCTCCTCTCCCAAATCTGCAGCCACTGCTGCCCCTGCCGCTGTACCCCCTTCATGAGTCCAATCCGGACTCTCCATCTGCTGCTCTACCCTCTTCCCTTTACCAGCACTATCAGACTTTGGGTAAGACTCATCGCCCTTCTGCTTCGCCTGTTGTTTATCTGAGGCACTCTTGGAGTTACTCTTGTGCATATCCTCCTTCTGCTGTGTAGCTGTATCATCCCCTCTTCCATCCTCCTGATAATCCCTATGGTCCATATCCATGGGTTCTGGGTTGCTGCCATCCACATTTGGTTCCACAACGAACTGTAAGCCATAAACACAATGACCAATGGCTACATCCACAAATTGTGGAATAATATTATCATCCAAAACAGCAATCTGAACCCTGCTCCTTCCATGCTTCCTGGTGAAAGTCATATCCACCTCTCTGGTTACTCCCAAAACTGACCCAACAGCCCAGATAATTTCATATTCCCTAAGATCGTCAGGAAGGCCAGAAAACTGCACCCAAATATCAGTGAGGTCGAACTTCACATTGCCACTGCCACACTCCTCAATTTTCAGAGTCGTGCCGGGGAACTTAGTTTGTAGAACCCCCCACTCCACCATCCTCTGCAATTCCTCTCTAGTAGGAAACACAGCCCTGAAAGAATTTGCCCCAGACCCCTGCACCACCCATTTCCACTGTCCAGGAATCAACCTCTCCAGCTCAGATGTCACATTAGCAGCAGTAAGTGAACTTCCACTAACACGAATCAGCCCCGTCTTCGATTCTGTCTTGTGTTTATGGTTGGTCGGTGGTGGGATGTAAAAGAAACCGAGCCCATCCACTGCATATCCACAGGCTACAGCAAATGCCTTGTTCGCTCGGAACCGCGGACAACGGATTTTCGAGTGATCAGGCTTATCACATATCTCACAATAAAGTACAGCGGTGCAGTCGGACATGGCGTGACCTTTTGTAAAACACCGATAACAATACGGTTGCTTACCCGTCACCTTAGCTGCACCCATAGCAGAAGATTCAGGTGCTGATGAAATGCCTACTTGCTTCAACGGACCCAGGGGCTTTGGTTCTGCCTTCTTCACCCCCTGTCTCCCGCCTCCGCAGCGAGGGACGAGACCGACGCTCCCGAGCTCGTCGATGAGATCACCGGTGCCAGGGTGAGACGCCGGACTCGCAAGCGCCTCATCGAATCGCCGCACGTGACTCCGGTCGCGGCCGCGTCTACCTTGCAGTGGTAGCCGGCGGGCTCGACAACGGGGATATATGGTGGACACCGCAGGCAGGCCGGCCCGGCCGGCCACCGGTGTAGAGGTTGTGACTTGTGAACTTGTGAGGAGCTGCGCGTCGCAGCCCGGCCTCGTCGACGGCGACGAGCCAGGCGCCCCTGCCGCCGACCCAGAACCGCCGGTCGCGGAAAGCGTCCAGCACGGTGGGCGCCGGCGCGGCCTGGTTGCCGTCCGCGGCGGCGCACAGCAGGTCCAGCGTGTCGAAGGTGTAATGAGATACATGGGTTTACCTCTATATTGCCGAGAGAAAAGCCAAACTTTTTGATCTTTTTTGTAGCACAATAAAATCTTCCAATCTTAAACTTATCTAACTGTAGCCATCTTCAAAGAGCCGCTTACTTAATTGAGTGATGCCCGCATTGCAGCACTAACCTTGAATATAATTTCTCGTAACAGTGATGGCTTAGCATTTTGCGTGTATGGGTAGCATTTTTTTTTGGATGAACGTGTATGCGTAGCATTTTGCTTCCTATGTGGACGGCAACTTGCCTCGTTGCGTAAATCCCAGCTGCAGGCTGCAGCATATTGTTACTTTACTTGGTATGGCACCTTAATCACCCACACGACCCCGATGTTTATAACAATTACGTCTGGCTGCAAATCACAAAGCCGCCCAAAGCCCCCCAAACGGCGTCTCCACGGACAGGGACTCTATGCACAACTAATTACAAACCAACTCACGCCCTTATCTGCAAATAACAACATAAAGTAACGCAAAACCGCCCCAGTTAAAATTCCCCAAAGCATCTCACGATCGAGAAAAAAAAAAACAGAAACCAAAAACCTCGTCTGCATCACATCTCGGCGCCCCCCACCTCCTCGCTCCGATCCAGCTCGCCGGCGGCGATGTCGCAGCCGGCGGCGGCTGTGGCCGAGGCGGCCCAGCCGCAGGGGCGCGGCCCCGCGGGGCGGCAGGGCGGCGGCGGCCTGAACAGGTGAGGAGGAGGTTGAAGAAGACCTTACATGTGGATCCCACGTATTTCAGGAGCCGGAGCTAGACTGGTGCCAAACAGGACATTGGCTCCAGAAACTCCACAGTAGAGCTGCTCTATGGTAGAGTTGGTGGAGCAGAGCTGAAAATATTGGAGCAGAGCAGTCCCAAACAGACCCTAAAAGTTTGTCCACGGTACATTGATAGATGGTTAATCTTTTACACCTACGTATACACTTGCATCCTTATTCGCTCGGTGTAGTACCAACAATCCAATATATTGGATTGAACTAAAAATAGACGAGTCATTTACCTCTATGTCATTATGAAAGATGGCGATGACCTGTGTGCCACTAAAAAGTTCGGTCGCACCTGTATGCCATCCATCCAACTTTATTTTACCTCTAAGCCATTCCGTCCATCTTCTGTTAGTTTGAAGGCTCTTACATGTGGGGTCCACCAAGTAAAATGACTATCTTACCCCTGTTAACCACTCTATCTCTTCAGAAGTGAACGGATCGACCAAAAAAATTTCTCCGCTCGCTCGCGAACTGCCGGTCCGCCGCCGCCTACCCGCCGGTGCGCCGCCCCCGCCGGCCCGGCTTCCCTCTGCGCAAGCGGCCGGCGAGATCCACGGCCAACAAAGGAGCCTCGAGCTCCGCCCCGGCGAGCTCCACGGCCGACGGCGCACGAGCACGGCGGTCGGGTGAGCGCGAGCGAGGGCGGCCGGCGCGCGAGCCTACTTCTCACATCTCTCTTTCCACACCCTAGGATGTTCACCATCAAATTTGGGGAAATCAAGTTTAGGAACTTTAAATTCTCTGGGTTCGGTGTGGTGACTGTGGCGATAGCTGGTCTCAGGGATATCAGCTACTTTAGAATGAACATGGGAAGTGAGCTGCCTACCCTTGACCAGGGCGGAATGTGGGTGCTGAGCCCCAACAATCACACCCTGGTTACTTGTTTCGACGCCGTGGCCATGGGCCCGCCCCTCTTCCTCGCGCGACGGGGCTTTTGGCGGGTCAGCCGATGTGGCTGTCTCCAATGCCCAGATGCGCGACTTGAGATCTTGCAGCTCGGATCCGGAGTATCCAGAGGTGTTGCGGAGTCTCCGGGCTTAACCCTAGAGTATCCTGCTTACCCTCGGAGTATCCGGAGTTGAACTGACAATTTGTTTTAAGTGTTGGAAATTTGCAGAATCACCTATTCACCCCCCCTCTAGGTGACATCACGGTCCTTTCAGCCCACAAGCCTGTCAGATATGGGCCCTGGCCGCCGTAGTCTGGTCTGATAGTGGGCCCAGGGGTACCCATATCCCACAGCCACGCCGCCACCTCGGCTGCATTCGTCCCTAGATCTCCAACTCCGCCGCCACGCCGCCGCCACCTCGCCGGGGTTCACCGTGCGCGCCTCTAGGTAAACCCTAAACCTCCAGCACCGCTACGATTATGGCATTTAATTTGGCCTCGAGAGTATTAAGTGGTCATGCTCATGTATCGAAGTACAATACTGAGCACGACGAGGCTGCAATTTGCTACGTCTCGTTCTGATCTATACTTTGGTTGATGTTGTCCACAAATTTTGTCAGGTCATCTGCAACGAATCGTGTCTTTTGTGAAACTTCCACTTGAATGATGATTAGTATGTTCACATTCCTGCTCATGTGCAGAAAAATATAACGAGTAGCATATGTTGCTTTGGATTGGTCATCTGAACAATATGATTATATGAGTTGTGCATCCATTTATTTTCTATACATTTTGCCTTTACGAACTTTTGAAGTGGAAGTTAGTAACCTGCATCCTTCCTGCGTCTAGATTTTCTTTGAGTGCTACTTTTAAATATAATATGTTAGTCCTAGAAAATCCAATTTCTTTCCTTAAGTGGGAAGTGGATATGTGGCCATTGCTTTCTGTATAAAATCTTTATCAGGGGGGAAATCCAGTTTCTAATGTTAATAATCTGTTTCCTAGGCACACAAGAAATTATGTAAATTAGTTGAGAGTGGGGTTTTGTGAAACAACTGGTCAAGTGCTATGGGTGTCAAATCTTGAAAGGCTCACGAATTTGCTTGGTGTTACATATCAAAATCTCTCAGAAAACATAGGGGCCAGCATATCTGCGGTTTTTGACACTTCAAACATAAATGATAAATCATGCTTTTATTTTAACCAAGAAGAAGACTCTCTTCCAATAATAGGTGTTTTTGTGAATGATGAGTGACAGAGTGCACCACCTGTTCAGCAAACCTTCGTTTAGCTTAAACACGAACAGTCACACCTGCTACCAGGAAGCATGGTATGTGGCTGTAATGGGGCTCATATCACGTTACGCATGTTTTCCTTGTTGCAGCTATCCTAGGTGTTGTTTGCATCAGTTCCTTTTTGACATGCTGTTGCATCAGTTCCTTTTTGACATGACAGCATGCTTTCTATCAAGCATCGATACATGTCTGGTATGTATGCTTGCTCGGGGCCTCCTTGAGTTGCTGACTTATTTGATAAGGTTTTTGTTGAAAGTATGTGTGGTATAACCATTGAACTGTTTCTGTATGCCTAAATCGCTTGGTTCAGTCTATTGGTTTGATTTATGACAGCTAAGGCGAGGCAATTGGCAATGTAGAGTTGGCAATTGGCAATGTAGAGCTCCTGCTAGCTGGACTGCCTAGGATGATATGAAGTTGATACAATATTTTCATCTGATGATGGAGAGTAGTCTGTGTATATTGGTCATGCATTTTCTGCTTGTGGCATTTTATTTTTTTTACCGGTTTGCATAAAGTGACCCTTACTAAAAATCTAAAGATAATTATTATCTATTGATGTGTCTCTTTTTTTTTGAGAGGGTTTGTTTCCAAGGTGTCTAATTATAATTTTTTTGCCACTATTGTTAGTGAAGTATTTCAACTGGATGTCCAACCATATTATTTGTGATGTATTATTATCTTTATTCAAGAAGAGTTTTTTTAAAGTCTGTCCGTGGCAATGCGCGTACATATTTTTTATATAAATCAATAGAGTCATAGCAGATACAACAGAATTAACCACGGTTTTGTAGCTCGGCATCTATGACTTTGCGAAAAACAAGAGAACTAACTTTCATGGACTTCGGTGCGACCCTACAACTGTCAAAATTAAATTTTTCATACGATCTATTTATCTTTGCTTTAGGTATTTTACCCGTAGCAACGCACGGGCACTTACCTAGTACCCCTATATTTGACACCGTTAACACTCTTTCCATCCAAAATGGCGTGGAGGTAAAAGAAAATTGGGTGGATGGTATATAGGTGCGACCGAACTTTTTAGTGGCACACAGGTCATCGCCATCTTTCATAATGGCATAGAGGTAAAGGACTCAAAATAGATAGAGTGCCTTGCATTTTGAACATCCATGGGACAAGTTACCGCAAACTTACCGGCATTTCTACACCACACCTACCCTATCATGTGTGGCACCTGCGGATACAATTACCATCTCTATGTACAAGTATTTGGCAATAGATATTTAATTTAGCCTTTTTTTTCAATTCCAAGAGTCAACAACTCATGCTGAATTGATTCAATTGTGTTATTTTAAAAGAGTTAAATACACCGGAGGCCCTTAAACTTGTCACCGTGTTCCACTTAGGTCCACAAACTTGCAAAATCGAAATCCAGTACCCCAAACTTGTTAAGTTGTGCCACTTGGGTCCATACCCCTTCATTGGTCATGCAAATATGAAAAAAACCCTTAATTTGTATCTTCTTCTCCATCCACGTCCTCCTTCTCATCTCTCCTCTCTCTCTCTCCTCCGTTAGGCCGCCGCCCTCCTATGCGCTGCGCCGCTGCGACCAGCGTCGAGAGCACGTGGCCGGAGGTTGCAAGCCCCGTTGTGTCCTTGGGCATCCGCGCCAGGAGCTTCTTCGGCGCACACAGAGGAGGGCCGCGAGGAGGACCAGAGGAGGGAGGCCGAGGCTATCGCCGACCCAGGGAGCTTCGCCGCGACGGAGAGAGGGAGGGAGCTCGATGCGGGAAGGAGGTGGTGGCACGACGCCGGAGGGAGGGGAGGAGGGGCCTTGGCCGTGCGCCGCCCCGCCGCCTGGGCCCGCTTAGCCGCCATCACGTCGCAGTTGCCAGCCCCGCCGCCGCGCCGCCCGAAGACGAAGCAGGAGGAGCCCAATTCGGCGGCCGCGGCTTCATGTTGCCGATTCGTGAGGCAGAGTCACCGGCGAAGACGCCTAGGCCAAGCTGCGCCGAGTCCGACACAGGGAGTGAGGCCTCCTCCACCCTCTGGGCCGCCGACGCGACCGACCTCGTCGGCGACGACTCAGATTCCATCGACGTCGCTCTCCTCCACCTTCGTCGCTGGCTCCATTGCCGCCGCATCGCCGGGGAGGCCGGCCCACCCACGCTGTCGCCCCTGTTGCCTCCATTGTCACCGTGCGCCGGCCGCCTGGCGCGGGCCACCGCTGCCCGCGCGCCGAACGCCCCGTAGGACACCGCCGCCCCGCATCGGGCCCCTCACGCCGGCCGCCGGAGGGAGAGGAGGGGAGAAGGCGGCGCCACTGGAGGAAAGCGTGGGGTCGGCGGCGGTCGCGGGGAAGGGAGGGGTCGGCGGTGGCCGCGGGGAAGGGAGGGGTCGGCGGTGTTGGCGACGAGCCACGTGTGGAGAGAGAGGAGAAAGATGAGAAGAGGACCTGGATGGAGAAGAAGATATAATCAAGGGCCTTTTTTGCATATTTGCATGACCACGGAAGGGGTATGGACCCAAGTGGCACAACTTAACGAGTTTGGGGTGCTGGATTTCGATTTTGCAAGTTCGTGGACCTAAGTGGAACACGGTGATAAGTTTATGGGCCTCCGGTGTATTTAACTCATTTTAAAATCTCGTTGAATGATAATTAGGCGATAAATTGTGTAAATAGTAAGTGAACGAATAAAGGAATAAAAACAAAAAATCCACATATAAGAGATGTGTGAACTAATAGCTATAATGAAACATCTAACATCAACTTCACTAATAGCCCCATATCAGATTATTCAAATATTAAACACGGGTTATCTCTTTGAGACCAGGAAACTTATTCCAGCTTAATTAATAACCCTCAATGGATAGAGGACCTGTTCTAGTGTTTTTTTTTTGCTTTGCTCTCTAAATTTATAGTAGTGACTATTTACAGGATATGTTGGAATTGCTCTAAAGAATCATACAAGGATAACTTCTGACAACAACATAAATACACAAACTCTAAAGTAAATTGTACCGATCCCTACTCTTAATCCACAATGATATACTCCTCCCTCCCAAATTATAGATCATTTTTAATTTTCTAAATAGCTACATATCTAACATAGCATGTATCTAATTGTAGCAACAACTATGTGTTTAGAGAAAGGAAGAGGTCTATTTGTGACCAGTGGACTATTATCGGAGTCTCATTTTGTGCATCGAACTCGAAAACTAGATATTTTTGACAATCGAACTATGAAAACCAGACAACATTAGCCCCCTAACTAGTTTTAAAGGTGGTTTTGCCAATAGATATATTTTTTCTAGATATAGTAACATCCTAGTTTAATCTCCATAATTTAGAATTAATTCATTTTAAATAATAAAACACAAAATTTGTTTCTAAAAATATAGCCTATCTATTAGCATTATATTTATAATTATTTGGATCTTATTTATTTATTTTTTAGTATTTTATTGCTCATACTTGTTATTGTTTCTTATTTCAATTATCATTTTGTGCTTTAATTTATTACATGACTAATTAATTGTATAATGTTTGAGCACCTCATTTTTTGAAACATATTACCTAGTTAGGCTATAAAAAAAGTAAAGGGCTAGCCATGCGATGTCTAAATAGGATCTATATGATATGTAATTGTAAAGATCTTTCACCAAGGGCATACCCTCCCTGCAAGCCAATGTTTCCAGCATTTCCAGTTCTGTGAGTCCCTTCATAGCAAATGCAAAAGCTCCCAAGAAAGAAACGGCTTCATCTCGGGCCACTGCCGCTATGGAACCCCAATTGGAGTTCTTTGCCACAACCGCATCTACATTGACCTTTGCCACCCCCACCAAAGGTGGTATCCAGAGTTCCTGAACACCGCCTTCTCTTGCTTCTTCTCCGCTGGTGGTGGATTGATTATATTGAAGTCAGCCAAGAACCTCTCCACGACGCATTTACAAACATAGTATGTTTGATCAATATGGGCCAATGGGCCACCATAAACCAATAATTTTGTACCGATGTTCACTAAAATTGGAAAAGATAAAATTAAAAATACAAAGACATACATCAGATAATTTAAACTCGATACAAACTAGCATATTCATGGATTCCCCACATACTCCCTGTGAAGACTTATGCAGCTTTTACGGGCTTATGATCCATTTTGCTAAGCATGGATTTCACAAGGTCACCTAGTCCATGATAACATACGTCAAGGTGCTCTCATATAACTACGATTCATTGAAAAGTTTTGTCCATTATCATAGATTACGATCATGTTTGTTTGAGGTTCTGATCAGAGCATCTGACTTTTGGATATTCCAAAAGCTAGCCTTCCAAAAGTAGCCACGGACTCAAACAAACATGACCTATGTGTACATAAAAGCAGATTACTTTGTGATACATTCAACCGTTTTTATCTCCTAGCTAAACTGATCAGAGAGATTTATTTCAAGTCTACAGGAAAAAAAGATGAGAGAAAGTCCCAAACATTTTTCATCAAAACTTGTGATTTCTATATTATTCAACAATAATACACATACTTCATGCCAACAGCTCCATGAAGCCCTAACCGGACACATGATTTTGTTTCTTTTAGAAATGAACCCCGTGATGTTTGACTACTGGCTTGAACTTGCCATACTGCAGGTGAGGCAGCGCCACAACTTATGGCGTCTAGAATCGGCACCAATCCTGTGGTTGGAACTTGGAAACGAGAAGAAAACAACTGATTCTCATGTGGCGCGCCAAAAGGTGAATCGGTAGTGAATTTTGTGGCAGTACACAACTTAGGCATGGTGACAAAACCGAGGGAATCCAAACACTCCCTAAGTGAAACCCTGGAAACAGGCAATCAATGACAAAGGGGTAAATATGCTAACGAGAAATATGTCATATAGTATGGGATACTATCTCCGTTCTCGAATATATATCATTTAGGATAAGCTATTTAGTTTAAAAATAAACTATGTTGTTTGTCTTAAATATCATATATTTAAGGATGGAAGGAGTAGCTCTTAAAAACCATTTGTTGCGTGGTAATCCGCAAGACACAGAGAGCATACTAAACGAAACTATTCTTTTTTGAGAAGGTAAACTAAACTATATTTGGGAGTCATGCTTACTACCCCATGTCTTAGCACGGCGATGACTAGCCCTAGCACACACTCTATTTGAATTATGTTCACTCTATAGCCATATGTTCACTATATATAGCCAGCTGAGGTAACTAGGTAAGGCTTGGTCAGTCTTCATTTACGAATTTAATGGCGGGTTCCGTTAATTTTAGGCCTTTCCAAAAGTTTCCAAAAAATTACTCTCAAATACAGTATGTAAAAAGAAGATTCTCCATCACATCAAAATGTCATAACATGCATGGAGTATTAAATTTAGATGAAATCAAAAACTAATTGCACAATTTTGTTGTACTCTGCGAGACGAACATTTTGAGCCTAATTAATTAATTTTTGGACAATTTTTTACACATACAAATGAAATGCTACAGTGATGCATTGATTACGGCGTAATGATTACGAAGTGACATCTTACTCCCAAATTCAATCTCCCAATTCTAACATCTAAACACCACCTTATATTTGCACAGCTCGGTTAGATGTTTGTAATTGTCCCTTTTCATGTTTCAGGATTTGGTCAGAATGTGACATGAGCATATCAGTAGGTCAATGAATTTTGTCAGCGCAGCGCGAGTGGATTCATTGGGTGTGTTTAGTTCCAAAAATTTTCCAAAATTCTCTCTCCAAAATTTACTATTCACCTATCACATCAAATCACACCAAATCTCTCTCATCATGCATGGAGCACTAAACATGGATAAATAAAAAAACTACTTGCATAATTTTGATGTACACGGCGAGACGAATTTTTTGAGCCTAGTTAGGTCATGTTAGGACAACGATTATCACAAACAAACGAAAATGCTACAGTGCGCTACAGTGTCCGATGTGACATTTTTGTCAAATTTTTACAACACATGTTTGAAACTAAGGCCTTGTTTAGATACCTGGCGGTGTTCACTTCCCTTCAACTTCTCAAAATTCTCTCTCCAAACTTCACTATTCACCTATCACATCAAATCTCTCTCCTCCTGCATAGAGTACTAAACGTGGGTAAATAAAAAAACTAGTTACATGGTTTTGATGTACACGACGAGACGAATCTTTTGAGACTAGTTAGGTCATGGTAGGAAGTGTTTACCACAAACAAACGAAAAGTGCTACAGTGTCCGATGTGACTTTTTCACTTCACTTTTCACCTTTTTCCAGAAACTAAACACCCCCAAAAGAGCACTTCCAAATTCACTATGCAAAAAGAAGATTCCCCATCACATCAAAATGTCATAACATGCATGGAGTACTAAAAGTAGATGAAATCAAAAACTAATTACACAGTTTTGTTGCACTCTACGAGACGAACATTTTGAGCCTATATAGTTTTGTTGTACTCTGCGAGACGAATATTTTGAGCCTAATTAATCAATTTTTGGATAATTTTTCACACATACAAACGAAATGCTATGACGCAATGATTACGAAATGGCATCTTACTCCCAAATTCAACCTCTAAACAAGGCCTACACACAGCCATTGATACAGATTTGGGTACAACCATTCTAAAATTTAGCTAAGCAAAAGCAAATTCAGAGGGCACCTCTGTCAGTCTACTGACAGTGAGCGCGGCACAAGTAGCCCCACGAGTCCTCCGTCCTCACCGTAGCAGAGTGCGCGGCACAGCGGCAGAGACAGAGCGCTCCTGTCCGGCACCTGCAGGTACGAGAGGGTAGCCGTGCGGCGTGCCGGTGCCGTGCCTAACCAGTAACCACAGCGGGCAGCTCGTTGCATCAGCGGCTTGCTTCGATTAAACGACAGGTGGCTACGATCAGCGGCAAGCGGTGGCCCAGTTCCGCGCTCGGCGCACGGCAGCGCAGGTAGGCGGGGGAGTGGTCGTCGTCGGGATGGGGTCCGGCCGAGCTGGCGACGGCGGCGTGGTGGCGCTGGCGGTGACCGGCGGTGAGCACGAGGCGGTGCCCTCCCGTGTACCATGGGCCGGCCCTCGTGTAAATAGCACTGGACATCTTTTTCTTTTCATAAAAAAACAAAAAATAAAGCTCGTATTTGACTTGCATCTGTGGCATCGTTTAGATCAAAAAGTTACTCCCAAATTCCTTATGTAAAAAGAAGATTCCCCATCACATCAAAATGTCATAATATGCATGGAGTACTAAATGTAGATAAAATCAAAAACTAATTGTACGGTTTTGTTGTACTCTGCGAGACGAACATTTTGAGCCTAATTAATCAATTTTTGGACAATTTTTCTTTTTCGCAGATACAAACGAAATGCTACAGTGGCGCAATGATTACGAAGAGACATCAAAGTCCCAAATTTGCACTCCGAAATTTGGGAACTAAACAAGGCCTGTGTTTAGTTCCCCAAACTTCCTAAAAATTCTCTCTCCAAACTTTACTATTTACTTATCACATCAAATCACATCAAATCTCTCTCCTCATGCATGGAGCACTAAACATGGGTAAATAAAAAAACTAATTACATGGTTGTGATGTACACGATGAGACGAATCTTTCGAGCCTAGTTAGGTCATGGTAGGACAATGTTTACCACAAACAAACGAAAAGTGCTACAATAAACTATAGTGTCCGATGTGACATTTTAACCAAACTTTTCCTTTTCGTTTTTGAACTAAACACAGCCTCACAGACTTGACAGAAGAGACAGGAGAGCGGCGCGTGTTGGGTTGGTCGCATCGCGCCCGGTGTAGCGGTGGGTCCCATCCAGACCGTTCGAACGAACGAATGGCTCGTACCAGGGCACCTCAACGGACGGGCACAAACGTCTCGCCCCCTCCGCCAGCCGAAAACCCTCGACACTCGTTCAAAAAAAGGAAAAAAAAAGAAGAAAAAAAAACTAAAACTCGACTCCACTTCGCCCCCGCGCCGCCGCAACGCCTCCGCCTCGGCCGACATCGCTGCCACTCCTGAGTCCTGACTCCCCCCACCTCCGCCTCCGCTCCCGCTCTCGCCCATCCATCCCAGTCTCCTGCCCTGGGCCTTCTCCGTTCCACTCCCTCCCCCCCTCCGGGTCCCCTCCACGCCGGCGGAGGGAGCGCTCCAGCAAGCAGGAAGCCGGAAGGGGCAAATAGGAGGCCGGTGGCGGCGCTCTAGCTCGCCGGTTTCCTCCAGGAGTCGCCCCTCCTCCGCTCCTACTGCCGCTCGCCACCGCCCTCCCCTGGTGCTGAACCGGCGTGGGGGGTGGAGATCCATCCGCCCTCGGATTGATTTCTTCTTCTGTTTTTGGTGAGTAACCCTTGCTTCACTTGTTCCAGCTGTTCATTTTGTTTCCGGGGACCATTTCGTTGCTTGTACTGCGAACAGTCAATCTTAATCTTCCCCTGAATCTCCGTTGTTAGTCGCGGTTTCGTTTGCTGCCTGGTATCCTGCGAATCTGAGCTAATTCTTCTTATTACCCAGAGCCATATATTAACCTAACCAATATGAGGCTTCAGCTGCAGTTTACTCTCTGGAATTTTGGGTTCTAACTGATCTGTTGCTGCGTGATCTTATGGGCAATGTGATCTTATGGTATATATATATTTTTTATTTGTCAGTTTGATTCTGGCTGGTCAGAACGGCTCGGGATTGTTGTTTTCCACCAGCTATAGTTGTACCGTGTAGACAGACTGCAAGGGTAAGCATAGCAAATAGATACCAGTAGAATGCTTTCTGACTACAAACATAATCAATCAATCCAGTGCATTTTGTGTTAGTTGAGGATGTGCTAGCAGCTTCGATTTTTTTTAGATGTAAACATTTGCCAATGGGGTTTTGACGAATTAGTGGTGCTTGGCTCATTAGGAAATAATTAAAA
Source organism: Echinochloa crus-galli (assembly GCA_900205405.1). NCBI lineage: Eukaryota > Viridiplantae > Streptophyta > Magnoliopsida > Poales > Poaceae > Echinochloa > Echinochloa crus-galli. The sequence goes on along the minus strand of OAMR01000305.1, from coordinate 984,994 downwards.
ACGATGCAATCACAAGCTTATTTATTGTTTCTACTACTATAAGCATTATATTAAAATAGTAAAAGGTATCCGTATATTGTTTTTTTTAGGAAAAAGGCATATGCGCATATCCGTATTGGCCCGATACCCATATGCCTATCCGTATCCCTATCCGTGCTACATAGCTACATACTTGTTTCAAGTTGTCGTGATGGAAATGAGCTCTATTGATCTGACATGGTTACATCCTTCCTTAGAAATGCCATGCTTTGAGGTGGTGTCGCAGTGCATGGTGATGAGACCTAACCATGGATTTTTTCTGAACCAGTAGTCTAAGAGTTGTTTTTAGCAACAAATGGACCTATGGTTCTGGGTGGCGCAGCGGAGGGTGCAAACCTGCACAAGCCCGAGGCCGAGGTCCAGACTCCTGAGTTTGTTTCCCACCTATAGAGTGTGGTGACATCCTAGTGGAAGTACTGGCCTAGTGAGAAGCCATGTTAATTACTTATTTGTGTATATCCAAGTGGTTGTTCACCAATCTGACCTCTACTAATAGCTGCAATTTCAATTGTTAAAGTGACTCCAACCAGACATACTTCACTACAATTTCCAGATATGATAATCATGTCCTACACCTGATAGATAAATTGATTAACCAGACACACTTCATTCCGATTTCCAGATATGATGATCATGCCCTTATGCCTTATAGTTACTTCTTCTGAAACCAATTTACTTTTGCAGTGCTTGTGAGCAAACACATCAAATCCTGAGCAGTTATCACAACATTTCTTCATTCCCATGAAATGTCACTGCTTAGTAGATTCTTCTACAAGAGGCCTCCTGATGGACTACTGGAGTTTATTGACAGGATCTATGGTATCCACATAAAGTTTTGCTATATTAATCGCCATTTTAGATCAGAGTTATTTATGACTGCTTCAACTGATCATATCTTTTGGCATTGTACAGTTTTTGATTCATGCTTCAGCACTGAAGTTTTGCCTCAGGGAATGTACCCTGTCTATTTAAATGAGATTCTTACAGAGTTGCATGAAGAACATGTAGAATCATCATTCTTGGCGATTAACTTTAGAGATGGAGATAAGAGAAGCCAGCTTGCTGATATACTGCGTGAATACAACATTCCAGTCATTGATTACCCCCGTCATTTTGAAGGCTGCCCTGTGCTTCCTTTATCTCTTATTCAGCATTTCCTTCGTGTCTGTGAGCACTGGTTATCCAGTGGGAACAGTAAGAACATTATATTACTCCATTGCGAAAGAGGGACCTGGCCATTATTGGCTTTTCTGTTATCTTGCCTTCTCATCTACAAGAAATTGCACGGCGCTGAGCATAAAACTCTGGACATTATTTACCGTGAGGCACCTAAAGGGTTCTTACAACTCTTTTCTGCACTCAATCCAATGCCATCTCAGCTCCGTTACATGCAGTACATAGCCAGAAGAAATATATCTCCAGAGTGGCCTCCAATGGAAAGAGCACTCTCTTTGGATTGCCTGATTCTTCGAGCCATTCCAAGTTTTGATTCTGATAATGGATGCAGGCCATTAGTCCGCATTTTTGGGCGAAATCTTCTTGGCAAGAATGCTAGCATGGCTAACATGATTTTTTCTATGCCAAAGAAGAAATCTCTGCGGCACTATCGGCAGGTAGGTAGTACATGGAATTGAACATGAACAATTTAGTTGCTTTCTGTGACTCTATTTTGATGACATCGTCGGGGAATGTTATCATGCAGGAGGATTGCGATGTGATAAAAATTGATATACAATGTCTAGTCCAGGGAGATATTGTTCTGGAGTGTGTACATCTTGATCTTGATCCAGAGAAAGAAGTTATGATGTTCCGGATAGTGTTCAACACTGCTTTTATACGTTCAAATGTATTGATGCTGAATAGCGATGACGTGGATATACTCTGGGGTTCAAAAGAGCGGTATCCGAGGAATTTTAGAGCAGAGGTAAAAATTGATGCACATCTTTTAAATTGCCCTGGAATAAAATGGATCGCTAACATGAGTTTGAAAAATGTAGGTGCTGTTTTGTGAAATTGGTGGCATGTCTCCCACAAGAGCTCCAACAGCAACACTGAACGGTGATATGAAGGGTGGTTTACCAATTGAAGCCTTTTCTGCTGTTCAAGAACTCTTCAATGGAGTTGACTGGATTGAAAGCAGTGATGATGCTGCTTATTGGTTGCTCAAAGAATTTTCAGCAAACTCGCTGCAGGAGAAATTTCAAAAGCTTATACTCAATGACATGAAAGAACTCTCAAAAATGCAAGCTAAAGTTGGTCTACAGATGCCACTGATGTCTCCACTTGATTCTGATGAAGAAAAATATTCCGTGGCTTCTGATTCTGTTTGTTCAGCTGATCATGAGAAAGTTCAACATGTTGGAAACTCATCTGACTCTGAGAACATTGATCGTGATCTAACCACTGAAGATTCTGAATCCAGTGGTATAACTTCTTATACGAACCAATTTCTGCTTATGGAAACTTCATGACAATGTTACACAGCCTCTACGGCGTTTCCTTTAGGAGAAATTTTGCTTTCTGTTGCTATGCATGGTGCCCCATACATTTCAGGGTCCCATCACGGTCCTCCTTTTCCGTTATTTGTCTTCTATTAACCTTTTTTGTTCAATTACAAGACTGATTCTAAACTATCAAAATTTTTGCAGCTACTCTCTCAGCGAACAGCTCATCCCCACCTCTGCCTCCTCATGGGGTACCTTCTACCCTTTTGGACTCATCTCTGTCGGCAATTGGGCCAAGTGGACCCCTAACAAAACCATCACAGGTGCTACCAAGTAACATGCTACCGTTTTCACCACCCGCTCCTCCACCGCCACCGCAAAGTGGTAGGAAACCTGCTTCATCACCGCCGCCGCCACCGCCATCCCCACCCCCACCCCCACCAAGTGGAAGTA
>OAMR01000305.1:970889-981937 GCA_900205405.1 Echinochloa crus-galli | reverse complement strand
CATTGCTACACCTGTCTCTTATACACATCTAGATGTGTATAAGAGACAGCACCCCCACCACTGCCCGACGCTAATAGAAAAACTCCTCCAGCCCCACCACCACCTCCCCTGATGACAGGAAAGAAAGCCCCTGCACCCCCACCCCCACCACCTCAAGCACCAAAGCCTCCTGGAACTGTACCTCCTCCACCACCCCCAAGCGCAAAGATCTCAAATGCACCAGCACCACCGCCACCATTATTGGGAAGGGGACGAGGCAACACAGCTGGATCAACTAAAGGCCGCGGCATTGGATTGGCGCAGCAAAGTAACCCTCCCAAAAAGGCTTCACTGAAGCCTCTGCATTGGGTGAAAGTTACTAGAGCAATGCAAGGGAGTCTCTGGGCTGATGCCCAAAAACAAGGGAGTCAGGCTAGGTAGCTGCTATTGACATTTTATAGCATGATTTTCTATTAACAATATGTTATCACATAGTTTTGCATCTGTTGGTTTACTATTGATGAGTTTAGATTTCTCATACCACTAGTTTAGAAAAGAAGATGTTATTTATGACGATTACTAGCTAGTTCTAGTATGTGCTATTTTTCATCATAAAATCTATCTTTTATTCTGGGCTTGGTGTTCCTTTTGCTTATTTAAGACATGGGCAGTCTCTTCACTAAAGTTTGTTCACTGTTGAACTGTTTGTTAGGGCTCCTGATATCGATTTATCCGAGCTGGAGAGCTTGTTCTCGACTGCAAGTGTAACTAGCACAAGTGAAAAGGGGGCGGCAAGACGTGGTTCAGCTATTAGCAAGCCAGAAATTGTTCATCTGGTATTAACAATTCCCATTTGTCTGTTACCTTTTCTCAAAACTCAAAACTAATTATTCTACTGATGTGTGAGAAATTTGGCTCTATTTAGTATAGAATGTTTTAAAGTTGTTTTCATACTGCTACCAAAATCAATTGCTTCCTCTCGCACTTATTTCATGACCTTTTCTGTTATTCGATATATCAGGACTTTGGAACTGTCCGTTATTATTGTTGGCAAACTACTGCATGCTATATGGTGACCAGAGCATCAGGGAATCTATTTATATTTTCTTTGTGTTTGCCCTTAGCTGATTGAAACTAGTCCATGCGAGGTTATAGTTCCATTTGGCAACATGGGTACAGAAATACAGGAATATGGTTCATTGGTATTGCATATTTTGTACAGAAATGTTGCCCTCTTTATGTGGTGATCCCTTTTTCCTTGGTATCCCATTGTCTTTTGTTTCCCGATTTCCTCTAGTCAATAAAAACAATTGAGCAACATCTGCCCCTCCCCCCAAAAAAGCACCCCATACTCACTTCTTCCTTAATTCAGCTTTGACATTAGTCTTCGTTGTAGTGCATTTTTTAAATCCGATATAACTGTGACATTAAAAAAGCTTTTCGAGTAAATATACACATAATTGTCCCATGTCCCATTTGAGCATTGGTGAAGATATCAATGACCATAGTTTCTTTTTCTTTTCACGCGATCCAAAAAATACCCCTCTTGTGATTGAAGTGAGTGTGCTGGTTATTTACTCCTTGTCGTTTCTGGAACATATATTTTGGACATGGCATCCGTGGCAATTGGTTTTATGCGTTCAAGAACCAAATAAAGCTTTGATATTAATTTTGAAGGGGAATATATACAACTACGACCATCCGTGACATTAATATATCAAGATATTATAGGTCAAACTTATAATTAAGGCTTCGTTTGGATGTATGCATTGGGGAGCTTGGTATTGAATTGGCCTCAATACCAAATCAACCAGGATATTGAAATGATATGTAATTCTAATTCTATTGTTTGGATGTCACTGTATTGGAGTTTAGAATCATAGGAAAAACTCAACTCAATTTTCTGTTTGGATGAACATAAGCACAGAATTGGTATCTGTTGGCTTCTTCCACCCTGATAGAGTATCGAGCAGGGAGGGGAGCAGCACGGGGTCAGCGGTGGAGGGTGGCAGGGAGCAGCCCGGCAGAGGGGAGCTGCACGGGGTCTCCAGCGGAGGGTGGCAGGGAGCAACCACGTGGGGCGTCGGGCTCATCGTAGAGAGAAGCATGCATGGCGGAGGGACTGCGGAGAGGCCGGCCTGGAGGGAAGCGGCGCGGAGCTGGCGACGTAGGGGAGCTGCGGATCGAGAGGCCGGCCTGGAGGGCTAGTTGCGAAGGGGTGTTGTGGAGAGGCCGTCGCCAGAGGGGAGCGACGCGGGGCTGGCGGCGGAGAGGTGCTGCGGAGAGGCCGTCGCCGGAGGGGAGCGGCGCGGGGCTGGCGCTGAAGGGGAGCAGCACGCCGGCGGTGGAAGGGAGCTGTGGAGGGAGAAAGATGCGAGAGGGAGAGACGATGCGGGAGGGCATACTCGATTCCAACCAATACGGAGGCCAATTGCTCGGTATCGTTCGGTGGGTCGAGGCTGCACACTCAATGCCGCTCGATATTGCCACAAGTTTCCAATTTTAATTCACAAGACCATCCAAACACTCGGTATTGGCAGCTACCAATTCCAATTCTAATTCCGAGGCCCGAATGCCAACATCCAAACGCAGGCTAATTGATTTCATGCTTTCCAAAGTGCCACCTTTTGTGACTGGATAGAATACATGTGATGATTCTAATTATCTGTAATTTTCCTCCCATATTGGTATCTTCAGTAAATATTCCCCTGTTCAATAGACTAATTTTTTGTTAGTTTCATTTCAGGTTGACATGAGACGAGCAAACAATTGCGAGATAATGCTTACTAAAATTAAAATGCCTCTGCCTGATATGATCGTGAGTTTACGTTCTGGTTCAACGTGTCTCTACCCATATTAAAGGAAGTGGGCACTCCAGTTCCTTTGACACACTGGCGACTCTTAGTGACTGCTGTTATTCAGTGCACTTGCCACGTTAACCTTATGGGCATACATTTATCATGGTGTCATTGACACCAACTCCCTACATTTATCATGGTTTCATATAGCATACAATTCATATGGCAGACAGTTTTTATTGATGCAATTGTGGGTACCCAAATATGAATGCTATAAGATATTTAGGAAGAAGTCCATTTTTGGCCCCCGGACTACCGTGGAACCTCAATTTTGATCCTTCAAGTTTAGAGTTGGACATCCATGACAGTTCAAGGGCCAAAAACACACTTCTACCAACTGTTTATAGCACTTCTTTCTTTATCTTAAATTCAGTGTTATCAGCTCGTTTTGCTAAGAATGCTGAGTAACCAACAATTTAAATGTTTGTTGTTTCTCTCTTTGCTAATGCAGCACATGTGATCATCATGTGTTAAAGCTACTGCCAAACTGTATTAGATTTCTAGATGATTTTTTTTTGTTTCTTAGGTAATTTATCACACCCATGACATTGTTCATAGTTTTATGTTGGCACTTCCAATAAACCTCAGACAGTCTAATTCTTATTGTTTTACGCCACATAATTTTATTTTGTGATTGTGTCTGGCAGAATGCAATCTTGGCTTTGGATACTTCTGTTCTTGATAATGACCAAGTGGAAAATCTCATTAAATTTTGCCCTACAAAGGAAGAGATTGAGATGTTAAAGGTAATTCTTGTCACTTGTTTTTGATTTGCACCTTATGATTTGACTTGCCTTCCTAATGGGTATTTTCCATCTAATGTTGTTTTTATCTTGAATGGGCTACCTTTTCTTTCTTGTCTCTCATTTCAGGGTTATAATGGCAACAAAGAAATGCTTGGGAAATGCGAACAGGTAATTTCGGCATTTTGTTTTCACATAGTGCCTCCTTTTGTGTACTGATGGAAGCTTTAAATGTCGTAGAGAGAGGCATGCATGGCGGAGGGACTGCGGAGAGGCCGGCCTGGAGGGAAGCGGCGCGGAGCTGGCGACGTAGGGGAGCTGCAGATCGAGAGGCCGGCCTGGAGGGGAGCGACACGGAGCTGGTGGCGGACGGGAGCTGCGGAGAGGTCGTCGCCGGAGGGGAACGACGCGGGGCTAGTTGCAGAGGGGTGCTGTGGAGAGGCCGTCGCCGGAGGGGAGCGACGCGGGGCTGGCGCTGAAGGGGAGCAGCACGCCGGCGGTGGAAGGGAGCTGTGGAGGGAGAAAGATGCGAGAGGGAGAGACGATGCGGGAGGGCATACTCGATTCCAACCAATACGGAGGCCAACTGCTCGGTATCGTTCGGTGGGTCGAGGCTGCACACTCAATGCCGCTCGATATTGCCACAAGTTTCCAATTTTAATTCACAAGACCATCCAAACACTCGGTATTGGCAGCTACCAATTCCAATTCTAATTCCGAGGCCCGAATGCCAACATCCAAACGCAGGCTAATTGATTTCATGCTTTCCAAAGTGCCACCTTTTGTGACTGGATGGAATACATGTGATGATTCTAATTATCTGTAATTTTCCTTCCATATTGGTATGTTCAGTAAATATTCCCCTGTTCAATAGACTAATTTTTTGTTAGTTTCATTTCAGGTTGACATGCGACGAGCAAACAATTGCGAGATTATGCTTACTAAAATTAAAATGCCTCTACCTGATATGATTGTGAGTTTATGTTCTGGTTCAACTTGTCTCTACCCATATTATAGGAAGTGGGCACTCCAGTTCCTGTGACACACTGGCGACTCTTAGTGACTGCTGTTATTCAGTGCACTTGCCACGTTAACCTTATGGGCATATATATATCATAGTCAACTGATTTCGCTGTATGCTAAACATCAGTGTCATTGACACTAACTCCCTACATTTATCATGGTTTCATATAGCATACAATTCATATGGCAGACAGTTTTTATTGATGCAATTGTGGGTACCCAAATATGAATGCTATAAGATATTTAGGAAGAAGTCCATTTTTGGCCCCCGGACTACCGTGGAACCTCAATTTTGATCCTTCAAGTTTAGAGTTGGACATCCATGACAGTTCAAGGGCCAAAAACACACTTCTACCAACTGTTTATAGTACTTATTTCTTTATCTTAAATTTAGTGTTATCAGCTTGTTTTGCTAAGCATTCTGAGTAACCAGCAATTTGAATGTTTGTTGTTTCTCTCTTTGCTAATGCAGCACATGTGATCATCATGTGTTAAAGCTACTGCCAAACTGTATTAGATTTCTAGATGATTTTTTTTTGTTTCTTAGGTAATTTATCACACCCATGACATTGTTCATAGTTTTATGTTGGCACTTCCAATAAACCTCAGACAGTCTAATTTTTATTGTTTTACGCCACATAATTTTATTTTGTGATTGTGTCTGGCAGAATGCAATCTTGGCTTTGGATACTTCTGTTCTTGATAATGACCAAGTGGAAAATCTCATTAAATTTTGCCCTACAAAGGAAGAGATTGAGATGTTAAAGGTAATTCTTGTCACTTGTTTTTGATTTGCACCTTATGATTTGACTTGCCTTCCTAATGGGTATTTTCCATCTAATGTTGTTTTTATCTTGAATGGGCTACCTTTTCTTTCTTGTTTCTCATTTCAGGGTTATAATGGCAACAAAGAAATGCTTGGGAAATGCGAACAGGTAATTTCGGCATTTTGTTTTCACATAGTGCCTCCTTTTGTGTACTGATGGAAGCTTTAAACTAAACTGTAGTTCTTCTTGGAGCTAATGAAAGTTCCACGTGTGGAGGCCAAGCTAAGAGTTTTTGCTTTCAGAATTACTTTCTCAACACAGGTTTGGTGACCCCTTTCCCCAAGCAATTTGCCAGGAATATCTTGTCTTGATAATTTTACAGTATGTGATTGGGATAAATGACCTTTTGGCAGGTAGAAGATCTAAGAACTAACCTAACCACCATAAACGATGCAACAAAAGTGGTATGCCGATACCCCATTAAAAAACTGAGGCATGTTTATACCCGTGTGCTGGCTCAATGGTTCAACTTATGCAGGTGAAAGAGTCTTTGAAGCTACGGCAGATAATGCAGACCATTCTCACATTAGGAAATGCATTGAATCAAGGGACAGCACGAGGTACCTTAGGAAGGTGCTTCTATGCTTCACCCCGTGAGGCACGAGAGTTCCACTAACCCAACAGTGAATTTGAATCATTTTACCCCTTGGAGAGCTCCAAGATTCGTGTAACTTGCATTGAAGGGGTGAAGCATGGAAGCAAAGTTCCTGTCAAATAACTGTAGATAAGTCATATGCAATGCCTTTCTCTGATAACATTGCCTAATGCCCTGATTTGTTGTTTGATTAAACAGGATCTGCTGTTGGCTTCAGATTAGACAGCCTTCTTAAACTGTCAGATACGCGAGCTAGAAATAATAAGATGACTCTGATGCATTATTTGTGCAAGGTATTCACTTGTCAGAGAAATTTGTTATAAATGTACTATATTCACATGCTATTGTTCTTTATTACATATCACAATCAATTTTTGTTCGAAATGTCCAAAACATTAGCATGCACGTACCCTCTCTTCTCTAATATGGCAGAACACAACCCCAGGGGCAGTGGCCCCTTGTTATGGATCTGCTAGGATTGAGAGGGGAAGTTGAGGGCCACGCTACAGTACCCGCGGTACTGTTCACGTGGCTAGGGTTGCAGGGGCGCGAGGAATGCCAGCCGCGGGGCTGCTGCCCGCGGCCGGCAAGAGGGAAGGGGTTTCCTTCTAATCTCTTGCTTGATTAGATTGATACCTGTCTCTTATACACATCTAGATGTGTATAAGAGACAGGGCTGGCAAGATGGAAGGGGTTTCCTTCTAATCTCTTGCTTGATTAGATTGATACCTGTCTCTTATACACATCTAGATGTGTATAAGAGACAGGGCTGGCAAGATGGAAGGGGTTTCCTTCTAATCTCTTGCTTGATTAGATTGATACCTGTCTCTTATACACATCTAGATGTGTATAAGAGACAGGGCTGGCAAGATGGAAGGGGTTTCCTTCTAATCTCTTGCTTGATTAGATTGATACCTGTCTCTTATACACATCTAGATGTGTATAAGAGACAGGGCTGGCAAGATGGAAGGGGTTTCCTTCTAATCTCTTGCTTGATTAGATTGATACCTGTCTCTTATACACATCTAGATGTGTATAAGAGACAGGGCTGGCAAGATGGAAGGGGTTTCCTTCTAATCTCTTGCTTGATTAGATTGATACCTGTCTCTTATACACATCTAGATGTGTATAAGAGACAGGGCTGGCAAGATGGAAGGGGTTTCCTTCTAATCTCTTGCTTGATTAGATTGATACCTGTCTCTTATACACATCTAGATGTGTATAAGAGACAGGGCTGGCAAGATGGAAGGGGTTTCCTTCTAATCTCTTGCTTGATTAGATTGATACCTGTCTCTTATACACATCTAGATGTGTATAAGAGACAGGGCTGGCAAGATGGAAGGGGTTTCCTTCTAATCTCTTGCTTGATTAGATTGATACCTGTCTCTTATACACATCTAGATGTGTATAAGAGACAGGGTCGGGGCGGGGGCTTCGCGCGCCTCCTGATACCGCAGCAACCGGCGCATCTTCTGAATCCGCCCTCCCTCGAGAAGGCTGCGCACTGCCGCTTGGAGGCGCACCACCGCGGACGTTGGACAGGTACGCACCTCCTGGAACATGATTGTTGCTGCTGCCGGAATCCCACCCGTAGGGGTGCGCCGCCTCTAAGGTGCGGCGCTGCAACAATGGAATGGAGTAGTAGGCGAATCGGGACGGCGCCGGAATAACGGTCACAGGTTGGATCGAAACCAAAGCCATCTGATACCAGTTGTTATGGATCTGCTAGGATTGAGAGGGGAAGTTGATGGCCACGCTACAGTACCCGCGGTACTGTTCACGTGGCTAGGGTTGCAGGGGCGCGAGGAATGCCAGCCGTGGGGCTGCTGCCCGTGGCTGGCAAGATGGAAGGGGTTTCCTTCTAATCTCTTGCTTGATTAGATTGATACATCACCTCTCATTATATAGAGGTTTACTTGACCCTAAATAATAGACTACCAATCTGGTACTATTATCTCTAATCCTAATGGGCCTGCCGAGCCAGCCCATTAGACCCTTGACTCTCCTAACACCCCTCTACATGATGTTGTGCTAATTTTGAACCACACATATTTCTGGTTAATATTTATCAGCTTCGTTAATCTTTATGCATGAACCTTTTAGATCCACTGTGTATATCACAATTATTAATGCCCTGTATAGATTAATTTCCTTTTTCTGTCTTTCCCCCTTTTTGTTTGTGTTAAATGTACTGTTGGTTTCAACTCTAGCCTACCCAGCTTGCTGGGACAAACTGACAAAGGCTTTTTTTGTTGTTGTCGATGAGGAGGCAAGGCGATCGAATTATCCTAGTTCGGTTGGTAGTTGGAGATTTGGCTCTGAATGTGATCAGTGCCTATGCCCCACAGGTAGGCCTTAGTGAGAGCACCAAGATGCAGTTTTGGGAGGATTTGGATAGCATGGTTAGTACCGTGCCTATCAGCGAGAAACTCTTCATAGGAGGAGATCTCAACGGCCATGTAGGTGCGTCTAATGTAGGTTTCGAGCGAGTGCACCATTTGTCAAACCACTATTTGTTAATCCGATTCTTGCTTAAATTTTAAGAAAACAAACCTAAGATGGACTCACATCTTGCAATGTTTGTAGCTTGCAGGTGATTTTTTTTTGTCATATTCAGAAGCAAACACCACAGCCAGAGGAAACCAGAGCTTCATGGAACAGACTTTCTTCCACAGGTATTGAAGCATATACGCTGCATATATACCGTACTGAAAAGAAGAAAGCACCTGTAGTGGAAAAGAAACAAAGCCAATATAATACCCATGCAAATTCCCATGTCGGACATGTATACAAACTTATATGTATATATGGTGCCTCAATTAATCACTGCTAAACTTTTACTCGCAAAAAAAATTAATCACTGCTAAACTTTACAGCTTGTAGCTTTAGGCTTCCTTGTGAGGTATTAACTGAGCATTAGTCATGGTCTCATGGATGATGAAAAGGTGAGTTATTTAGTATTTGAATAATTAGATGTTCGTTATGGTAAATTGATTCAGCCTTTTATGTGGGAGATATATCATGTATAATATTAATTTTTTGCTACGGAGATTAGCTGAATTTATTTGCTTTTTTTTTTAAAAAAATACAATACGAATTTGTCATCTTTATTTCTCATAAAATTCCATATCAATATGTTTAATTTATTATTATATACCATAGGCTTTCAAAATAATGATAAATAAATCATAATGTATTTTTTAAAAATAATTTATGATTGCCTCTATTATACCACAAACTTTCAACTTAAAACAACATTTGTTGCATGGAGAAACAAAAAAGACAATCTTACGAAGGATCGATTAAGATAGTTGCTGGTGCAAACTGAACCAAAACATATTTAGGGGGTTATCCAGACTTTGTCCATACTTGAGGGTGGGAATTTGGAGTTTTTCCTTTATTAGCTTATAATTTAATCTTTTCTAGCCTTTATCTTTAATTATTTTACTTATAACATTCTTCCTTCCTCTTTCCAATGGCCATGCACAACATCAGTCTGCGCTGCAAGTCAACACTATCCATATCCTACTCCTGCATTTCACTGCACAATCTTGCAAGATGCCCCAAAGAATTTCTTTTTTTCCAGTCACTATGTTATTCTTCTGACCAACCAGATTGGAACAAAATATGTTCAATGTGAAAGTTCCATACGGCAGATTGCATTTTGACATGACTTCAAGGGTTACTGTTTCTTGTGAAAAAATGATTTTACAACCCCCAGAATAAGGATATTAACATGGTTTCACCTCTAGCCTACCCCAACTTGCTTGGGACAAAAGGCTATGTTGTTGTTGTTCAAATTACTAGCGTAAGTATGGATAAAGTTTGAATAACCCCCCAAAGTATGTTTTGGTTCATTTTACACTCATAATTATCTCAATCAATGCAATCTACTCCTTTGTAAGATTTGTATTTTTTGTTCCTCCATGCACAGGTGGGGTTTTAAATTAAAATTTTGTGGGATGATATAGGGCCACATATATTTTTTTTAAAAAAATACAATACGAATTTGTCATCTTTATTTCTCATAAAATTCCATATCAATATGTTTAATTTATTATTATATACCATAGGCTTTCAAAATAATGATAAATAAATCATAATGTATTTTTTAAAAATAATTTATGATTGCCTCAATTATACCACAAACTTTCAACTTAAAACAACATTTGTTGCATGGAGAAACAAAAAAGACAATCTTACGAAGGATCGATTAAGATAGTTGCTGGTGCAAACTGAACCAAAACATATTTAGGGGGTTATCCAGACTTTGTCCATACTTGAGGGTGGGAATTTGGAGTTTTTCCTTTATTAGCTTATAATTTAATCTTTTCTAGCCTTTATCTTTAATTATTTTACTTATAACATTCTTCCTTCCTCTTTCCAATGGCCATGCACAACATCAGTCTGCGCTGCAAGTCAACACTATCCATATCCTACTCCTGCATTTCACTGCACAATCTTGCAAGATGCCCCAAAGAATTTCTTTTTTTCCAGTCACTATGTTATTCTTCTGACCAACCAGATTGGAACAAAATATGTTCAATGTGAAAGTTCCATACGGCAGATTGCATTTTGACATGACTTCAAGGGTTACTGTTTCTTGTGAAAAAATGATTTTACAACCCCCAGAATAAGGATATTAACATGGTTTCACCTCTAGCCTACCCCAACTAGCTTGGGACAAAAGGCTATGTTGTTGTTGTTGTTGTTGTCGATGAGCTAGGCTAGTACCAGTCCATTGTATCATGCACATTGAGTGCCACATAGGATTTTTAGATGACATGGCAAGAACTTAATGAAGAGTGACGAATCCAACTCATTCAAAACTGAACCATACAATTGACCGACAATTCATAGTCACAAACATATGTAACGATTAATTATTTTGTGGGATCTAAGAAACAACCTATGACACTACATCATGTAGTTGTATCTAAAAAAATCTTGGCCAGCAGTGGGGGAAAGACCACCCCACAGTTTTGTATAAGCAGAGAAGACCTCAGCCTTACCAGCCGACGAC
>OAMR01000305.1:951877-969899 GCA_900205405.1 Echinochloa crus-galli | reverse complement strand
GTCACGCCCTCCGCCGCCACCTCCGCCCCGCCGCCTACACCACCCACCGGGGGTCCTCCACCGCCCGGCCGGCGCCCTCGCCGCCCGGCTTCCATCACCGCCGCCGCCTTCCAACCCCCTTCTAGATCCGCCGGCGACCGGAGGCCCCCCAGGTATCCCTGGAACCCTAACCCGGCGCCACCCTAACCTTCTTCTCCAGCTCCGGCAAGTGGCGCTCGGCAGCACAAGTGGGTCGCGCGCAAGCGCGTCCGCGCGACCCAACGCGCTATAAACTTAACGTCATATATTGACCTTGAACCATTTTCTTTTGAGAACATCTCCCATGCAAGTTACAGTCCCGGGGAGGTGGTGATCAAGGATTGCCTGTGTTCTTTAAAGTTTTCAGAAAACCGATGGTAAATGGCTGAAGACCTAACCAAGGCTTGACTTAAGCTTGCTGGGCGTGTTAAGTATGAGCTATCTTAGTTATTGGCCAGCTTCTCGCGGTGGACCGGTTAGAGCGTTGAACTCTAGGAGTCGTTGAAACTCCCGTCCCGACCCGGGTTCGAAGCACGGCACTTTCTCTTAGAACAAAGCCTGGTGGGAGTCTTCCACCATGGTCGATTTTTTTTTACCTTTAGTTATTGTGAACTTGACTGATTTACACTGTTTACAAACTATTTAATCTGGCATTGACTAACTTTACTTTATTAACTGCAAGCATGCTTTTTGGTCAGAAATGTGGGTGGTTCCCAGTAGTAAATTGGTTGTGTCCAGGTACTGGTCTAGTTCTAGTTTTCCAAACATAGGCGCTATATACGTGGGCAACTGGTCAGTTTTAAAGCAAACCTCATCTTCTACTTTTGTTTTACATCATAAAAAACAACACGCGCTCATAAAAGCGACATGCTAATATTCCACCTCATTTGATGCCAGTTAATGAATAGTAGTGACTTTTAACCCACTGTCCTGGTGAGGCTACTTTGCTCTTTGCACGCCAAATTCAGTCGCCTCTTGGCTGCCTTATGCCTGTTAGTGTGCCACCTTTCTTTCTTATTTTGCAGCATTTACACAATTTAGCTAACTTCTTTCCATTTCTATTACATGCTAGCTTCTTGCTGAGAAAATGCCTGAACTTCTTGATTTTGACAAAGACCTAATTCATTTGGAAGCAGCTTCTAAGGTATTTCAGTTACCTTATCTTTTGCACTTCTAGATGGGTAATGAGCTTTCTACTCATCAAATATGTTACGGAACAACTGATTTTGTTAATTCCCACAGATCCAACTGAAGTTGCTTGCAGAAGAAATGCAAGCAATAAACAAAGGTCTTGAGAAGGTGGAGCAGGAGTTGGCTGCTTCAGAAAATGATGGTGCAATTTCAATTGGCTTTCGCAAGGTAAGAAAGTGTTTTTCTCTTCTTTTGGCACTTGCTAGATGGCCGTACTTAAATCAGTTTACATTTGTCCAGCATGTTAAGATGCTCTAGGATCTTAACATTTAAGGCAAAAACGAGAGAGTACTTGTCCCCATATGGTGCACTCACTAAATTTCCTGTATTTTGCTTCCTCTTCTTACCCTGCCATCTCAAAGGCTATAAAAATAGCGGGACTCTCCATCAGTGGTGAAATATTAGCAGTTTGTGTATTTTTCTGATTTGTATTTCTATATGTAAATCAGTAAAAGTACATGTAAACTTATGTACCATCGACATGCCTGAAATAAGCATATCGAATTAGATTTTGCACATATGCAGTAGGTGAACAATAATAATGATCTTGGTTGATTCTACAGGCATTGAAAAGCTTTCTTGACGCAGCAGAAGCTGAGGTTAGGTCCCTCATTTCCTTGTATGCTGAAGTGGTGAGTCCCTGCTATAAAAAGTATTTACGTCATTTTTCTGTTTTTGTATAGATTCTGATAGTTTTAGTCTTGCAGGGAAGAAATGCTGATTCCCTAGCTCAGTATTTTGGTGAGGATCCTGCACGGTGCCCTTTCGAGCAAGGTATATTTTAGACTTTGTATTATTTCAACATTTTACTAGTCATTGGTTCGTTGGTCATAGCTTCATGCTATCCTGTCTAAACATGCTGTGATAGATGCTAACGCCAATGGATTTTTCTTTGGATTAGAAGATTTAAGCTAAAATTCACAAGCCAATGGGTCAAAGTTAAAGTTTGACTTAGAACAAGGCTAAAATGAACTACGTTTCTCTTAGCCCCTTTGAGTCTTTGCAGTGATTTTGGCTTTGCCCAAACTTACTTTTATGGAAGTTGCTAATCCCAGCAATTGATTAGCTACTTGAAATGTAGGGAGTAATGTTCTCTTAACCCCTTTATCTATGTGGTGACCTGATCACAGCTATTAGGACTGGATCTGACTGCTGTTTCGAACAAAAAACTGGGAACCAGGGCCTCTGCTGGTCCAATCCGTGTAAAAGATCGAAAGCAAGCGAACCTATCCAACCAGTGCTCGCTCTAACGCGGAGTGTGGCATCGCACTGGGCGCACTGGCTCAAGAATGCTTGGATAAGGGGAAAGCGTGGGATCGAACTCACGATCTGAGACTTGGGAGGCAGTGTTTGCACCACTGAGCTAAGAGCTTGATGCTACTAAAATCAATATATTTGAACTGCTATAAACCTGTGGCCCACTGGTTGAATAATCAAACCGTGAACTGATGACTTCGCCGGTTCGATGCCCAGTTCGGTATCAATAACTATGGACCTGACTGCCTGTGCCCTTAAGTTCCTCTGGGGATTGAACTTGATTGGCACTAACCTATTTTCTTGCACAACTGTTTGTAGTTCTTATGTTTACCTGACTAGTTATTACTTGTTTTATTTTCAGTGACATCAATTTTGGTTATTTTCGTAAACATGTTCAAAAAATCACGTGATGAAAATGCTCGAAATGCGGAGGTTGAGAAAAAGAAACTGGAAAAGGAAAAGGCAAGCACATCTGCTAAATAAGTCTTGGAATGAGACTACCGCTATGCCAAAGTTCCATCTTTGTGAAGCTGGACTATGTTACAAGGAGGACTTGCTGCACAATTTCAGAACCTGCTTCAAAATATTTAGTATACGAGAGAGGTGGTGTCAGGAACCTCGCCATCTGGCTGCCATCCGTTAAATGGTAGACTCTTAACTACATTCCTTATATTTCTATTCTTAAGTTTTAGCGATTTCTGCCTGCGTATATTTATGGTTTGAAAATCTTATATCCAAAAATGCTGTATTTATTAGGAGTTGCCATATCTTTTATCCTGAACTCAAATGTTATTTAAGGACATTTTCTAATACTCATGTTGGGTCTTTCCCCCACTTTTTTGCAGGTAGCCTTTGCGAATGCCAAGATTTTGGAGCGCTCTCTGCTCATCTCCAGTTGGGATCTATGGACATCAGATTACTGGACAAAGATACGGACGCCACGGCTTGTGCAATTTTTGTATGTATAAATATAGCAGTTACTGGGGTATATCTGTCTTACTTGTACATAGAACTAGCCGGAGGCCCCACACCGGAATGGAGCAAACAACACAAGTGTTCTTGTTTTCGAGAAATAAACACGAGTGTTGTATAATGCTACTGTATTACCATGGAAGAAACAAATCAGAGGCATTTTAATCCAAATCCTCTGTATCCTAATCTGCTGACCAATGCGTTGCTAAATATTGCAAGGCATTTTACTGTTTTGTCTTGCTAGAAGTAGAGGTAATCATAGATCTGTTTTGTCTCGCTAGAAGTAGATGCAACTATAGATCATTCTACTTGTATGCTAGAAATGTTGTATGGAACTTGCTCTTCACTGTTATTGCATATTGTTTATTTGCTTATTTCTTGCGCTGATGCTGGGAACCGAGTTCATCTCTTGAGGCTGAGGAAGGAGAGAGCACAAAAGCGTCAGAGGTCGCGCGCATCAGTGCGACCTTGCTCTAGGTACCACGGCAAATAATCCAAATCAACCACCGGAAGAACCATGACCGTGATGGTAAGCAGATGTTGAGGAGTACACTCCTTTTGTTTTTGATCGATGGCGGGCGACACTAGGCAGAGAGGGTCAAACGCTCGTGGATAAAGAAATCTGATGCAAACGATGCTTCCAATTCGCTGCACCCAAACATTGCTGTGTCTTGCACTTAAGTAACTAACGTACAATTCAGTGGAATTTTTCGTCCATCAAAAGATATAATGTACATGAAACGGATTACCTTGCACGTACATTCGCAGTTTTTATCCCCTTTGGCTAACCAGATCAGGGACAGTCAAGAAAAGCTTGCAGTAAAGTCTGAATCGTTTTCTGATCACAGCCTGCGATTCCTGTTCTTGCTCAAATTCATGTGTCAGCAGACAGCAGCTCCATGACACATATGCTTCGTGTAAAAGACCATATTTATTTTGACCGGAAAACAGTAGTAGTAGTAGCAGCAGCAGCTCCGTACTGTCGTACTGATGCTCACCAAAATATGGTCAAATTAATTTGGTCAATTTGCATTGATCCCTGCCTTGCATCCACGCCATTTTTACCCGTGAAACTAGAACCTAAAATTTCTATTTCTACAAACATATAAAAAAATCAATGATAAAATTGAAAGCACAAATGCGGGGAACACGAAAAGGTACATAAGATGATTTGGCAATTTTCGTAGCTTCAGATGCAACTATGTTCCTAGAAATTATAATAAAGTAGCTCATACCCTAGCGGCAGAAGGGAGCCTGTCCCTGAAGGTGGTGATTCCCACTGGGAAACCACTCCACTCTTTGTGTGTGACCTTGTGGCCAGCGACACTGCTGAGCCTATGTGTTAATGGAAGTTCCTTTCCATGCAAAAAAAAAACTTTACGGCTTATGATGCAATTTCCACATGTATTTCACGATATGGACACATGAAAGCATGGATTTGCTGTGGGCTTACCTCCAACTCAAGGGGTGTTTAGTTCCTGGAAAAGGGAAAAAGTGAAGTGAAAAAGTCACATCGGACACTGTAGCATTTTTTGTTTGTTTGTGGTAAACATTATCCTACCATGACCTAACTAGGCTTAAAAGATTCGTCTCATCGTGTACATCAAAACCATGTAACTAGTTTTTTTTTATTTATCCACGTTTAGTACTTCATGCATGAGGAGAGAGATTTGATGTGATAGGTGAATAGTGAAGTTTGAAGAGAGAATTTTTAGAAGTTTGATGATGTGACCGGGAACTAAATCGGGAACTAAATAGGGCAACTGAGAGTCTGAGACCAAGCAATCAAATCTCATGAATTTGTCTCATATCATTTGAAGACACGTATGATTTCGTGATCGTCTTGCTATCTAAGGACATAACAAAGCACTAAGGATTTACACGCATCGTCTCAGCGGAGCATTAGCAACACAGCTTGATCGGCGCTCCTCGACGTGCTGCAAGTAGAACTGGGTCGGCATCCAGACACTCCTGCGCCACCTTGCGTACTCGCTGAACGCCCACCCGTGCGCCCTGGGCGGCGCCACGGCCTCGCGCTCCACTCCGCCGTCTCCGCCGCCGCAGCCGCGACGCCGCGCGTGCAGAATCCATACCCGGCCCGGCGCGCCGGCCTGGACGCCGCCACCGTCGCCTTCGAGACGCGCTTCGGCGACGACGGCGGCGGCATCGAAAGATCAGCTGCCATCTACTGCTTGCAAGCTCCACGCCGATCCGGAGCTCCCAACGACGGCCGGGTTATAACCCTGCACATCCGGAACGCGGGAATCAACGCCATTACTGGTCCGCGCGCTGCATTTGTTCGGCGGGCGCGATGGTTCGATGGGTCTGGGCGTGGGTGGCATCCGGCCGGTTGCGCTGGCCACGCTCGACTGCAGGGCGCAGGCACCCATCGGAGCCGCCGCTAACAGCAGCAGGCCCCAGGCCAGTAGCAGCGCCCGAGAGGCACAGCTGCAGTCTTGACAGAATTAGCTCGGGTTGGTTCAGACGTTGGAGGAGAAGGGCTCGTTTGGTTTGCCACCAATGCCGGCCAAACCAAAATTTTGGCCTGCCCCTTAGGAATTGGCGTTCATTTGGTTCAGCACCCGCATTTGGCTTGTCAATCTTTGCCAAAGTAAAATGCACAGCAACGCGGGCGAGAACGTGGGCGAGCAAAAGGCTCACCAAATATTTGGTGGCCAACAGCAGGAGGTGGAAAGGACGTGGCACCACAACATTGGCTACGCGGAGCCCTATATGGTAGGTTATTACTACTTTAAGTGGTAATATTTCTTTAATGGTTGATCTAATTATAAATTTGTTGGCACATTTTTATTCATGACAATTTAATCTACAAAATAAGATCTTTCTTGACTATATATTTTAGTGTAAAAATAATTATAGCAAATGGACCCACATGTCATCCTAAGAAATTTATGAATTTGGTAAGACTTGGCAAGGTTGCAATCCAAACATATATTTACCAACGTTTTGGCATAACCAACGATTTGGTCATGACCAACTTTTGGCAGGGCAAGATGGGGCATAAACCAAACATGCCCGAAGACAGGCCACCATGGACGAAGGCGGAGGATCATAAAAATACGCCAACGGCTTATGAAAGCGTCTCATGTAGGAGTGTATGAGATTCTGTAAACGAAGGGAGAAGGCGTAACCTGTGGTCTGAAGGCGTAAAACTCTGACGTTGCAGTTGGCCAGTCGCGCAGGCGCAGTCGGTTCCGATCTCCAGCGCTCGACCGCAGCGTGACGACGGAAGGAAGAAGGGTCTCGGAGGCGTAGCGGAGGACCCCACCTGCCGTCTCCGATGGGCTTCGCCGGGCGGGTGTCCGCGCTGCTCCTTCTCCTGGTCGCCGGCGCAGTCGCCACCGACCAGATCTTCACCGACTCGGGTGAGCACCGCCGGGACGCGCTAATCTCACCGGCGCCCCTCTTTCCCCGATCCCTCTCCTTGTATAGTCTTGCTAAACCCCACGAATCCACCGCTTCGTCGATGCGTTTGCGTTGTTCCTCTGACGGACCTCGATTCTCGAGTCGACTGGCGATCCGGCTGTAGGTCGATTCTTGCGAGTTGCCTGGCGCCCATTACTTCTCGAGATCTAGCACCGCGTAGTTGGAACTTGAAAATACTTGCCATTTTGAGCCTGTGGCATCTGGATATGCTAATGGATTGCCATTTTGAGCCTGTGGCATCTCGATATGCTAATGGATTGCTAGATGGTTTTATAGTGTTATAATCGTGCTTTGGTTTGACTGATTAGACCTGAACTCTCTCCTGATCTTCAGGTGTTCCATTTGGGCGGAGTTCGCGTGAGCCGAGATACCACGTCGAGTTCCATCCAGTTGATTCGCCCTTCCAACCGGTAAGATTGCTGATGGATTGTCCATCTGAATTGTTTTTTGTAGCAAATCAAGCGATTTCTTTTGCTCTAGCTTAATTTTTGTAGTTGATTATGTGTGGCCTTATGGATATTATGTTCTAGTGAACTGCAATTGATACTACTTCAAATTTACGAGCAATTCTTGAACATGTATATGTGAATAAATCATTCTTGACTTTACTACAATTGGTCATTGGGGTGTGTAAGGACAAGTGACTAATTCAGGCAGTGCTCGCTTACCACGTTTCTACTGAATGATATAATTTTCATGTCATTTTTGTCAGCTCTTATTGAGTTTGTCGTCTTACATTTTGTGGTCTAAAGGCTACTGGTTGGCATAATTCAAACCTTACCCTCTTATCCTAACTAGAGACAATTGTGGTGTCTTCAACAGGAGAATAGCCAGGAATCAGTACCAATGGCTAACCATGAGGGGAAACATTTTATGTGCTATCTACCAGTTGAAGAAACTAAAACCATGAAGTCAATTCTCCCACAAAATGCTACTAATGTTATAATAGAAAGTGACAGGAGAATTAAACCAAAGGAGCCAGATGAGCTGCTTGAGCTTCTCAAGGATCAGTGTTTCTACAGGGTGAGCATGCAACTCTTTTCTTTATGCACAGGCAGGCATAATCAATTACTGGTCATCAGTTTGTGTGTGCTTGGGGAAGAAAAATCTGACTATCATGCATTTTGGCGCAGCACGAAGGTTGGTGGTCTTATGAGTTTTGTTATCACGGAAGAATCCGGCAGGTTCATGTAGAAGGTGAGAAGGTAAGAGTTTCTCTCCCCTTCAGTTCCTCCTATTGCTCAGGCTTGCAATTATAGTATTTTTGCTAGTCTTTTTTTTTTATTTCCATCGCCCCAAACACACCTTTGGAAGTCACAGTCCAAGATTCCATAGCTTTTAACTGTAGAGACAAGTTCTGATTTGAGTTAAATTGCAGAAAATGAAGTACTTTGCCATTTCTTCGAATAATTTTAACTGTACTGTAACTTCAATTATGTACTATATCTATATAATTTGATGTTGTCATATATGCAATCTAAAGTGGCTAGACCTCTTGTCTAGAAATGCCACGCTAATTTTGTTTCTGTTTCTGAAGGTTATTCAAGAATATGTTCTAGGTGAATATGACAATGATGCAACTACTGCTTACCATGAAAATAGCACCTCTGAGTTTTCTGATGATGACCATCATGTGAAAGATATTTCTAAGAGGTGCTGTACAAAAATCTCTTGAAGGCATAGATGAGCGACATAATATCTCTGGGTTCAAAGCTCACTTGATGAATTTCTGCTGCCATTGTTTTGTTGCAGATATCATGTCCACTTGTACACAAATGGAACTGTCTGTGATCTCACAGACATACCCCGGGAAACTGAGGTGAGAAAGAAAAAGACACCATGGATCTATTATAATGTGTTTCTAAGTAAAGTGGTTTTGTCACTACAGCATCAAGTATTCATTTCAGTACATTTGACTGTTCACACCCTGCCTTCTTCCTACAGGTTAGATTTGTCTGCTCAGAGCCCACTGTCCTGATCAGTTCAATCAAGGAGATCTCTTCCTGCAAATATGTTGTAACAATTCAAACCCCGATGCTTTGCAAAAACCCGTAAGTGCTAACACTCTCCCCTTGTGTAGTAATCCCTATATTTGCAATATCTGAGCTTGTTATCTTGTTCTGCTTGCAGATTGTTCCATCAAGAAAAACGGACCCTCTCCATCCACTGCAACGAGTTGCCTGCTGAAGTAGAACCCACTGTCACTGTGGAGGATGACTCGCTTCCACTTCCAAAAGAAGCGCAAATCTCCATCATTCCTGATCAGGATGAGCTACGTGATCTCACAGGTTATGCTACTTGATTTCCCTCCAATAATGTATGTCTGATGTAGAAGAAACTGTTATTTTGGAGGTGCAGTAGAAACTGAGCAACACTACAGTGGCACATGGTGCTCCTTGTAAAGCAGACTGGGATTACCGGTCTCTAAAGCTAATTATAGGGGATGATTACGAAGGAAGAGAATTTCTCTGTACTTGTAAAGGAAACAATGAGTCACTAACATTTGCTTGAGCAAACGTTGAAAGGCTGGTATGGGAGCAACTTTTTTCTAAGTATTATTGCCGTAGTGTGATGAACAATCTGCTGAAAGTTGGGACCTTTTAGTGCCCAGAGAGAATTGTTTAATTGTTAGGATGGCTTGATCATCTTCTTTGGCAATTTTAAAGTTATACATGCAAATTCCATGTAGCAAAGCATGTGCTTCAGGGCTTAGAAAATATGGATACGTGTTCTTCTAGTGCAGATCAAGGCAACTTGGAGGGTCAAAAGAAAATTATTTAATGTTAGGATGTCTTCGATAATTTTCATTTTGTCACTTTACAGTGTCATACAAAGGCACAAAACCCAAGAAAGACGTGCTAAGTAGCCCTGAAAAATGGTTTTCAGACAAAAACATGCTTCCTAAAACTCATGTAATAAAATCAAATAATTTATGACGAAGCTAAATTAGACTATCATAATAAAAGTCTATCTTCGAGATGAATCTACACAAACAATTTTTATATCACAACTTAGGATATCATAAGTCTGAAATTGATCGATCGGAGGAGAATTCGCATGTAATTGCGGAGGGTGGACACCAAGGCAGTCTGCTAAGTCAAACAAGACGATCTCCTTGATATTTTTATGCTGCTACGAAGAAACTTCGAGCTGTACTTGGTCAACTGAAGATATCTTCAACGAATCAACTTGGCTGTATGAAATGATGGTCAGATGGTGCTCTGTGAACCTAAAGAAGATTTCAAGGAAACTTGAATGCTAACTTTTGTGTTCACAGGACCTAAGAAAAAAAAAATTAAGCCAAAAACTAAAGTGGTTCAGAAAATGTTAATTGCAGACCGGAAAAATTCATACAACTAGCAACGAGACAGGAAATTTGAAGAGGGGAAAAAAGGTCGGTTCGTGAATCGTCACATCCCGTGATGGAAGATCTCAAGGCGAACTGTTCTTCCAGAGAATTTTAGGAGGAAAATGATATCTTTTCTCACTGACATGTGGGCCAGATGGTAGGTAACACCACGAGCCAGCGAGCGGGTCCCGCTCCGACTTGCCGGCCAATCAGATCGAAGAGCTGTATCCCCGCGTCCATATCCCACATGGCCGGACGCGGAGGTTCAAGCCAAGCAATGCTACTGATCCATAGCCTACCCTTCCACTGTCATGTGGTCCCATGTCACTCTGGCCCCACGAGTCATTGATAACATAGGCGGCAACACGAGAGTCACATGGTTGGTGTAGCCGTCCGTACTCGGAATTAACGTAAATTGACTGTGCTCTTTGGTTTAGGAAGATACTTTCATGAGAGAAGCAAGAACAGGGGGGAAAGAGTTGAAATAAACAAAAATTGTAAGAGGGATAAAGCTCAGATCTCTCTCTCCACAGTTCAACGCCCCAGCCTCCCTCTCAATCCAATCCCCCTTGCTGCTCTCCGCCCATTCCTTCCCAAGATTCATCTTCTTGCCTCCAATCTCTTCTCCATATAGAGGATTAATTTTGGCTTCGAAATCTCGCCATCGCCGACGGAGGGGGCTAAAAGAAAAGCAAGCTGCTTTGCGCCGTAAGAGTCGCCATTGCCCACCACATCTCCTGAGATCTCAACTCAACCCCCCTGTCAGTAGGATAGGTACTCGGATTTTTCGTCCAATTTTGCCCTTGGAGCTGTAGATTGGGTGCGTGTTCCCTTCCATTCGTGTTTGGATTTGGCATTTGGGATTTTGGATCCTGTTCCTCCCACCACTTTTGGCACAATTTGTTCTCGTACCCGGTCTTGCCTAGAATTTCCCATATTCTTCGTGGCTTTCTGATCCATCTTTGATGCGCCAAGAGGCGAGATGAACACGAATTACTCGGCGCTCCCATTAACCTCCCCCTCCATCGAGCTCCAATCCAACGGGGCCAAATCCGGCGCCGCCGCCAATGGCGCCCTCAACGGCCACGCCAAGATCTCCAAGCAAGATTCATTCCTGGGAGGGGTTGAGGAGGGCGGCGGCGGCTGCGGCGGGGAGCACGACGAGCTGCCGCTCATCGGCGACGGCCCCGCCGGGCCGCCGGAGGGATCCAGCGTGCCAGCCGCGGTGTTCAACCTCGCCACCTCAATCATCGGGGCCGGCATTATGGCGCTCCCGGCCACGATGAAGGTGCTCGGCGTCGCTGTAGGGCTTGTCTCCATCCTGATCATGGGGATTCTCTCCGAGATCACCATCGAGTTGCTCGTGAGGTTCTCGGCGTACTGCCGCGCGCTGTCGTACGGCGAGGTCGTGCACAGGGCGCTAGGCCGGCCGGCGAGCATCGTGGCACAGATGTGCGTCATCATCAACAATGCTGGAGTCCTAGTGGTGTACCTGATCATCATCGGAGACGTGATGTCCGGGTCACCGAAGCACATCGGCGTCATGGATCAGTTGATTGGCCATGGTGAGTGGGATAACCGAAAGCTGCTGATCTTGGTGGTTCTTGTGATCTTTCTGGCGCCATTGTGCGCACTCGAGAAGATTGACTCACTGAGCCTGTCATCAGCTGCGTCGGTTGCCCTAGCTGTCGTGTTTGTTGTTGTCTCCTGCATCATTGCCTTGATCAAGATTGCCGAGGGCAAGATCAGCATGCCAAGGATGGGGCCAGATTTCAGCTCAAGAGCAGCGATGCTAGACTTGCTTGTGGTGATACCGATCATGACGAATGCCTACATCTGCCACTTCAATGTCCAGCCAATCTACAATGAGCTAAAGGAGAAGACACCCCAGAACATGTACAAGGTTGGGAGGATCAGCACAGTGCTATGTGTCGTGGTCTATGCCCTAACCGCTCTCTCTGGGTACCTCTTGTTTGGCGATGATACGGAGTCTGACGTTCTAACCAACTTTGACAAGGATCTTGGAATCAGATTCAGCTCAGTCCTCAACTACATTGTCAGGATTGGCTATGTCATCCACCTGGTCCTTGTGTTCCCGGTTGTGCACTTCTCGCTAAGACAGACCGTGGACTCGCTGATATTTGGGGAGTTGGCGACCCCGAGCAGGAAGAAGACGCTCACATTGACAGTGGTGCTACTGGCACTCATCTATCTTGGCTCAACGATGACACCCAATATCTGGATGGCCTTCAAGTTCACTGGTGCGACAACAGGGCTGGCATTAGGGTTCATGTTCCCGGCCCTGGTGGCATTGAGGCTGAACAAAGAAGGGAGTCGCTTGGGGCATGGAGAGAGGCTCCTGTCACTTGGGTTGCTGGGGCTCTCCATAATCGTTAGCGTCATTGGAGTTGTTGGAAATGTATACACCCTGAAGAGTAAGTCTGAGTGATCTCTCGAAGATGAACAAGTTGGTAGCTAGGGTTAGAGAATGCACACCATGACATGGTGTTTCACAACCGGAGACAGATTGTGTAAGCATGGTCCTTATACAGTAGTCAGCAATTATACCATTCGAGAGAAACCCAAGGATCTCAGATAGTGTTTACCTTCTGAGGTGCATCATGGACTAGTTCTTGAGGGAATTCTTTTTGTACTCTATACCAGATTCTTTGATGTAACGATTTGCGTACGAGAGTCCTGGAGTTATTTTTTGATCAGGAAATACAAGCATGACATGAATGTTATGACTGTCTGGGACATACGATTACTACAGAACACTTCTATATGAAACTCATATCCAATGTGACTTATGTCTTCTTTTCTATCTTGAAGTTTGCAATTTTATGTATTCTCACTTGACGTTTGCAATACCAGGCCTGTATAAACGCCTGAATACATAAACGTGAGCTTGCAAGTTGCAAGCACCCGAAGTGTTGCGAGTTTAATAAAAACCCGTTCACACCTATTACAGCTGAAATGTTTTTTTTTGTTATCTCAGAAACAGTATCTTGATTTGCTTTTGAAATATTACACATATAGCTGTGAGTTTTTCCATGACTCCTTAAAACTTGGGTCCCCTACTAAATTCGCAAATTTTGCTACAATCTGGATGTTTTCACCTGATATGCAAGATAATATGAACACTAGATGCAAATGAAACTCCCACCAAACACCAACACATGCAAATACAAGTACAGATGAGAATTTTGCTCAAGCCTTTGGGTTCTTCTAAATCGGTGTTGATACATCAGATTGTTAGAAAAGGATAGTAAATATAAAACTACAAAATTGTTACACCATGATCTGTAGCAGTTTTGGTAACTACCGGTGTCATGTGGACTCACAGCTTCACTTATGACAAATGACAATGTTGAGAGAGAATTGTACAACATCCACCGACACTGCTCAGCTTACATGCTCCAGGATCTGGTATGGACAGCTTGGACAACTAACCGCCCTTGAGACAATTTGGGAGATCTTTTACCTTTCATCTCAAAGACTCCACCCATACCATCACTCCATCAGTGGCTCAGCTGAGGACAAGATACCTTGCAGTCCTTTTGGTGTGTAGAGACTGGACCTATTCAGGTGCAAGAAAATAGGGGGTTATTTATTGAAGATGACACGAATCAACCTTTTCACTACTGCATAAACAAGATGTTGCTGAGCTCTGAAAATATTCTAGCTCCAAGCTGAGTTGAGCTCTAGAATATTCTAGCTCAAACAAGTAAAAGAACATAACAATGTCTTGTAAGAAAACGGCAGGTCAAGATTTAAACAGAGTCAATGAAGCTAACCCGTTTGACAAAGTGAATGGTGAGCAACCACCTGCCACTAAAACTGCGAGTTGCTGAGGAATGTAACCATACATCGAGCACTCTGAAACATCTTGTCAATCTTCTGCCAGACTAAGCTCTGGACCTCAAGGAGCTTCTTTCCTTTACTCTGAAGAATTGACTGCCGCCGTATTGTTTCACCATGTATCTGCGTCCAAGAAATAATGTATTTCTAAGTACAAACTTGATGGGTTAAGTTGGCACGTGCACATGCGTATAAAAATACTTTTAGACCATCCTTAAGGATTAACATGTCATGTACCTTCAAAAATAACTTCAGAACAGCCTGGACAAACTCAAAGTTATTCCTGCAGGAAAGCTCATGAATGAAATAATCCAACAGTGATGAAATGGACTGGAGCTCAGGTCTCTGCTCCATATCTTCTGAATCTTCATCATCTAGTATCTGTAGCAGTCGTAGTTCCATATCTAAAGATGACGGTGACAGGCCTTTCATGTAGTCGGTAAAGGCCGAATCTGCAATCGAGATTCAAGGTCAGCTCTTACAATCCACCACATCACAAAAATCAACACAGAATGTATCGCTGTACAATCTAGATCAGCCATCTTTCTGGTTTTATATGATGGCATTATAGACAGAAAAGAAATATCAGCAAAGTATTTTGAGCAATATAATAAGAGTGTATGACAGCAACATCTCAAAGTCTCATTTATTACCTAAAACCCAAGTTTCGTTAAAGTGGTAAATTTACTTGAGCAAGAATACATATAAATAAAGACTCACAGTTCTTTGTTTCCCCACAAGATTGTAAAAGCTGACTGAATTGAGAGGAGAGTTCAGCCATCTTCTTATGGCTAGTGCTCTCAGTGGTACTGCTGTCTGCTTCTTTACTGCTGGTGGGGGGCTCAAACAATATATCCCCAGAAAGGGATGGAACGGAGGGCAAGAAGAAAGGAGCCTTCTCAGGTTTCTTAGGCGGCTCAATTGGTTTATTCCGAACCTAAAGACAAAAAGCGGCAATGAGCACTTTAATATACTTTTACAATACAAAACAGCTTTATTAAAAAGTAAGGCAGCAATACAGGCCATGCCACAATGCCACATAATTCGTCAATTTGTAATGTTGAAACATGATGGTTAGAACGAAAACAGGCTGTTACCTTTATAATGTCAAGATTTGTTAAACTTTGCCACTGACTCCTTGGAAGCAAGGAGAGGGTGATTAGATCTGGTATTTGATGATCCATCATGACAAAAGGTTTAATATTAGACTGATTTGAGTCACCCGAATCATGAGCTGGTTGTTCCTCAGATCTTTCTATTGATGAAACAGCTGGCAAAGACACATTCCGGACATGTTTACCACTTGCATAACTTTCAATATTTGTTGAGGTCGAGAACAAAGATTGATTAACCCTGTCAATAATTAACATAAAAATATGAGGCTATATGAGAGAAGAAAAAGGAAAATGCATAACTTTAGTTTCGTGCATGTATTGAAATGAGACAAGCTGGTAATGTTATTTAGTTGCCTAAATCAGATTGCACTAGCTGGATTATGATATCTTTTTTCCATACTATAATAAACTGAGATACGGTTAACAGGGCGAACACAAGGAGATGCAACAAAATCATACCAGAGGTAGACGCCATTTTGATCAACATGAGTGGTTGCCAACACATCCATATTAGGAGACATAGACAGAGACGTTATAGAGACATCAACATGCATGGCATCTATCTGTCTCGCTAAACTGATGTCCCATATCCTAAGAGTCCCATCCATACTAGATGAGATTAGCCATTTTCCATCTTCACTGAAGCACAAATCAGTGATACGGTCTGTATGTCCATCAAATTTACGAACCATTTTCATGGACACCGTATCAAACAATATTAGCACCATATCATCTACTACTGTAGCAAGAAGACCTGCCATAAATAGCAAATAGTTATTAATTATCTGGAAACAACTCTACATGGGAATAACCAAATATGCTGAACATAATATACCATTTGTCCGGTGGTATGCAATCTTAGTGACAGATTTACCAACATCCAACCTGGATTTTAGCTTGCAAGTTTTAAAATCCCACACCTGCAATGTAGACAATTCTATAGTTAAAGTAATGAGATCATGGTGGAAATTTCACCGAGACTTGTAAAGAGAAGTTCAAAAGGGAGTAAATTGATGAAAACAGGCAGAGCACACACAACTATCCTTGATTTTAGGACTAAATGGAACAGTTTTATCGAATCCGACTAAAATAAACAGTTAAGGAAACGTTCTAACCAGTAGATAGGACAGGGAAGAAGAATGAAGCGCAAAGTACTCAATAAAATAGATGCTGCTTACACACATGCAACAGTACAACAGAGAGTGCTATACCTTAATATCACCATGGTATCCAGCACTAATCAGAGAGCCATTTGTAGCATCACAAGCAAGCCCAACAACTTCTCCCTCATGTGCACATTGAATTGGCAATGAAGTGTCGATGTAACTACCACGACTAATCCCCGATTGAAGGTTGAATTTTTCAATCCAACCACCTTCAGTGCCCAGGATAGTAAAATTACCACATGCACTTATCACACAGGCCTGCCACAAAAAAGTAAAATAAAAATAACAAAAAAAAAACAGGGAAATACTTTAGCACCTGACCTTGAATCTTAGGTCTACTCTACAATGAAAATTGCAGAGATGCAAACTTCAAAAACAAGAATTACCTTAATTGGTGTCTCAGAGCCTGATGATGGTGTTAGAATATGTTCACCAATAACAAAGTTCTGAAGACGCCATACATATGCCTGTGAAGTATCCATGTGACAAGTAACAACATTACACCAGTCACGTGCACGTATCTCAGCTGAAAAGAGAGGGTTTCCTCAGTCTAATTGTTTGATTTTGTAAAGAAAGACATAAACAGAAGACATGGCAGTCCCTGAACAGGTCCAGATGTACGCTAATATCTCAGATGGTCAGACTCAAACTCTACTAATCCATTTAGGTGTTAATGGTGTGCGGTTGTGCCATTGGCTGTAGCAGGTGTAGTAGATAATCGCCACATTTAGCAAGTTTTGCTGCCTAACAAGCAAACACTAGATTCAAAATTGGCATGTGAAAAAATAATTCTAGATTAACATTGGTAATCCCATGAAAGCATTAGCCAACATGTCCACCCATTGTATGCTTTGATACCTTATAAACAACATGATAGGCAATACTGAAAGACCGCAACTGGAAACCATCAGAGGTCAATTCCTAATTATAAAATTCCAATGGGCCATTAAGTGACAATACTATGACATGAGATTCGCCTATGAAAAAGCTGCCATAAGCTGCTTCCTACATTTAATGATTCTCTACTATTATAACTAGTGTTTTAGCAACAGCTCCTCCCACCCTTTTCTTAAATATCCACATTTTGTAATAGATGCAAAGAATGTCACATAATGTGATGAAGGCCCAGAACTGCAGTTTTCTGACTAAATGCGAATTCATAAAGATTCTCTACAGAACGGTATAACACATTCACAATAAAAATTTTCAACACTAGTAGCAATGAGCAGTGTACACTAGGTTAATGGCATTAACGTCATATAAAAATCACAGCTTGTTGTCTTGCTTTTGTATGCCCAAATACAGAAAAAGCATTCGCGGGCAAAAACACAGAATTTCGTACGAG
Organism: Echinochloa crus-galli; assembly: GCA_900205405.1. Lineage (NCBI taxonomy): Eukaryota > Viridiplantae > Streptophyta > Magnoliopsida > Poales > Poaceae > Echinochloa > Echinochloa crus-galli. The sequence goes on along the minus strand of OAMR01000305.1, from coordinate 952,178 downwards.
ATTAACAAACATATTCAGAAATGTTGCAGGATACTAAAACAGTACCACAGTCAAATGTAATAACCGGTTTTAGCTTGATCTCTTCCTCCTGCAGAAAAGGGGAACTTCTCAACACCCTGAATTAAGGAAAGATTAAAGAATTTGAATGCGATAAATGAATAAAATCATATTGGCACCTTTACTCTCAGCTTTTTTGCTCTTTTTGAGACATGCCGCTGAGAAAGTTCTCTACTTTGTTGATCCTGTTAAGAGAAGTCACATAAGCAGGGTTAAACAATAAAAACATTAAGTTCTTGCTTGA
>OAMR01000305.1:933585-951023 GCA_900205405.1 Echinochloa crus-galli | reverse complement strand
GACTTCCAGAAAAAAAAGAATCAAATATTCTTATGGAAAAAGTACTGCAAATGTAAGATGCAATAGTTACCTGGACAACTGAGAAAAGACGAAAGGCTCGATCTTGGCCAGCAGATAAGATGCATTTTCCATTGCCATAGAATCTAGCAAAAAAAATAGGTTGACTCAGCAAAAGCAAAACCGACAGAAAGCAAAAGTCGAGGCACGGATTGGAAGGCCCTTATCACCTTATGCATCTAGGATGAGGTGTAGTAGATAATCGCCACATTTAGCAAGTTTTGCTGCCTAACAAGCAAACACTAGATTCAAAATTGGCATGTGAAAAAATAATTCTAGATTAACATTGGTAATCCCATGAAAGCATTAGCCAACATGTCCACCCATTGTATGCTTTGATACCTTATAAACAACATGATAGGCGATACTGAAAGACCGCAACTGGAAACCATCAGAGGTCAATTCCTAATTATAAAATTCCAATGGGCCATTAAGTAACAGTACTATGACATAAGATTCGCCTATGAAAAAGCTGCCATAAGCTGCTTCCTACATTTAATGATTCTCTACTATTATAACTAGTGTTTTAGCAACAGCTCCTCCCACCCTTTTCTTAAATATCCACATTTTGTAATAGATGCAAAGAATGTCACATAATGTGATGAAGGCCCAGAACTGCAGTTTTCTGACTAAATGCGAATTCATAAAGATTCTCTACAGAACGGTATAACACATTCACAATAAAAATTTTCAACACTAGTAGCAATGAGCAGTGTACACTAGGTTAATGGCATTAACGTCATATAAAAATCACAGCTTGTTGTCTTGCTTTTGTATGCCCAAATACAAAAAAAGCATTCGCGGGCAAAAACACAGAATTTCGTACGAGATTAACAAACATATTCAGAAATATGCAGAAAACTAAAACAGTACCACAGTCAAATGTAATAACCGGTTTTAGCTTGATCTCTTCCTCCTGCAGAAAAGGGGAACTTCTCAACACCCTGAATTAAGGAAAGATTAAAGAATTTGAATGCGATAAATGAATAAAAACATATTGGCACCTTTACTCTCAGCTTTTTTGCTCTTTTTGAGACATGCCGCTGAGAAAGTTCTCTACTTTGTTGATCCTGTTAAGAGAAGTCACATAAGCAGGATTAAACAATAAAAACATAAGTTCTTGCTTGACGAGCCCAAGTAACAGTGCAACGTAAGAAGAAAACATGCAGGATTTTGTTTTGTGCAACCATCTAGTGACTAGAATTTTCGTTTCACTGAACATATGAAATGGGAAACACACCAGAAAACAATATACAGAAAACATGTAGCTTTCGCTCCCAACTATTATGTTAAAATGATTTTTTTTTTCGAACCACGCAGGAGAACTGCGTGCCATTTCATTAAGGTAGAATAACAAAAGTGGGGATCCCACAAAAAATACAAAAACACACCACACACACACATACCCTCTCTATCTATGAACAACACCCATGCGCACCGCACAAGGAAGGCAGCACCATGACCAGAGAAAGGGTCCTAGAATCAGCCCTTAATCTCCTAAAAGCAACCCCCTGACCATCAGCTCCTGGAACTTCTTTGCTCCAGCACTGCACCAATTATTCCCTTCGTTCCTGACTGCCTCAATCACTTCCTGAACATCTGGCCTAGCACTTTCAAATACACAGGAGTTTCTATGTTTCCAAATCTCCCATGCCACTAGAATGATCAGGGAATTAAGGCCCTTTCGCATGTCCTTTGGGACTGCTGAGATGGCTGTCCACCACCATTTGGAAAAACGACTTGTCCCTGTGTTTGGCGCCAAGATGAGGAGGTCCACTTGATGAAGAACCCCAGACCATACTTGCCGGGCGAATACACAGCCAACTAGGATTTGATGGATGGTCTCCTCAGCCTGATCACACAGGGGGCATGCCATTGTCAACTGAACTTGTACTTTTCAATTAACTATCGGTTTTCCTAAAAAGTACCACTGATGATGAGTGCCCAAAGATAATCAAGCATGAAACGCAGACTGGACCGATCAAAACGTTCAATTATAAGTGTACGAATCTACTGCAACAATAACAAGGCATGTGATCACAGAAAACGGGGTCGCAGGCATCATTTCTCGACCCAGAAACACCGATCCTGTCCCAGAAACGTGGGGTCATTTTCGTCCCCCTCTTGTTAAAACTCCTCACAAGCACCATACCTCGTTCCTGGACCCCACCGATCTGGGAACTTTATGACTATATTCTAGCATCTTTGGAATTTATATGATTTTATCAAGCGATACATTTAACTAAACCATAAAAATGTGTCTCTAAAATACGAAACAAAAGTTACTCCTGCTAGGTTAGACACATTTGATACTCCCTCTATCCTTTTTATACGGCGTTCAGACCAACAATTTTGGCCAGTGAGCATGCCAATGGTCCTGTTGGAAGCGTCATACTTTCCCGAACGGAAGTAGTATATTCTTATAGAAAAAGTACTGCAAATGTAAGATGCAATAGTTACCTGGACAACTGAGAAAAGACGAAAGGCCCGATCTTGGCCAGCAGATAAGATGCATTTTCCATTGCCATAGAATCTAGCAATAAAAATAGGTTGACTCAGCAAAAGCAAAACCGACAGAAAGCAAAAGTCGAGGCAAAGATTTGAAGGCCCTTATCACCTTATGCATCTAGGTGGAGCACTGTGACCACTTCGAAACCGTAACAGACGAGCATCTCCATCATTGTTATCGAATATCCACATCTGGTGCAATTAGATTAGGAGTTGAAAGGTAATTAGCGATTTAGCAGGTAACTAAATTGGTAGCTAAGCCAATCCTAGGTGATTATGAAGGAAGTCGTAAGTTTGTTTCCAGGCTATCTTGTCTGCAGCACTTATTAGCAGCTACCAAGTGCTAGAAGGAAGATTCTTGCTGCCCCCACCCCAACTAAATACATAAGATGAGGACGGCTAACATTTAAGTATTGCTAACATAAAGGAAAACACTACTAGATGTGAGGCATAACAGTCTGCATAATTTCAGTGCAATGAAACATTGGGGAGATAAAGCATAAAAAAGCTTACAACAACAACAACATAACCTTTTATCCCAAGCAAGTTGGGGTAGGCTAGAGGTGAAACCCAAAAAGGCAACAAAAAAGCTTACTTTCATTGAATTAGCATTATCAATAAAATGCATATGGAAGTTAGCTGAAATCAAATATAGCTACTTACTTTAATTGAATTATCAGCAGCTGAGCTCATCAGTATAGGTTCATTTGCAAAAAAATGAAGCGAAACTATAGAGCCATCATGGGCCTCCCTAATCACGGAATGCAGCCGTCTCTTCTCAAGATTCCATATGCTAATAACGCCAGAAGAACCTCCAGAGGCTAGAAGGGGTTGCCCATCTGGGGAAAGATAAATTTAGGAAAGAACACTTAAATCAGTCTGAGGCACAAAAATGGTAATATTGCATAATGCAAATTTCATGTTACTAAAATGGTAGGTTTAAGACATCCATAGCCAAAAAACAAGTAATTAAAATCTCAATAGCCTGAGCATGTTTCGTCTGTTATTGCCACACCACAGTTTAGTCGTGCCACAATATCTTAGTTGTATGGTTTCCTGCCCCAGCTAAACCTTCTAGAACCCTGGCCCACATGTCATGGGCTCAGTTTCTTGCCCAAGTTTGCCACATTTGTAGCAGCTGATTTCTTCGCCGCAAAATCTTTGGCCACACTTGTGCAAGCTTAGTTATGACACGCTTATAGATGATCTTCATTCTCAAAGTATCTATGCTATCAGAAAATTCAGATGCATTTCCATAATAACTTAAATGCGGCCCCTATAATTTACTGCTGTTTGGTTCAATACAAATTATATAGTCACAAGCTTATTCAAGCTTAGTACATCTCCAAACAATAACAAAATACAAAATCACAGTCAGCGATAGTAAGTATACTTGCTGGGCTGGATCTCAGGTGTTAATGAATTGGGTGGCACTTGTTCAACTAGTATTTGACATAAGAGCTTGAACTAACAAACATGGTACAATAGTGAACCAGAAAAGATTTTTGCCATTCTTCTAAAGGTCTGGTCGACTACATACAGTAAGAAAGATTCTATTTAACAATATGTTTATCAAATCACCTGTTCGAAATGACAGTGCAGTCACAGCACCACGAATCTGATGGTTGAAAGACATCAATTCTTCATCATATCGTATATTATGAACATGAACTGTCCCATCAGAACATCCAACAGCAACTACATCTAGGGCAGGTGAGGAAACACAGCAACGAACTGGTGAATCCCAACCCTTGAAATCATACAGTTTTTTCTTCGTGCTGATATTCCACAGCTGCAAGGGGCCTTCTTCACTACCAACAATTACCTGATGTAGAAACAGAGTTGTTATCAGAAAACAAACAGAATGCACATGAGGTTTAGGATGCAAACTATTTCCGAAGCAAAATTTTAGAAGGCTTCAAGCACCTTATTTAGATAAGTATCAGGATGCATGATACAGGTTGGAGTAAACTTGTCTCCCAATGATATGCTTCCAACTGGCTCACTGTTTGGTTCTGCTCCTTTGAAGGCCCAGATGAATATATTTCCTTTAACATCCGCACTTAGAACATATTCTCCAAACAGGTATAGCATGTTGACCTTTTCTTCATGTCTACTCCAAGTAACCACCTGATTAAAAGTGATTATGAGAGAGATGATAAGAAAAGCTTGTCTAAGTAGCAGCTGATGGGCATGGTAATGCAAGGATCTTCTTTAGTAAGCTTGTAACTGAACATGTCACAAGCACAATCCAACCAAAAATTTCCCTAATATGCAGGAGAACTGCATGTCGTTGCATTAAGTAAGACAGTTTGTTACAGCCTAAATTCTAATTTCACATGATATTAGCATGTCTTGACTACTTTCTAAACACAAAAATGCACAAGATTTCCAGTAAAAAAAGTATCAATTTGTACATTCTCAGAGAGCAATAACGCAGATGGATAAGATAATGGTAGAAATTTCCTTACCTGATCAGTCCTTTTGAAAACTGCAATATCACTTCCATATGCAGCAAACGTGTAATCCTTGTAGGATGCCAGAGCACGGATTTTCTTGGGCAGTTGGGGTCCTTTGATAGAATAAAGAACTCATAAACCACAAGAAAATAACAACAACATTAAAAAAGCATGGTCATGACAGAACAGGCTTACCGGCTAGAACCAAATTCAGCTTAGCACACTGCAGAACAAGAAGAGCACAAATTAGATCAGTAGAGGCAAGCTCCTAGACTGGAATTCGGTTGCAAAGGAGTCGTGTAATTCGAAGAAACGGAGGAAGGGTAGGCTCAAATAAACAACGCAGCTCGGTCGACTAAATTTATCCCCTAGGAGCAACTGGCAACAAAACTCTGAACTTCGCAAAAGCTCTAAATATTTAGTGATTCAGTGCATTCACTTGCTACTAGTATTCGTAATCCTCAATTCCAGAAGAGCAATAAGCTCCTGCAGGCTCCCGAAGCAAGCTACTCCAAACAACGGCACCTCGACGCACGAATCCTGGCAAAAAAGAAAAAAATCCAACGGTCGCAGAGACGGGGACTTGCTGGTAAGGTGGCAGCTTACGTTGTAGACGTGGAAGGCCTTGCCGATGCTGACGGTGACGAAGGTCTCGCTGCCAAGGCGCTGCACGGAGAAGGGCACGCCGCCCGCCGTGATGTACCCGATCGCGCGGAACGGCTCGAAGATCCCCATCCTCTCCCCCTCCGGCTGCTGATGCCGCCGCCGCTGCTTTTCTAGGGTTTTTCTTCGCAGGAGACGAGGCGGGCGCGCCGGCGGCGAGGGTTTTAGAGTGGGTTTGGGAGGGGAAGAAGAGCGGCGGCGGCAGGCGGGGGACGGGGGTGTTTCCCGGTAGGTCAGTTTGCTTGGGTAGGTGGGTTGGCCGTGTGAGATGGGCCGGGTTGGGCGCGGCAGTTGCCGCGTGCTGGTGGGTTCCTGGGCTTCGTGGGTGTGTTGGACCGAGCCCAAATCCTGTATTTTTTTTCTTTTTTAAAAAATATGTATTATTATCCCCTAACATTCTTCTCTCTTATTACCCACATTTTTCGATCCGCTCCCCCAATATGCATTCGTATTTTCATTAAGTTTCTAGATCTGCAAAATGAAGGTAACGCTAGTAGACACATAATCTAAATACTAAGTAACTCTTTTTATTCTATCATGATGTGTTTATTTGTACCCTTGCATTTCAAAATGCAAGTATTTTTTAGTTTTGTTGAAGTCAAACTATTTGAATTTGACTAAGATTATAGAAAAAGTAAAATACATCAACATCTACAATATCAAAATTTGTCTCGCTGAATTATTTTAATGTTCTAGATGGTAATGTATATTTTCATAAACTTGACCAAAGTTCAAAACTTAGAGCACTCTAAAACATAGTGACGAAGGAAACTCGTTTTGATCTCTGTGCAACATCAGCTACAAAAAAAGTATATTTGAGTAGACTGATAATTGAGGTTAAAAACTAGAGGAAATGAATCAACAGAGACCAAATAAATATAGTGAGAAGGGAATTAATATCTGGATTATTACAATGCTTCATGAGGCAAACAGAACAGGTAGTATACATTTCAAAAAAAAGGCAGTATACATAAGTTTAGATGAACGCCTGAATTAAAGTGATTGTTGATACTGATAGAAATAGAAAATAGAATAACAATCTACAATACCAAATAAACATCGCGTGATGATAAAATGGCCAGCTAGTTCGTCGGCAATTAGGTGCGTAGCAGTACGATGGCGAGGGTAAGCAAGAGTATTTCTTGATCCTGATGAAGGGTGTTCCGTACCTAAGCCAAATACTTCTTGCCTAAGCTCTTTTAATTCTCATCTTGTGTTAATCAATTCTACTTTTACTTTTTATATCATTAGTTTAGAAATTCTTAGAAACATGCTAATGCCACAGCAAACATCAATAGCTTAAAAGTTACATCAATAAAAATAAAGCGAACATCAATAATAAAGCAAGTTCCTGTGTGATAGATATATGTAAAAAAACCAAGAAGAGACCAGAAAGGACGCAGTCATGACTCATGGCAGTCAGTTCGTAACCCTTTTCGTAGCGAGAATCTCCTAAACTCTAAAACACTCGCAACTGTGCACCGCTAGTACAGTGCATACCACAACAGAAAACAGCAAAATCTTTCCGTGGCCCATAACAATTATCAGACCGGAAAAAGAATGAAAAATAGGAAAACAACTCTGCTACAGTGAGCTTACTAATCAATTTACAATTTCCTCGATTTACAGTTACATTTTCAAAATCGTATGATTCTTAACAATGGGGGTACCACGGAACCTGATGTATACAACAACTGTGTGAAGACATTTCGTGTTGCTGCATCTGGCATAACTGATCTCTTTTCTGCAGAAGCTCTCTGATATTCCCAAACTGCTGATCAGCTGATAATCTGATATTCACGAGCAAGTCAGCTACCTTCACCTGCTTGCATTCACCACAAAACTACAGCGCTAGATATATTTGAGTACTCCCGAGCTAATGCCCTGACAATGTTAACACCGCCTAGCCGGGAAATAACTCGATAGCAGATAAACAGAAGATGGAGCCTGAGCAATGAACACATACAATCTACAGTGAAACATACACATGATCTCCAAGTTTCCAACTGATGGGTCACAATGGGATAAGAGACCGAACATACTGCCGGGATGCACTGTTCCGCCCAAGGCCCAATCCGAGGCCCAATGATGTCCGATCAGTCCTCTTACTGTGGTCACAACACTGAGACGAACCCACATGGCTATGAGGTTTTGAGTTTGCTTGTGAATCAGCACAACTATTGTCAGTGCCATTACCATGATGTAAATGGTTGTCACCATTCTGTGAAGATGCACTTGTCATCTGTATCATTCCCATTTCCTCATCAGTATGCGATGCCTGTTCTAGCCGTTCAATGTCCTCATTGTATCCATTTAACAAGAAGTCAGAGCAATTCTTGCGAATCCCATGATCATACGGGTTTCTGAATCTGCCACCTGGGCCTCTGAGATAGGCGTATCTCATGGAATTTGCCATCTCGTTCGTTGTAATGTTCCTTGCTATCTGCAAGTGAGATGGAAGCAAGCCATGAACACAATACAAACAGTGAGGCAGGCATTTCATGGCATGTATGATGGATTGATGGAAAGATTAGCTATAGGAGGAAAGGCACCATCCCACACATAAACCTCATCTAAATGGATTCTTGACCTTCATAATGAGTCCGAACTAAAATATTCCCTCAATTATAAAATAAATGATGTTGTTGAACTGATTAGCTTCTCCTAAACACATTTATTTATGAACGGAGGGGGGTAGCAGCTTTATTCTTGATATTGTAGTTTGAAGCTACCATCAGTAGGGGGTAGCAGCTTTATTCTTGATATTGTAGTTTGAAGCTACCATCAGTACTAGTGTTAGTATCAGAAGCCGTGCACTTATGAATCATGAACGAGCAGAAAATGGCATATCGATCCAACAAATCCAACAAGGCTTCAAAGATTTTAACAGTAAATACATATGGAGGCAGGAACTGTTTCTTTATCAAGCTCGTGATTTTTGTGTTCGAGAAAAAAAAAGCTAATGAAGTTTAATCAAAGTTGATGTTTTACTTAATGACCAAGCAATAACGGTTGTACAAAAAGTATAAAAGCACTATGTAAAAAATAACATGGTTTCTTTGGTAAAAACCTATTAAGCAAATAAACGCCCTGTTCGTTTGGATTGTTTCCAGCGAGCTAACAGTGTTTTTCTCTCAGCGAAAACCAGCGCCAGCCACCAACCAGCAGTGTTTTTCTCTTAGCAAAACCAGCGCCAGCCACCAGCCAAACGAACAGGGCGAAAGAACTTTGACATACCTGTGATGCTTGAACAACTGTTAGAACTGCAACGCCAAAGAAAAGGAAAAAATCCATTGCAAGAAACGAAACCACCCCAGGATGCTGAAATGCAGAATAATGAATCCAAGCACCAAAGGATGATGGAGAGTCTGGATCCCTTACAATACCTGAAACAAGAACAGCAATGAAGCATCGAGAACTTCCATGTAAATTGCAAGCATAAAGGAGTCAAGACATTACTCATAATGGCAGCAGAACCAGTAATGATCATTGCAAACACTTCTAGAGTGAGGAACATGAAGAATTCCCATTTGTTCTTCTGCAATTACAGTTCATAATAGATTAGACCAACGAATAAACCAATTCAAGGCCGATGAATTTCAAAGAAAGGACATAAATGAAACAACAAATCGGGACCATAATTCTCTTTGTAATGCTACAGAGTAATTCAGCAACATTCCTAGTGAGAGTACCATAATATTTTGTCTCAACTTTTATTAAATTTCAAGTTATAGTGTTGATCATACATTGAATACAAGTTTTCAGGAAGTGTTACTTGAGTGTCTAAACTTAAATCCAATAGAGAAGGCAGCTACATTAAATGACAACTATTGAACTATGCAAGTATAAAACCACAAAGGAAACCTGTACCTTTCCGATGCAATTAGATACCCAGGGGCAGTGATGGTCGAACTGCTCCACACAACGATCACATGTAGAGCAATGTTTTGAACGAACAGGTCTGACTATCTGTAATGAAGTCAGGAAATCTGATCCATGAGAATATCAATAAAGGAAAGAGAAAATTGAACCGCTCAATTGAGTGCTACTTACTTTGCAGGTTATACAAAGTTGTGACCAGTTACCAGAAATGAGTGCAGGATTTTCTAACTCCATCTTCAGCAATGGTTCCTTAAGGAAAAAATGCTCATGATTCAGACAGCAAATTTTGGGGATTATATTTTGACTTTAGAAGTCTGGAAATGCATCAAGCTGAAAGAACTGAATTTCAATCAGAAGATAAAGCTATGTGCAGGAAACTACATTAATGCGGTTGATATTTCAAACTTACATCATCCCTTTGATTTTGCGAGGCCCTTGTATTTATGTTGATGAAGCCAGGATCTTTCCTGCATAAAGAAAAAAAAATCAATGTCAAGGTGTTGTTGAATGATAAAGGCTGCCTATGTATCTATAGCTTGGGCGTAATATGAAAGTAGTAGTATGATTATTGACAATAATCAACAGATATTTATATCAGAATACGGATATGGTGATCTAAATAATTTGGTGTTTATCTGAACATGCAAGAGTAGATCAAACGTCAGCTAACTAAAAAAAATGGGAAAAATCTTTAATTAGGTATGCAAATATAAGGAGTTTGAATACATAGGCACCAAAAAAAATCACTAAACCATAATATTATCAAGAAGTAATTAGTAATGGCAATCAATATTCTCAGGTCTGGTACTCTGGTTTGACCTCTCGATAACTATCAGCAAAATGCAAAATTTCAGAAATACCTGCTACATTTATAGAACATGACCAACCCAGCAGTTGCAAGAAAAACTCCTGACCATGCAAACATCCCAAATGGTGCTGTCATATTCATGGCATATTGTCCTGAAAAGAAGAAAACATAAGCAATACCATATTACAGAAGATCAAGTGAAAAAAGGGTGCTACTTAATTTACCTGATATAACGGAGTGTATGTACGTAATAAGCATGCCAATAATGATGCACCAAAGAAGTGGAGCAAGCCCTAATTTTGATAATTTCCCAAATTTGGTATTTGCACCACAGCCTCTGTCATATACCCTTCTAGCATTGTCCTGAAAGAGCACAACAAAATCAAGTGATTTGCTTATTCCAACACCGCAAGCACATAAAATTGCCAGCTAGAATCTCCATGCTAAAAATATTGGCAATACAAGTCATTTCAGCTCAGGGTCAATATGATCGCTCTTATACAGCTTAAGTGGTAAATAGAATTTATCCACTAACAAAAGCAATCACAAGCCACTAAAGTTCTTATGGAATCCAGTTGACATATCAGATAGCATTTAAGCATTAGAAAGGCGCTAGGTTAAACCAAACCATCCAGTTACTACTTCAAATTCAGAGGGAAATTCCACTTACCAGATTTAGAAAGAAAATTATCTTGTTCCTGATCAGTTTACAATAGTTGACAAGGCAGCAGGCATACAAAGCATATGATGGTCCAAATAATTAATTCTTAACAATGTGTCCACATATTAGTGATCCATGTGCCATAATCAAAACTTAAAAAATCAAACATCCTCTATATTCTACGACAATAATTAGCGGCTTAGCGCTACTAGTCTAGTGTTATATTACCATTTTGTTTTATCACTTTCTTTCTTTTCTGGTTCATGTGGCTGTATCATCTAAAGCCCATCCGTTGCTTAAGACTTAATGTTTTGCTGTGGTTATAACATGTCCTGCATCTAAAGCCATAGTAAGAAACTTGCAGCTATAATCCCTATCAGATGATACTGCTAGGGCACTGGTACTCTTTAACTAGTAAGGCGCTGCACAAACAGGACTTCATGCGGATTACAAAATAGAAATTCATGGTTAATTTTACTCACAAGGAAAAATGCAACTTGCCGGTGATTCTTATCAGCAGCAAGCTGTGCTGGAGTTAAACCAGTTTTGTCTTTCACCATCAAGTCATCCTTTTTGCCAACCTGAACTAGCACAGTGCATGCCTCAAGATTCCCCCGAATAGCAGCCCAATGTAAAGGAGTACAACCTAAGGGTCGCATTTGTAATTACAAGGAACACCAACCGAAGTAAGATGATATAACTGCCAAAGGAAGGATTCTAAATAATATGGGTATTAGATAAATTTACACATGCCTTCTTTGTCTTGCCGTCCCCTATAAGCATCCAAAAACAAAAGCAGCCGTATGGAGTCTGCAAATCCCTTATAAGCAGCCCTAGAAGGGAATATGTAGAAAGAGGGAGAGATAGATAAGCAGAAGTGTTAAAGTTCAGCAGGGCTGTATGTTACAAAGTGCACCATCAGAAATTACTGGTAGGTACATGGGAAACATATAATACAAGTACAAACCAGTGTAAAGGGCTTCTTCCATCATTATCAGGGACATCTGGATCAGCATTCCATTTCGCAACAATGTGATAAATGAATGCAGTCTGGCCATACTGTGCTGCAACATGTGTGGCCTGAACACAGAAGAATATTGCCAAAGATTTGTGACAAAATTGCTTATTGAATCTTTTGTTTCCTAATGCAGAACAATCATATGATCAAATTATGTTTTTAGTCTACTATAAACCTGACCTGGATATAATCGACATGATGACAGATATACATCCAAAAAACATAGTTGGCTACTGGTTGTGAACTAACCATAACCAGCTAAAGTGAACACAGGGACCCAGGCACAACAAAAACAAAGATACAGCAGGGATGACAGACCTGATACCCATATAAATCAGCAGCATCCACCTTCGCTCCTTCTTTCAAAAGTAGTTCAGCAACTTGAATTTGACCACGCACAGCACTCCAGTGAAGTGCTGTTTGTCCAGTGTGATCCACAGCATTTATGTCTGCTCCATGCTGTCCAAATATACGCACAAAATCATCACCAAAGGGAACCAAGGAAATTCGAGGAAATTCATAGAGGACAGTAAAAAACAATAGAGGAGTCATTAAACAAAAGTAGCCAGTTATATTTCAGTGACAACCACCTGGTAAGAATAAGAAACTGATATCTACTATGTCATCAAGATACAAAAATACTGACATCATTCATTTATTATGCACATAAAAGGCATTAGTAGTTTTCATATTGGTCCTAAGGCCAGTCTCAGTGGGGATTTCATGGGAGTTTCATGGTATCAAATGTGTTGATGTGGCAGAGGAGAGAGAGTGAAGAATTTCATGGAATGTGAGAGGAGTTTCATCACCATGAAACTCATCTGGCACAGTTACCTAGTTTCTGATCTAGGTAACCTTGTGATGAAACGCTGCACTGAGACTGGCCTAAAGCATGCCATATAACACTTGTTCACAAACAAGGAGGCCTCAGCCATAGAAATTGACCGGAATGGTGACCACCCGAAGGTGCATATAACTCCTTAACGCAATCACACAAGCAGCCTTTGGTTCTGGCACGCAAAATTCCAGCTCAGAATGAGCATTGCATCACGACGCAGCCTGCCGGAATCTTCCCCAAATCCCCCAATCGCAACACAGAACGAGCGACTATAATAGCCCAATTACGAGGCGTTGCGGAACGGGAGGGAGGGGGGCAACCTCGAGGATGTACTGCGCGGCGGCGACGCGGTTGTTGAGCGCGGCCCACTGGAGCGCGTGGTACCCTCCGCCGTCGGGCTCGGTGACGGGCCGGCCCTCCTCCTCCACCAGCCGCTGCAGCTTCTCCAGATCGCCGTAGGCCGCCGCGGTGTACACGTCGTTCTTCAGCGACTCGTCCTCCGCCTCCGCCCCCGCCGCCGCGGCCTCCGCCCCCGCGCCATCCGCGGCGGAAGGGGCCGTGGACGCCGCCGCGACGAGGGAGGTCGAGGAGGAGGTGGTGGTGTCCTCGAGGACCTCGATCTCCGACGCCATGGGGGTGGGGCGGGATCGGGGACGGGGTCCGGGAAGGCGGCTCAGGACCTCACTTTTTTTCGTTTCAAAGTTTGGGCCTGTTAGGCTGTCTGCACTGGGCGACGGGAAACAAAAAGCTACAGTGGTTAGCGTACACCCTGAGCGAAAAAATCGCTGTAGCGGGGTACCAGAAAGGGGGGACTTTTCTGTTTGTCCCGAGGAACGTCAAATTTGGCGGAATGGCGGAGCGACGGTATGCGTCAACGTGGTGCGGGGCCCGCACGTCTAAAACGTCTCGCGCCACTCTTGGACAGCTCCTCCGTCCGGCCACCGCTGTCGTCGCCGCCGGAGGAGCTGGCAGCACCGCGCCGCCGCCCCGCCTCGCTCGCGGCCGCCCGCGATGGACCCCAACCTCAGCATGCTGTGGAAGCTCCCGGCCGTCGTGGTCTTCTCTTTATCGGCGTGCCCACGTTGCTCAGGTGCCTCGCCGCCGCCGTCCACTAGCTCGTTCCCGCGCCGTCGGCACACCTCCACCACCATCACCACTTGGCTCCCGTGTTCTCCCACATGAAGGTGTTATGGCCGGCGCGACGTAGACGGGCTTGCAGAGAGGAGGCGGAGGGACGGTGCGGGGAGGCGGTGTCTGCGCCGCCGGCTAGATCCGAGCTACCGCGGCCTCGCCGGCCTGCTCCACCTGCGCTAGGCCCGGCACCGCGTGCGCCGCATGCGGCGGGGAGGGTGAGCGGCGAGCAAGAGAGCGGTGTGGGTACGAGAGGAGAGGGAGAGAGAGAGTGAAGAGTGAAGGAAGAGAGGAGAAAAAATATATAATATGGTGGTAGTTGGTATAAAGTTGACATATTGAGTATGACGAGTGCGGAGAAACTAAAACTGTACTGTAAAATCTTGATGACCGGGTGTAGGATCTAGGATTACCGACTAGAAGGGGGTGAATATGCAGTTTCAAACTTCAATCACAACACTAGAGAAACTTAATTAGAACCACAAGGTGAATTAAATTCCTAGCTATTCTAAGCCTATATTGAGGGGTTTGCAACCTAGGATGACAAGATACAATTCAAGTTCTATGTAAATAACTTGCTCAAAGTAAATGCTCAAGATAAGAACAAGAATCAAACCACAAGCAAGAGACACAAATTTAACCCGTGGTATCGATGACTTGCCGGTCACCCATAGTCCACGTTGAGATGGATTCAATGTTCAACCGCTTCTCTATCAAGACTCCGCTTGATCTCTAAGCCGGTTAGAACTAAAGAACCGCTCCAAATCTCGATTCCACTAAAGTTGCTCTTCACCCCTCCGGCGAGGTGAGCACAATGACCTCTCACACCAATCTTCCACGGCAACTTCACAATCTTCTTGAAGTGCTCGGTGGAATCACGAACTCCAAGCCGTCTAGGAGGCGGCAACCCCCAAGAGTAACAAATCAACCACGAGCTCAATAAAATCCTAGTGCCACAATGATCAAATCCTTGATGCAATGCACTAGAAGCTCTCAATCTCACAAAGAAATGCAATCTCAAAGCAAGTGAGTGAGAGAGGAGAACAAGGGCTCTAGAATGTGTATCAAGCTTTCCAAAGTGCCAAGAGGCACTCCTTGCCCGCGGGGTGGAAGTATTTATAGCCCTCTCCTCAAAACTAGCCGTTATGTGCAAACCCTGTTCAAAAACGTGTACTGCGGACTGTCCGCCCGACAATCCCGGACTGTCCATGTTCAAATCCCAACGGCTATAACGCGAAGTCAAACATGTGTCAGAGGTGACCGTTGAGGACTGGCGGACCGTCCGCAAGAGACCCGCGGACTGTCCGCGCTTACAACGGATGGTTCGCCAGGGCATGGCCAGACAGTCTACCCCTCTGGAACGCTGGGAAATGCTTCTGTTAGATTTAATTCGGACCGTTCCATATGCAAGCAGTATGTCGGTTGCAGGAGTTGTTGCCTGGCCTAAGGGAATTAATGCTTTGTATGGGTGACATTTTTCTTCCTGACAGTGATGTGAAAATGATTCCATACACAATATGATAAGCTTGTCATACTATATCAAACATATATTTAGTCTAAAGTTATTAGGGCACACCAAAAAGGCGAAGGACATCTGTTAATTTAGATCCTCCCCAAGTGGCTGAAAAACTTGATTACGTCTACCAAATCCAGCTGCACCACCGTTTAAATTAATAGTTTGCACTATATATAAATTAATAGAGTCGTAGCATATGCAACATAATAAACCACGGTTTTGTAGTTTACCGTCCATGCCTTTACGAAAAATAAAAGTACTAATTTTATTGATTTAAGTGCGATCATACAACCGTCAAAATTGAATTTTTCATGCGGTCTATTTATTTTCCTCCGTATATCATACCCGTAGCAACGCACGGGCACTTACCTAGTCAACGTTAACAAAATAAGAAAGAACGGGGTATGGAAGTGAAGCTAAACTTAGTTAGCCATGGCAACCCTGTCAAACTGATATATAGCGTGTCCTCGAAGGCTAGAAGTCAGTGTCAAGGTATATCAGTTTGTCAGCCATTAAGCTCGATTATGCTGTGTTAACGTTATTAGAGATAAAGATAGAGGGAGGCAGGTGCGGAGCCAGGAATGGTTTCATCGTCCCGGGCTATGTCCATAGAGATGTGCTAAGTTAGTTAAATTAGATTCTAATTGTAGTATTTTAGACGATAAACTATGAAGATTTACATGAGAATCATGAGGATGGGCAGCACGGGTACTCGCTCCGCCCCTGGGAGGAAGGAAGGGACTCAAGGGAGAGAGGGAGACTTCTGCAGTAGTTTTTTTTTTTGGTAAAGCGACTTGTGCAGGAGTTTGCTCAGTGATCAGGAGACTACGGCTGAACGGTATGTAAGTGTGCCTTTTTTTCCTTAATTATTCGTGTTTGTGTTTCTTCCATTATATGGTCCCTTGTTGGCTTTGATTCTTCAGAACACACTTTTACTAGCATATTATGAACATCGAGCTAATCCTGATGATTGGAGAAATACACGCCATCCTGAAGCATTTGGCAGAAAGTAAAGCAAAATGAAATATGTTTTGCACCATGCAAAATTCAAATCTTTTTTCGTGATCTTGAGCCGACTAAAGGGAATTTTATCCTAGAAGTGGACCATGCTATCGCGCGTTAGGTGACGGCGTGACCCCTTCTCCTTCCTTCCGCCCCGTCCATCGTCTTCCTCCTCTTCCTTCCTCCCCCGCCAACAGCCTCCGCCGCCCGGCTTCGGTGTCCTCGGCCGCCTCCGCTGCCGCCCACTGACCGCCGCCACGCTAACCCCTTGGCATCCTCCACCCCCGCCGCCTCCTCCGCCCTCGTCTCCGACGGTGTCCCGCCACCTCCGCCGCCGCCGCTGACCGCCGCCTCGCTAATCCGCCGTCGCCGCCATCTCCTCTTCCTCGGCTCCGCCCCCGCCGCCGGCACCACTGTTGGCGGTCGTTACAGCCCAATTTCGACCACCAATACTCGGGATAAAATGAGAGACTATGCAACATTCCATGTACTTAGGTTTGATTTCTAATAAAGTTCCACGAGTTTTGGTGAGTGTCACTTGTGCAGGTACAACTACGACAAATACGCGCTATTCGGGCCGAAAATGACCGAATCGGCCGAACAACTCCGTTCGGCCGGTTACCCCCCTTAGCCAAGCAGACCACCGGGAGTCGTCCACGTCAACAATGACCAAGCGAACACATCACACGACACGTGGGCGACCGCCAACTCATCCCTGTCTCTTATACACATCTAGATGTGTATAAGAGACAGGACTCAGGGGCATGGACTACAAATATATCAACAAAACAACTATGAACCATGCAAAACTGGATTTCCACAAGACTACTGATTAGTGCAGAAAATTAATGAGAAACCCCCTTCCAATTGAATGGAACTTCAGAATTTAGATGGC
>OAMR01000305.1:896584-915830 GCA_900205405.1 Echinochloa crus-galli | reverse complement strand
TCGTTACAGCCCAATTTCGACCACCAATACTCGGGAATAAATGAGAGTCTATGCAACATTCCATGTACTTAGGTTTTATTTCTAATAAAGTTCCACGAGTTTTGGTGAATATCCAATATGCAAGTACATTATTGACAAATGTGTGCAAAAAGTGTTAAAATTGGCCAATTCGGCCGAACTGCTTGGTTTGGCCGGGTTACCCTCTTTAGTCATACTCATGACATGAAGCAAAGCACAACCAAGATTTATCAGCTTCCCTGCGGAAATATAAATTACGATACCTCGGAGTACTCCCAGGTGAAGTGCTACAGCGGTGATTCTGTGCGCTTGCAGAATATTTCTATATTTTACTAAGCCATGAGGAAAACCACTGAACACTCCTTGCATCCAGTATCTGGATTCCCCAATTCTGATATTGGATCGTAAGAAGTGCCAACAACCACCCACTTTGGGTCCTCCACCGCCCTGCCGGCGGCGCCATCACCGCCCGGCCCGCTGCACCGACGCCCGTCGCCCCGGGTACCATTTCTACAGCCGCCAGTTCTCACCAACCCTGGTAACCCCGGGCCCCTAACCTTGCCCTCCTAACCCGGCCGGCGGCGGTGCGCGTGGGTCGCGCGCTCAGCGCTCCGCGCGCGACCCATCGCGTGTTAGATTTAGCGCCTAGAATTGGTCGATGCAAATTATCCTCGATCTGTTCCGAGATCCCCCTTTTCCTTGTTCCTGAGCAGTCGAGTCCATGGCCACGCGCGCCAATCCTTCTGCTATGAATTGTGATGTTCCGGGGGTGATGGCCTGCTCGTCTGGGCTGCGGCTTGCCTGTCCCCTTCGCGGTGTTCCCATCCGTGTCCCGCACACGTGGAGCCCATCGCGCCCATTTAGGAGCTGGGCCACTTTTTCCGTCCGCGGCCTCTCAACACAAGAAAACGGAGGCCGTCAATAGTCCGTCATCTTTCTTCGTCTCTTGCTGCCCCCATATCTGCTCTAATCTTCCCCATTCTCTACTCTCATGGCCGATGGTGGAGCTTGATTTAGTGGCGGGAAGATGAGGCTAGGAGTCACCTCCAGATTCGCGTTCCACTGAGCTTCACATTCAACGTCAAAAAAATTGGTTTGGACAGTAACATACAAGCTCGAGCTCAGTTGGAGGAGCTGATATTGGTGGGTGGCCAGGACATCGATTCCAAATAAGGGGATTTTGATTTGGGCGTCCAGGGTCTCAATTTCTGTTGGGGGATCTCGATTTGATCGGGGAGGAATTCGATTCTTGCTGCGTGGGATTTCAATTTGGGTGACAGGGAGTCTGATTTTGGCGTCTCATCCTTGACTGCAGGCGGCGGTGTCGTAGAGGACGGCGACGAGCAGACGTCATCGTCCTCGCGTCGGCGGTAGCTTCACGTCCGGCTTGTCCATCTCGTGGTCGCCGTCGGCGGCGGCACCCTCGGCTCGGCGATGGCGTGGACGTCCTCCTCCTAGCGCTCACGGCTGCAGCTTGCGGGTCATGGTTCTGGTTGCCGTAGATGAAGCGACGGGGAGCTCTGACTCCTGCAGCTCCTACAGTACGCTTCAAGGCCACGAGAAAACTTGCTGCTAGATTTCGATTTGGGTGGTCATGACCTTAATTCCTGCTGTAGGATCTTGATTGGGATAGTGAGCAGTTCGATGGCAGCCTCCATTAATTTTTCTAAGGAGTACAGTTTGACTTTTGAAATCCGGAAATTACGGACGGGCGATCGCGAGGGCGATCGAGCTCCGTCTCACCGGCGTCCGCCGGCTCCATTGCCGGCGGCCTGGCCGGCCGTAGCAGGGACTCTTCCGCCCCTACAAGCGCCCTTCTTCTTCCCCCGGCCCCTCTGTCGTCTCCCATGGACTGATGGAGGAGGAATGGACTCCGGTGGCGATGAGGACCCGTCGCCAGCGGGGAGGATCTGATCCACTTGCTGACAAGCGCAGCTTGTCAAAGTTTTGGAGCCATGATGAAGATCGGCAGGCGGAGGATGGTGACGCTGGCGATTCGCCGGGTCTTACAGTGTTTGCAGGTACAATATCACGAAATGCGTGCTTTAGGGGGTCGGAAATGACAGAAACGGCTGAACGACATGTTCGGCCGGTTATCCCCCTTAGCCGTACGGGCCAGCGGAAGCCGTCCACGTCAGCGACAACTCAACAAACACATCAAGCCAAGATCCCGGAGTACCCGTCATTCAGTGCACGAGACATTTGAGTTATCAATATAGTTATCTACTTTGCTCTACTTCTGTTTTATATAGTTGCATCTACTTTAGTCTAGTTGCTTCTATATTGTGTTTAGACTATAGTTGGTTCTAGTTCTTAGTGCTCTTAGTTCTTGCTTAAGTCTCTGCCTTAATTGGTTCTTCGATTCTGCTCACACTAGCGATGACTTGTCATTGGGGTGTGAGTTCGAGTTGCTTGCTTCTGCTAGCAAAGTAAGTAGTTATTGATCTGTGTAGGAGTGGTTCCTAGACTTGTCAGTAACCTTAGTTTCTGCCCGTCGCAACGGAGGTGGTAGCCGGGAGGTGGTGACAGCCCTTCCGGTCGTTGTAGTCCATCACGTTAGTTCCGGTGCTTTAGGACCCAAGGTTCAGGGTAGACGGCACCCCTTCTCATCCCTTTCTGCGTGTCCACCGGTTCCCTTGTCCCGATGCTAAGACATTAGAGTTATCCCAGATCTCCTAGTGCTGGCTCTGTAGCCGCTGTATCTCTAAGCTAGAGTGACATAGGTAGATAAAGAATCCAGGAGTCCTCTATCTCTTCTCGTTGTCCTCCCAGCTATCTATCTCTTCTCTCCCTAACCTGAGTATCCCTTGGGCTGTGTGTCCGGTATATCCACTCCTATCCAATACCGTTATCCCCTGTCTTGTCTAGTCGTGTACCCTCCTCTGATAGTCTCGAATATCTGTTCACTAGTAATCTTGCCAAAGCTTCCCTGCGGAAATATAAATTACGATACCTCGGGATACTCCCAGGTGAAGTGCTACAGCGGTGATTCTGTGCGCTTGCAGAATATTTCTATATTTTACTAAGCCATAAGGAAAACCACTGAACACTCCTTGCATCCAGTACCGGGATTCCCAATTCTGATATTGGATCGTAAGAAGTGCCAACAAGCATTTCTGGCGCCGTTGCCGGGGAAGTCTTTGGCTAGATTACTTTTGAACTTTTATCTTGAGCTATCTTAGTTGAGTACCGCTACTCAAGCGGGTTTATCCTTGCTCTGTAAACCTATCAGAAGAAGATGCTTCTTGAACAGACTGCAGAAACCCATCAAACAAGTATTCAAGATGGTACTGAACTTGACGCAGGCATCTAAATTGTGAATCCAAATCCCCTGATAGATCCGGCAAGCTCAACGGCAAGAGAGGAAAATGTTGTTTTTCCACAGGTACATT
The DNA here is from genome assembly GCA_900205405.1 of Echinochloa crus-galli. Classification (NCBI taxonomy): domain Eukaryota; kingdom Viridiplantae; phylum Streptophyta; class Magnoliopsida; order Poales; family Poaceae; genus Echinochloa; species Echinochloa crus-galli. Next base: position 912,420 of record OAMR01000305.1, on the reverse strand, counting down.
ACTCCAATTTTTCTGTTTAGTCGCAACTTCTGAAGTATTGACACAAGCAGAGAAGTTCAAAAGTGATGGGTTATTCACAGCAACTTGTGACTGCATTGAGGGCCTATCATCATTGTGGAAGGCATTAGCAGTACAGTGACATGTCTGCTCCACTTCATGGTTCAAATAACACTTTCCACTGTCAGCATGACCATTACCTTGGTAAAACGATGAATAATGCTTAGGTGCATGATGGACAAAATGGGATGACCTTGTACTTAAATCAGTACTAAATGCAGTGTTGTGGACCATCGGGAAACAACTATTCAAATGTGTAGGTCCATTTGTTCCAGCATACAAGTTCTTATCTCCCAAACTTTTTGAAAGATGATACAAGGTTATGTTCTCATCTTCTTCATCATCAGAAATCTTCATACTTGATATATCTTCCAGAAGAGCCTCCCCAGTACCAAAGGAAGGATGAAATTTACCATTACTGCCAGTATCTGGTCTCACTCCTCTTCCATTCCTTCCCAGAGTATTTTTGAAAAAACCATAAGTTTCATCAGGAATAACTTCTGGTGGTAACATGAGAATATGACCAAGCTTTCGAGCACCATATAAGAAAGCTGTTCGAATACGATTAAAGCTAGCTGCACAACATCACCATTCTAAATTAGCAAATCACACAAATAGAAAGCTAGATACAGATGGGTTTATGCAATACTTGGCATTATGGATGCTACAACACAAGATACATTTGTTGCAACGGCGAGCTTATCATGACTCCGAACTTTTGTGAGCAAAGCCCTATATAGAAAATTCTTCAGTGACACCAGGTCCATCAACAAAGAACAAACCACCCTGATTAAGATCCATGGCAGAAATGATCTCATCCTAAGTAGCCCTTTGTTCCACATTGAGGGACTTTAATAGTAATAGTAAATTAAATCAGCTGGTTGCGAAAAAACAAGTATGCTACCCTGCAATGTATTTGATTCAACACCAAGTCGAGACAATACAAGTTCGCTATACTCAATAGTGGTCACTTCATCCATATTGAAGGGACCGTGACACCCTAAGGGGTGAATTGGGTGTTCTATAAAAAAACTAAGGCTCCAAGCACATATAAAAATCTATTGCAATTTGTATCTAAATGTGCACTAGGTTTTCTATGTGTTTCTATCTCTACCGATCAAAAGTTTTGCACATGGCAATTCTAGGAACGGTAAATGAGGAAAGTAGTGCAAGAAATAATGCGGAATACAGGGGATACACAATCTAGAACTTAAGAACATAGCCCTACTCAGCAAGTGGCTATACCGTCTGCTTACAACGGATGGTACTTGGCAACAAATTCTACGTAACAAATATCTAGGGACCAAGCCTTTGGTTCAGGTCCAATGGAAAAGCGGGGATTCACACTTTTGGGCTGGGCTTATGAAGGTTAAGAATGACTTCCTCAAATTTGGCACGTTCACTATCAGAGATGGGTCCCAGATGATCTCCAAGTATCGGGTCGAAGAACTAAGTCTGCGTCTAAGAAAAATAAAGGACGCCATAGGCAGCAAAACAAACATAACATGGTTACTCAATGAAAGGCATTTACTGGAATAGCAGAGGTCTATCAGACTTGGCTAAATACCGGTATATATCGGAGGCAATACGAGAACATGGTCTAGACTTTGTTGCAATTATGGAGACTGGCAAGCAAGATATGTCTCGTGCAAATATCAATCGTCTCTCAGGGGGTGCGGATTTTGTTTGGCACTGCTTGCCACCTAGGGGTAGGTCGGGAGGAATCCTCTTGGGCATTAATTCCCTAGTGTTTGATTTATCTATTATCGTTGAAGGGGAATTTTTTGTTAAATTCCATCTGCGAAATAAACAAGATGATTTCAAATGGATTCTGATGGCGGTGTACGGTCCGGCTCAGGAGGAGTTTAAGACTGCCTTTCTGTCGGAATTAGTACGGACCTGCCAACAGAACCCTCTGCCAGCTTTGATAGGAGGAGATTTCAATATCATGAGGCATAGTAGGGACAAGAATAAAAATAATTTTAATCCCCGTTGGCCTTTCCTTTTCAATGCAGTCATAGATAGCTTCGATCTTAGGGAGATTGAGTTGTCAGGTAGACAATTCACCTGCGCTAACTCTCTTCCGGACCCAACTTATGAAAAACTAGATAGAGTCTTGATGAGCACGGAATGGGAATTCAAATACCCCTTGGTAACTGTTCGGGCGTTAGATCGAGGGATTTCAGATCATACTCCTTTGCTACTAGAAACGGGTAACCCAGCCTTTTCTGGTCAGCCTAAACAGTTCAAGATGGAACTTAGTTGGCTGACTCAAGAGGAATTTAAAGAGAAGGTCAGAGAGATTTGGAATCGTCCGATACAAGGGCAAAACTCAGTCCAACGTTGGAATAGGAAAATGGGAGCATTAAGAACGCATATCCGGGGATGGGCTCGACATCGCCATGGGTTGTACAAAACCCAAAAAGATCAGTTCCAACGCATTGTGACAACACTTGATATACAAGCCGAACAACGAATCCTAACAGAGGTAGAGAGAGAACAACTGGAAAACGCTCGGGATGATCTCGCAAAACTCCTAAGAGAGGAGGAATTGAGGTTTTATCAACGAGCCAAAGTGAATGATGTCCTGTTGGGAGATAATAACACCAAGTACTTCCAGATGGTGGCAAATGGTAAACATAGGAAAAAAAAAATATTCTCCCTGGATCATGAAGGCAATAGAATAGAAGGACAACAACACCTCAAAGAATACATTACCCAATTTTACAAGGGTCTATTCGGTCCTCCGGAGGAGAGTCACTTTAGCCTGGACGAGCGAACAAATGATATTACGCAAGTAAGTCAGGCTGAAAACGATTTTCTCACGGCCCCTTTTACTGAAAAAGAGGTTCGAGAAGCCATATTTACCATGGAACATAACAAAGCACCAGGGCCGGATGGTTTCCCGGCTGAGTTTTATCAGCACTTTTGGGAGACTATTAAGGGTGACCTGATGACTATGTTTCATGAGTTACACACCGGAGATTTACCGCTGTTCAGTCTCAATTTTGGAGTCATTACTTTGATACCTAAAGTTAAAGAGGCTAATAAAATACAGCAATATAGACCCATCTGCTTACTGAATGTCAGTTTCAAAATTTTTACGAAAGTGGCAACACTCAGAATTAATTCAGTAGCAGAAAACATTATCAGCCCTACACAAACAGCCTTAGCCTGGTGATGATAACTTCAACACCTTCGGGATCGCTGCATGCCGGAATCGAGCCGGGACCCTTGACGCGTACGCGCGCGTCTTCTTCCTTGGGCGCTATAGTACTACGCCGTGCACGCGCGCCTCGAGCGAAACGTGGAGCATTTGCTGCGTGTGGCGCCGCGCGCGAGAAGCAGGTGGTGTGCCGTGTACGTGGGGCTACGCGTCGCGCGCGTGCGGCGCCGGCGCGATGCATGCATGGGCCTAGCAGATGTGGCATCATGCATGGACCCGGTACCAAGAAGCTGCCTGCGCCTTCACGGGGTGCCCATGCGCTCTATATAAGAGCGGGCCTGGCAAGCCCATACCTCAACACCCAGATCGAGCTTCTCCTAGCTAGTACTTGCATCCTCCATTCCTCGCCCTCCCCCAAGTGCCACTCCGTTCGATCATCGCCTAGCTATATACACACCTCCAATCTAACTCCAGCAGTCCAGCAGCCTAGCTAGCTCGCCGGCGATCTCTCGCTCTCGCTCTCTCATTAACTTCATCGGAAGATCATTATATCGACGAACATGGTGAACACGGGGCGCGTGGAGCCGGCGGTGCAGGGCGGCGGCGGGCTCCCGCTGGCGGCGCTGAACCACATCTCGGTGGTGTGCCGGTCGCTGGAGAGCTCGGTGCACTTCTACCGCGACGTCCTCGGCTTCGTCCCCATCCGACGCCCGGGCTCCTTCGACTTCCATGGCGCATGGTGCGTGCGTCACCTTGGATGCGCCATTCCCTTCGCACTCCTGATCGATGTCAAGCTAACAATTGACATTATTGCAGGCTGTTCAACTATGGCATCGGCATCCATCTCCTGCAGGCGGAGGACCCGGAGAGCATGCCACCGAAGAAGACAGAGATCAACCCCAAGGCCTTCATGAGAGGTAGGAATATTTTGGAAGGAGTAGTAATTCTACATGAAACAGTACACGAACTGCACAGAAGAAACCAGAATGGAGTTATATTCAAAATTGATTTTGAGAAGGCATATGACAAAGTCAAATGGGATTTCCTGACACAGACACTCAGATTAAAAGGTTTCTCATCCAAGTGGATTGAGTGGACTAAATCTTTTATTTCGGGTGGCAGTGTCGCGATCAATGTCAATGACGAAATAGGTCCTTTCTTCCAGACAAAAAAAGGTCTCAGACAAGGTGATCCGCTATCACCTATCCTTTTCAACATAGTGGCTGATATGCTCACACTTCTAATCAATAGAGCTAAAACGAATAATCAGATACAGGGTGTGGTGCCCCATCTAGTTGATGGCGGCCTTTCCATACTCCAGTACGCTGATGATACAATTTTGTTCTTAGATCATAATATGGAACAAGCTCAGAACATGAAGAATATTCTTTGTGCATTCGAGCAGTTATCGGGTCTCAAAATAAACTTTCACAAAAGTGAAATCTATTGTTTTGGTGAGGCTAAGAACAACGAAGATCAGTACAAAGAACTATTTGGTTGTAACCCTGGAACCTTTCCTGTCAAATATCTAGGCATTCCTATACATTTTAGGAGACTGGTTAATAATGACTGGTTGAGAGATGTGTATAAGAGACAGGCACACAACGGCCCCTCCCAGCACTCGTACTCGCCCTGCGCAATGAAAGCATTACCTAGCACACTCATTGCTAATTAAAGTTACCTAGCAAAGTAATCTTTGGTAAAGTTCTGAGGCATATATAATGGGGGCAAAGTCATATTTCCTAAAGTTCTAAACGCGATAATGAAACACATAGAAACAGAAAGCACCTTAAACTAATGAATATACTTGAACAGTGAAACTTGCATATAGCCAAGTGTTACCTACATTATTAGGAAGCATAAGTCGCTGATAGTCTTGCAAGCGAGCATATTTGCAGTATTCAGGATCGAAGTACCAATCAAAATCGAGCTCATACAACTTATAATAACCCTTGTCTTCAAGAACATTCGCAGGGTAGATCAATTTCAGATTTGCATCGTCCAGTCTACGGTGTTCCTCCTTTATCAACAGCAACAGATATATAATGCGCAAAAGGCAAATTAAACACAGATCAGAGTGTGTGGAGTTTCAAACCAAAATCCAAAGAAAGATAAACATGTTGGGTAATAGGACTCTTATGGAGCAGTATCCCCAACTATATAATATAGCGAGGAAAAAGCAGGATACGGTGGCTGAAGTACTTAGTACGGAGATTCCCAATATATCCTGGCGTAGAGATCTTATTGGACCTAAACTGATAATGTGGAATAATTTAACTGCAAGGCTGGCAAATATAAACCTTACTGACGAAGAAGATGAATTTAAATGGAGTCTGAGCCCGACAGGTGTTTTCACTGTGAAAACACATTATCTGGCGCTGATTTACCAAAATGTACCAAATACAAATAAGAGATTATGGAAATCAAAACTTCCCCTTAAGGTTAAAATTTTTCTATGGTTTATAAAGCGAGGTGTTATTCTTACTAAAGATAATCTGGCGAAACGAAATTGGAATGGCAGTAAGCAATGTGTTTTCTGTCATGAAGATGAAACCATTCAGCACCTTTTTCTGGAGTGTCGATTCACACGTATGGTATGGGCTTCGGTCTACGCGGCTTGGGGTTTACCTAAACCATCTAGTGTGACTAACATGTTTAATAGTTGGCTGAATTTTGTACCACCAAGTTTTAAACCTCTGATATTTGTAGGCGCGGCAGCCTTATGTTGGGCGGTTTGGTGCTGCAGAAATGCAGTGGTTTTCGATAACAAGTCTCCAAATTTTTTGCAGGTTATCTTCACAACGGCGCACTTGCTCCGCAGTTGGTCTATCCTTCAACGGCCATCATCGCGGGACAGTCTTGTGGTGGCGTCGCAGCGTTTGGTCCAAGCGGCCACGGTTATTTTTGGCCGGGCATATGGGTGGCGGTCTAGTCTTAGGATTGGCAGCTAATTAGGCCCGGAGTTTGTGGAACATTATTTTTTCTTTTTTTGGCTGTGTCACTTGGCAGAGGCCGGGATCTTTTCAGGCGGATGTATCACCTCGATGTATCTAACTGAAAAATTAATAAAGTATCCTTTTCTAAAAAAAATTAATTTTTCTAACTGTCGTGAATGTGCTGCCGTGCGCGGCGGGATGCTCCGTTTTCTCCGTGGACGGGGAAAAATAGTGGGCCTGAGCTCCTAGAGGGAGCCAATAGGTAGCTTACACGTATATGGGGACACAGAACGAGACACGTAAAGGGAACAGAGAAGCTGCAGCCGCTCGTCTGAAGCTTGTGCCGCTGCGTGCTGCAACTTTTTAGGCTGATTTTCGTTTTCCCATGATAGCGCGCTAACTCCTGAACCACTTGCCTCTTCATTCCAACGACCGGCGCCGACCGCCTCAGCTCGCGCACGGCAGCTCCGACGGCTCGGTCACCTGTGGACGGTGGCGGCATGCTCCCAAATGAGTCGAGGGGGCTCTGATTTCGGTGGTTGCGGCGCTGTCCCCGGAGGCTAGCTCTTCCATTATGCCCCTTCAATGCTTCATGTTAATCCGCTTGGTAGGGATTCATGGTTCCACTGATGTAGGTTATGGTAGCTTCTCTCCAAAAATGGTAAACTAGTCCTCGATCATGTTTCGAAGTTTGGGTCATCCGTATAGTTTATTTCTATCTCCTACGGCCTACACTCATTCTTTCAAACACATATATTCCTCAAGGTTGCTACTTTTTTTTATCAAAATACGCGGGGTATAATCTCCTAAATATGGACCTACTAAAATCAACAATGCATTATTTTTCTTCTAATTTTAATGAGTAACGAAGTAATTTCTAGCACGTACTGGATAATCAACGTAGTCTTTTTCTTGTCTATAAACGTCACTCGACAGATATTTGTCTCATTTTCATCTAGATTTAGATGTCTAGGATTTACTTCATGATTCATGTACTCATTTTTGTTTCTCTCTCTCTCCCTCCCGCTTGTCATGGGCTTCTTGGGCCATTCCCTACCTTCTCGTTGTCTCTTGGTCAGTTTCAATCTGTTAGGCTTCTTTGTGGTTGTCATGTGCGGAATGGGTTGACAAAATAATCATAATGCGGAGCTTAGTAGGCTGGAGTAGAGACTACACTAGTGGTTTTCCCAACAGGATTAGCTGTGTTGGTCCGACCAAGATAGTTGTGGTTTTACAGCTACTTTTTCAGTTACCATTGTTGATTTGACGAAGGGGGGGGGGGGCAATGGCCCCCTGGCCCCCTGCTGGCTCCACCCCTGCGGCAGGGATGAGTGGCATTGCGCAGACGCGCTCTGACATCCGTGATCCAGATGATGCCAGTGGAATTACATGTGCTCTCGATCCACACTGAAGGCTGAAAATCAGGGAGATCACCTTTGGCGGGTGATCGCCATGTTTCTACTCATCGTGCTGGTCAAGCGCGGATTGAGGTGGTACCGGAACTGAAAGGCGCCCCAACAGCAGCAGCCATAGCCCGCTCGTACCACCGAGCCAGCTGCATCACGCAGGCCGTCGACAACGACCTCTAAACCCTAAATCCCCGGTGTCCGGTTGATAGGGCGGCCATTTTACTTGCTGACATAGTCTGATACCGACGTGGGTTAGGCTGAGTAACTCCAATAGTTCTCTTTTTCCTTTCCTTTTATTTTTGCTATAGGGGAATCCCCTTTCAGATTTCCAACGTATTGGGGAGAGGTGCTCCAGCAGTTGCCTTTTGCTATTTCCCTTTCCCTTTGTTTCTTTTTTCTCTTCCTTTCCTTTCCTCTGGTAATTTCGTCGAACACCTTGCGGACGGTGGCAGGGACACCGGCGCTCGCGGGGTGGCCGTCCAGAGCTTGATGCGGCAGAGAATGTCGGCGCTTGGCGGGCAGCCGCGCTCTCAAGATCGGCTTCGTACGGCTGGGGCGCCCCACTCGGCGGGCGGCCACGCCTGGGCTCGACGCGGCTCGCAGGCGCACGCGCGTGGTGCGGCGCCGATTCGCCGGTGCCCGGCCGCGTGTGGGGCGCCGCGGCTCGTCAGCGCTTGGTCCGGCGTGGGCGACGCGGCTTGACGGGACGCGCAGCAGCCGCGTACCGAGGTGGTGAGCTCGCCGGAGGGCGATGCGTGGGCGCGCACGATGGCCGCGTCCCGGGACGGCGCGCGGCCGGGCACGGCTAGCAGGCAGGGGCACATCAAGCTCAGACACAGTTCCCGGCCACTGATCGAGAGGAGCACAGCTGAGCTAGTTGCCATGGGGTGGGTGGCTGCGGCATGCGGAATTGGCGGATACGTGCAAGTAGCATCAAGAAGCAGCGGCAGCGGACCATGAACAACATCAAGATTACGGTCCTCTACGGCTTCATCACCGTGCTCGTCCTCCGCAGCGCCGCCGGCTTCAACCTCCTCGTCAACAGCGGCAACCCCGACGGCGTAGCGGCCGACGCCAAGGTCGTCGAGGACATCGAGCGCATCCTCGCTGAGATCCGCTCCGACTCCGAGCCCGACGTCGTCGTCGTCCTCGTCGGTGATGGCTCGTCATCGTCCTTCTCGCCAAACATCGCCACGGCCGCCGTCTTCGGCAACTTCTCGTCGTCGGCGACCACAAGGAGGCGGCGCACGATGGGACCGGCCGCACGACGAGGCGGCGGCGCTCGGCGAGCACCGAGCAGTCGCTGCTCACCGGCAGGCTACCGGGCACAGCTCGCCGGCGCTTGGGCCCAGCCGCGCGGAGAGGTGGCGGCGCTCGGCGGGCACGCCGACGCCGGGGCGGCTGCGGCATCCGTCGGTGGGAGAGTGGGAAAAGAAGGAAAGGGGAGAGGAATTGCCTCCCCTCTCTAAAGGGAATAGGATTAGATTAAAGTGGATTGAGAAAAATTATAGGGAAAGGGAAATAGAAAGGGGATCGGTTGGAGATGTATTTTTTTTCTTAATCCCTTTTAACTCGAAATATAGAGAAAAGGAATTGTTATTGGGGAACTGTTGGAGTTGCTCTTAGTTGAGCCAGTTAAACTGCTCTAATCTTTGTGCGTGCAGTCCTTGCCCTGCCTAGCCCAGATCATGATCAACGGGGTTCTACCGCACCTTATATATGGCCGGTGGTTGCAACCACATGTCCACATCCCTCTTCGATCATCACATCTGCCCTTCGTGTTTTTCGGACCAATACCAAGCATGTTCTTTTGTCAGCCACGTATATATTTACAGGATTTGTCACTACTCGATCGCTACTTCGCTAGACTATAGGCACATGTGATTCCGTGAACTGGGTTTTGTGTGATGAACTGGTTTTGTGTGTGATCCACTGTAGGAACACACACAGTTAGTTAGTTTTCAGTAATTTGTTGATTGGCAGCTGGTTACAACAAATTCAGAGAGAGGTTTATTTACAAACTCGTGTTTAATCAGTACTTAGTAATTAATATGGGTCCATTCGCAGCCCGTCCCTGGCACAATACACAAGCAGCAGTCCCTTGTCATGCATTTCAAAGAAATTCATGTCCTGGCCTCTCGGCACAATATATACTGCACGTTGGCTGGTGGCTGTGCTCACCTGCCCGTCGTTGCATAATTGGGCCATAGCACAGACATTGCTCTGATCGGTAATATATAGCCTAATCCTCAGTTTTTTTTCTGATCATTGGCTTCCATATAGTTAGGTTTCAAGCTACGATCAATTTAATGAACTATTGCCGGTTTCTAAGGCTACGCTAATATGCTCATCCAGTCCAAGTCTATATTTTAAATCTCTACCTAATTATAAAGCAAGTATTGATTCAGCGGTACGTCATAATTTTATGAAAAACCCTCATATTTTTTAAAATAAATCAGCGGTCCGCCCACCATGTATATATCTGCCTCTTCGGCGTTCTAGAAAAGACAGCGGCGAGACGCCCAAGTGGAATCCGACTCCAACTAGGCCCAAGTTATTTGTTAATAAATATTGTACCTACGCACGTAATATATCTGTCGCACAGGCACCTTGCCCTCCCGTGCACCGGCACAGCAACGGTTAGAAGCAAAGACAGGTCACAAGTACGTGCGTGCCGGCTATCCAGTGCCTGGGGCCTTGCTGTCCGTCACAGCACGGCATCCTAACTGGTCCGACGGCTTGCTCTATAAGTATGTTTCTTTGTGCTACTAGCCGCGGTGTGTCGATCTCATGATTTTGCTTGCTCGGTGTGTTAGCTCGATCTTGCTGCTGCTGCTCGTTGGACAGTGCCTCTACTGCAGGCACTTTAGTCGTTGCTCCATGAAATGTTGATTCAATAAGATGCATGACTTTACATTTTGTTATTTAGGCTAGGATGTCCTAGCTGTGATTAAGGTAGTGTATCTCTACCTAATACTGAAGCAAAGATTGTTTGGTCTTTCCCTCTCACATTGCCGATAGGTGGGTCTCACGTGCCTAAGTAAGGATTGCTTGGTCCTTTCCTCTCACAATGCCGACGGGTGGGCCTCATGTGTCTCTTTCCATAATTACGTAGAGACCAAGTACAAGCACAATACGCTGGAATTAAATTAAAGCACGAGAGAAAAGAAGAAAGAAATCTACATGGATCAGAACCGGTTAAATCTCTCAATATATATCCATGTGGTCTATATCCGTAGCAACACACGGACACATTTGCTAGTACCAACTAAATGAATACACTGAAAATCAACACAAGTATTATCACAAGCATATTGGGAGAAGTATGCAACTCTATAACCTAGAGACGGTTGGCTTGCTTGCAAGTTACTGGGGTTGTACAACAGGTCATTCAAGGCGTGGATAGGGGTGGATGCCGAGCCGGCTCGGCTCGTTCGAGCTCGTTAGCCAAACGAGCCAGCTCGGCCCAGCTCTTTCACGAAACGAGCAAAAATCTTGGCTTCCATGAAATGTTGATTCAATAAGATGCATGACTTTACATTTTGCTATTTAGGCTAGGATGTCCTAGCTGCGATTAAGGTAGTGTATCTCTACCTAATACTAAAGCAAAGATTGTTTGGTCTTTCCCTCTCACATTGCCGATAGGTGGGTCTCACGTGCCTAAGTAAGGATTGCTTGGTCCTTTCCTCTCACAATACCGACGTGTGGGCCTCATGTGTCTCTTTCCATAATTACGTAGAGACCAAGTACAAGCACGATACGCTGGAATTAAATTAAAGCATGAGAGAAAAAAAGAAATAAATCTACATAGATTAGGACCAGTTAAATCTCATATTTAAATTAAAGCATGAGAGAAAAGAAAAAAAAATCTACATAGATCAAGACCGGTTAAATCTCTCCATGTGGTCTATATCCGTAGCAACGCACGGGCACATTTGCTAGTCGTTACAAAGTGAAGAACTTCACATAGTAATTAAGTATTGGTTCTCTTGAAGTGTGAATTGCTCATCTTTTTCAAGCGAAGCCTGGCCTAGTAAATAGCCAAGTCCACCTGTGGACATACCAAACCCTTAACATATGCCACATATGTCAAACATTATTTCGTCACTCATCTGAGTGATTATGATTTACAGACTAATTTTTTTAGATAAGAGAATATGTATTAATATTCCAGCCGCTGCATCGATCGATACATGAAGCTGTCCATTATTACAAGTTTAAACCAGAAAAAAACCATGCAATTAACAAAAATCCGAAAGTTCGGACTAAATAATGAGCTCTCAAACATTACCATTAAAATGAACTAAGAGGCAATTCTATTGATAAAACTCCAACCATGAGTGGCAAAGACTTTCATGGCGACAGACTCAAGCTTCCTACACCCCATGCTAGATGCAAGGCGACTCTCCTCCTTCTGTAGCAGCGATCGGAAACGAATCCAGTACGTCCCTTCGAAGAGTACCTGCAAGTATGAAGGCACTAAGCCTTTGTCAAATACTACATCATTTCTAGATAACCAAATTGCCCAGTAGACTGCACATGCTCCTGCTAGTATCCATTAAACATATCATCTATACTAGTTGGCGGAGATAAATTAAAGCAAACTTAAACAATTTTCCAGATAAATTTTGCTATGTGACAGTCAAAAAATAAATGTTGAATAGTCTCATTATTTGAGCAGAAAGCACATGAGACTATTCAACATTTACGAGCCAAATTATCTTTTGTTAAGATTACTCCCTTAATTAGATACCACATGAATACTTTTATTTTTAGGGGAATCTTTATCCTCCATATTGTCTTATTAAATGGTAAAGCTTGAGTTAACAACAGAGATTATATATCAAAGGTGCGAAAATGAAGCTATATAAAGGTGCGGAAATGAAGCTATCACGTTGCATATGGGGAAGCACATGAGCCCAAGAAGACTCATGCGTGTGCTGCACTTCAAAGCTGGCGTCCAGATTAATGTCTCTCCTCATCATCAGTAGATCACGATGCATGTGTAAGAACTACATCGGCCACCCAAAGATGGCAGGTACGCAACTAGTTCGCTTTATTGAACATGGATTTTTATTAAATAATATTTTCTAATTAGTACAACCTCCAGGACCCCATAGTAGAACATGTTATTTAAAAATGGGCTCAGTTTTGATAACACTTCTTATGGCTCACATCAGCATGAACACCAGCGGGCCATTCATGGGGACCATATGCTTGGCCATCATCTCTAACATAGTGTACATCTTGATATGTTGAAGAATTTCCTCCTGGCCACTGTCCATTCCCCATTGGCGGGCTGGAATCTCCTGAATATATAAGATCCAGTGTAACCACCCCAAGTTATCATATTGGCATGGTCTGCCAAACTATTGAAAATAGTTTACATAACCAAAGTTGTCGGGGACATCCCAAGGGGTCCCTAACCACCAGGGATAATCACCCTCAAAAAACATCTAATCACCGACGGCCCAGAAAATCGCCAGGATGACGCGGCCCGGTGACGCTCACCACGGCCCAAACGATCGTCCCGGCTTGATTCGCCCCAAGGCCCAAAAAGCGAACGCCATCTCCACCTCGCTCGAGGGCCCTCGACCCCCTCGGGCAGGCATGGCCGCATCTCCGCCTCGCTCGAGGTCCTTCGACCCCCTCGAGCGGGTGCGACCCCGCTTCCGCCTCGCTCGAGGTCCGCGCGCCTCCTCGAGCAAGTGGATAACTTCGCCCGGCAACCGCATTTAATGCCGCGACCTACCGATGGCGGATTCACAGCGAAACATGTAATTTTCATCCGTCTACCGCCTGGTAGAAAGAAAAAATTCCGCCAGGTGGGTCCGGTGTGAGAGGAGGGTATGGAATTTTTTAGGTGAAAAATGTTTTCAATTGTTTAGGATCTTTATAGTTGTCGGGGACATCCCAAGGGGGGCCCCTAACCACCGGGAATAATCACCCTCAAAAAACATTTAACCACCGGTGGCCCAGGAAATCACCCGGACAACGCGGCCCGCTCCCCTAACTGGGCGAGCATGGGAGACCCTCGAGCAGGCGTACGAACGACGACCAGGACCCGCCTGAAGGGACTGCTACCCCTCGAAGCCGCTTCAGGACAAGACCGAGGACGGCACGACGACCGAAGAGGCCGGAGCTCGCCATAATCGCCGCTCAGAACCAAGGACGACGGCACGACCGGTGCCACGCTCTCCGAGTACACCCCCCTGTAGCACGTACTGTGCTTGTACTTGTACCCCCTCAGGGCCGCTTTCCTTCCTCCTTGGACTATAAAAGGGGGAAGAGGGCGCCGACCAAGGGGGACAAAAACAACGACAACCACAGATAAAACACACACACGCCGCGATATTGGCACTTCACCTCAATCATCCGCTTGCTCAGGGACTTGGAGACCTCATCTCCTCTCCCGCTAAGCTTGTAGCCCCCCACTACGAGCACCCCGGTGCAAGATAGTATAGTGCCAAGAGCACACCTTGCTGGACGTACGGCCCCAAGGCCGGAACCAGGATAAATCCCTTGTGTCATTGTGCTAGCTCTTGCATCAACCGGTGAGGAACGAGACACAACGCATTCTGTTAGGCGCTGAGGTTGGTCGGCCAATCTCAGCACCGACAAAAGTATAACCACCTCCATCATCTTTTTTCTGCAAAATAAATCAAAGTATGCTTATTATTATATGAAATAAACTCCACAGTCAACTACTATGTTCAATATAATATGGGGATTGTGCTATTGTTTTCAACATAAGTGAAACTCTATCTATGTTGTCCCTCAATCGTTACTACTAATAATCAATTTTCTCGTAACTAATTTTTAACTTTCTAATGAAAATATTGTTCCACCAATTGAAGCAACAACAAAATGATATTCTGAATCACCCGATAGATGGTTAGAAATTCCGTTATTCTATGAGATAACTCTATCCCTCCTAGCAAAACTAAAGCAATGGATGGCCATCGATCTTGATCCTCTAGAGCCATTTGGAGACGATCCCACCATGGGGTGTGAAAGAAGGTGGCGAACACTAGGGAGTAGGGACCCGATGGCCATGAGTTTGGTGTCTTCGAGAAGACCATCAATAGTATCACCGATGATGGCAGCCGTGTTTTTTTAATAACGAACATAGATCTGGTCTCTATATCCATAAATATATATATATATATATATATAGCCAAAATTACATGAATTCTTAGATTCAAAAAACTCAAACCGAAGAACAAACAAGACAAATAGCTAGAAGACTATAAAATAAAATTAGAAAGACTAAGTTTCAAACTTGTTTGTCGTTTTTACTTCAAACTTCTTCTTTTATCTCTCCATAGCAACATCTCTTCGCATCATTTATCTACTTGGAAACTTGATGTCAAAATTGTGCTGTCAAAAACAATCTATCTCATGAAACCGCATTGAGTCGATCTCAATCACAACTTGAAACAAACTTCTTAGCATGAACAATTGCCACCACCTCTCAATCGGCTAAATAAGCACAAAGCACCTGTATCTCTCCCAACACGACGCCAAGAAGGAATATGACACCATCCATAGATGTGTTATCACCGCACGATCGAACGAAACGGTGCTAGATTTTTACCTGGAGAGAGATCCACACCAATGAAGGAGCACGATGGAGAGAGAGCCGGTGCCACGACGACGCCTCCAACGTCGAGCCGATATCGACCACACCAACGAGGCTGTAACAAGCCTGTGCGCACCTCCCAGCGACCGTAGCCATGGCGCCCATAGCTGCATGAACATCTTCGCCGACTGAAATCAAGCCCGCGCCGTTCGAACGCCGCGTTGACGGCCATCGCACGCCAAAAGAGCTCCCACTGCGCCGCACGTCGGCGCACCCCTGCTAGGACACCCGTCCAAGACCCTGTGCTAGGCCGGCCGGCAGCCGCGGGCGCACTGAGGAGCCCCGCCGTGCCGACTGCCGTCGCTGACCATGCGCCAGTAGAGCCCGCGCCGCCCGCTTGTATAGTCGCCGCCAGGGCCCTGGATCGCCCGTCCAAGGCCCTGCGCCCGGCCAGACGGCCGCCACCGCCGCAGCCTCCGGCGCTGAGGACCTCGCCGCCGTAGCCCTGTTCGTTGGCCGCCACCATCCAAACTCGCCGGACGCCGCGACCTTGGAGCAGATCCATCGTGGTGGACGGCGGATCTTTACAGAGGATGTTGAATAATAAGAAACAAACCTATCTTTACAGAGGATGTTGAATAGGACATGCTAAAGATTATGCACCAGTTCTCCGCTCGATCTCAATC
>OAMR01000305.1:846934-896530 GCA_900205405.1 Echinochloa crus-galli | reverse complement strand
AGGACGATGGCACGACCGGCGCCACGCTCTGCTAGTACCCCCCCCTGTAGCACGAATAGTATTTGTACTCGCACCCCCTCGAGGCCGCCTCCTTCTTCCTTGGGCTATAAAAGGGGGAAGAAAGCGCTGGCCAAGGGGACGACGGCCAGGGCCACAACGACAACCACAGATAGAACACACACACGCCGCGATATTGGCACTTCACCTCAATCATCCGCTTGCTCAGGGACTTGGAGACCTCATCTCCTCTCCCGCTAAGCTTGTAGCCCCCCACTACGAGCACCCCGGTGCAAGATAGTATAGTGCCAAGAGCACACCTTGCTGGACGTACGGCCCCAAGGCCGGAACCAGGATAAATCCCTTGTGTCATTGTGCTAGCTCTTGCATCAACCGGTGAGGAACGAGACACAACGCATTCTGTTAGGCGCTGAGGTTGGTCGGCCAATCTCAGCACCGACAAAAGTATAACCACCTCCATCATCTTTTTTCTGCAAAATAAATCAAAGTATGCTTATTATTATATGAAATAAACTCCACAGTCAACTACTATGTTCAATATAATATGGGGATTGTGCTATTGTTTTCAACATAAGTGAAACTCTATCTATGTTGTCCCTCAATCGTTACTACTAATAATCAATTTTCTCGTAACTAATTTTTAACTTTCTAATGAAAATATTGTTCCACCAATTGAAGCAACAACAAAATGATATTCTGAATCACCCGATAGATGGTTAGAAATTCCGTTATTCTATGAGATAACTCTATCCCTCCTAGCAAAACTAAAGCAATGGATGGCCATCGATCTTGATCCTCTAGAGCCATTTGGAGACGATCCCACCATGGGGTGTGAAAGAAGGTGGCGAACACTAGGGAGTAGGGACCCGATGGCCATGAGTTTGGTGTCTTCGAGAAGACCATCAATAGTATCACCGATGATGGCAGCCGTGTTTTTTTAATAACGAACATAGATCTGGTCTCTATATCCATAAATATATATATATATATATATATAGCCAAAATTACATGAATTCTTAGATTCAAAAAACTCAAACCGAAGAACAAACAAGACAAATAGCTAGAAGACTATAAAATAAAATTAGAAAGACTAAGTTTCAAACTTGTTTGTCGTTTTTACTTCAAACTTCTTCTTTTATCTCTCCATAGCAACATCTCTTCGCATCATTTATCTACTTGGAAACTTGATGTCAAAATTGTGCTGTCAAAAACAATCTATCTCATGAAACCGCATTGAGTCGATCTCAATCACAACTTGAAACAAACTTCTTAGCATGAACAATTGCCACCACCTCTCAATCGGCTAAATAAGCACAAAGCACCTGTATCTCTCCCAACACGACGCCAAGAAGGAATATGACACCATCCATAGATGTGTTATCACCGCACGATCGAACGAAACGGTGCTAGATTTTTACCTGGAGAGAGATCCACACCAATGAAGGAGCACGATGGAGAGAGAGCCGGTGCCACGACGACGCCTCCAACGTCGAGCCGATATCGACCACACCAACGAGGCTGTAACAAGCCTGTGCGCACCTCCCAGCGACCGTAGCCATGGCGCCCATAGCTGCATGAACATCTTCGCCGACTGAAATCAAGCCCGCGCCGTTCGAACGCCGCGTTGACGGCCATCGCACGCCAAAAGAGCTCCCACTGCGCCGCACGTCGGCGCACCCCTGCTAGGACACCCGTCCAAGACCCTGTGCTAGGCCGGCCGGCAGCCGCGGGCGCACTGAGGAGCCCCGCCGTGCCGACTGCCGTCGCTGACCATGCGCCAGTAGAGCCCGCGCCGCCCGCTTGTATAGTCGCCGCCAGGGCCCTGGATCGCCCGTCCAAGGCCCTGCGCCCGGCCAGACGGCCGCCACCGCCGCAGCCTCCGGCGCTGAGGACCTCGCCGCCGTAGCCCTGTTCGTTGGCCGCCACCATCCAAACTCGCCGGACGCCGCGACCTTGGAGCAGATCCATCGTGGTGGACGGCGGATCTTTACAGAGGATGTTGAATAATAAGAAACAAACCTATCTTTACAGAGGATGTTGAATAGGACATGCTAAAGATTATGACCACTTTCTCCGCTCTATATGCACGTTTGGAATACATGGCAGCTTGTTCTTCTCCTGTCCAGATTTGCATCTTTCCTCAAGCAGTGGACTGCAATACAGGGTCAATGTCTGCAACCAGGTGAGCTGTTGGATGCATGCAGGCAAACTATTCAAAAGGTAGGTATCCAGCTTGAGCTCTCGGAGGGAGGTTATCTGGGGCAACCACTCTGGCAATCCTTCGATATTCGTACAGTTCAAAATCTCTAGTTTCTGGAGGGATCTCCATCCACGCATGCTCTCAGGCACAGGAATCTTATCAGTACACTGGTGGATAGTTAATTCCGCAATGTCGAAGTGCCGAAGACCTTCCCACGACGCTGAAGACAGGTTTCTGCTATTCCTGATCTCCATTTTGCATAATGACATAGGGATTGATGGACCCATGATTCGCTGAAAAGATGGACACAGCGCTTCACCTGGTCGTCCTTCCCAACATGATAAGATGTACCTAGCGCTCCTTGGGATTGATGGTTCAAACCTCAACCCAGGACAACAGTGTACCTCCAAATCTTGAAGACTTGGGAACAAATTATCATCGCTATCATTCTCTTCCACGGTAAATTGCACCTCTTTGTGGCCTGATTCCGACATGACAATTCTTCTCAGTTTTCTAAGTGGTTCAGTGCACCAGATGCAAACTTTCGACTCTGGGGCCGTTTGTATCCTTGAAATATGCAGCTCTTCTAGGCAACGTAGCTGATCCAGGTGTAGATGTTGAATGTGCACATTGCAGAGATCCATTTTCACAAGGTTTGTAAGTGACGACATGCAGCGAGGGAAATCAGCACCAGCATAGTTCTTGATGTAAAGTATTTCAAGGCCATCACAAGGCTGGAGCTTTTCTAACAGAAACTTATCCCGACCCCCAATAGAAAGACGACCCCATTTCAAACTCAGTGAACGTAGGTCCTCTTTCCCCATCAAATGAAAATTCTCTGCTTCCTCTATTGATGAGCATAAACGTTCAAGATCCTCAATTTGTAGTTCAACAAGCTGGGGACCACTAATTCTCTGCAGAAGTCTACCCCAAGGACTGATGGAAACAACAGGACTCTGCATGCTCAAAAACACGAGGATACAATGGTCAGGCATGCTGTGATGATCTAGAATAGAAGCACAAAATATAGTTCTTATGTTTGCACGAAAGAAAGTGAAAGAACAGGCTTTTGGATTTTCCAAGGGTGGCAGGATATGATTTGTGATGTAGAGACCGGGATATATTACTGTTCCTTTATCTAAAAAGTGACAATTTCAAACTAATTTACTGATTTCAAACTAATTTACTTGACACAATGCAACAACAATAATTTGTTTCGCTAATATGGACTGCAGTTCCCCTAGAACCAACCAATTTCTCATATTCAAATACTCCATCCGTATAGAATGAAGTGTGCATTTTAACCTGACGTGGTCTTCAATCAAGCGTATGTTTTGACCTCTGTTGTACTTTTTATCCTATATCGTTCATGACCATGAAATTGACATCATATGAAAGTGCTTTGGATTGTGTATGCAATCACTGAATTTGTATGATATATTCTAATAACAAAAGGAGGTAAAAAAATAGATTGCAGCATCTTTGACCTGATCATCTACTTCTAATGGTGGGGAATGAGGAAATTTTAGTATATAGAGTAATTTACCTCTGAAGTATCGACACTTTTGATGTATTTAATCTTGTCTTTATCCGCTCCCGATGTGCAGCGCTCGCGGAGTCTGTAGTTACACTTTTTGAGGACTAACTTCTTCAAGGCAGTCAGGTACTGGATAGATTGGGGCAAAAACTCCACTTTAGCAGCATGCACGGTCAGTTCTTGTAGTGACCTGAGTTCTCCGAGCCAGTTTGGCAAAGAAGAAAAATTCCAGCATTCTACTACCTCTAGTTTCTTAAGGCTGCGGCAGCTTCGAATTGTATCCGGAAGGGTGATAAGATTGATGCAGGAATGAATACTCAGTTCTTCTAGAGTGACAGTGTACTGAAAAATATTGGAAATGTCTGGAGAAAAGCCACGATTTGAACTTCCAATGTATCGCTCAGATGAGTGGATGTCGCTGCTTCTTTGTATGTCCTGGGCAATACAGGCAAGCATTTGGAGGTTAGGAAATATTTTATCCTGAAGCTTCTGCTCATCATGAGTCGACAGCATGGTCGTCCACTCCAGGTTCTCCATACTCTCAAGTGTAAGTTCTCTCAATTTCATAAATGGCCTCTCACTCCCATGTATATCACCATCCACTTTTCTGACATTAGGCATATTTGAGATGCGCAGCACTTCTAAATTTGCTAGTTGGCCTAATAAAGGGATATGCTCACACCATAGCATATTAGACAGCTCAAGTTTCACAAGATTTGGAAGGAAAGAACTTATATTCATCACCCAAGAGCATAATATAGCACATCTATAGCCTTCAATTCGAAGTTCTTCTAGGTTTTGATGGGGCAGGAGATTTTCTAGAACTGCAATGTCCTTCGCTTTGCTTGAATCCTTCACAGTACTACTGATGTCCCATTCCAAACTTAGTGACTGCAGTTGCCGATATTGGGCCAACTCGCCATGTTCCCTGACTTCCACTGCTCTCTCCACATGCTCAAGATGTTGGATAATTAGCCGCTTAATTTCGTAGTCATGGTATTGATATAGAAGAGAGAAGTTACTGGAGCAACCAGTGGCAGACCCAGGGGAGTGTACAGTGTGCTTTTCCTCTTCTGCTTCTTTCACCTCTCCCTTCAATTTTACACGAAAAAGAGCCACCTGTGTTGTAGCACATGCAAAATTCAAAACTAAACTACTACGTACCAAAAATCCAGAAATGACTGTAGAAGAAACATGCATATGGCAACTTACCTCTCTTGTATTGACATATGCAACCCAGTTGTAATCGTACAGTCTACGACTTCCGGTGACTGCATGGAGTTGGGATGATGGTATAGTCAATTTTTTCAATCTAGTCATTTCCCTCAAGTCATAGATGTCACTGATATCATCGAATTCAAATTCCTGTACTAATGCAGACACCGGAAACAGTTGAGGATGAAAAGTGCCGCAATCTGGGGAACAGGATAAGATTATGGGAAGATAAATGGCTGGGGAACAGGCGTCTTCATGATCAATACCCACAACTGTATAACATAGCTCGCAAAAAACAGGATACGATGGCGGACGTGCTCAGCACAATGACCCTGATATATCCTGGCGTCGAGATTTGATTGGTCCTAAATTGATAATGTAGAATAACCTAGTGACATGATTGGCAAACGTAGAACTCACAGATGATAGGGATGATTTTCAATGGAGTCTGGATCGGAAAGGTGTTTTCTCGGTTAAAACACATTATCTGGCTCTAATCCATCAAAACATCCCAAGAACAAATACTAGGTTATGGAAATAAAAAATCCCACTAAAAGTTAAAATCTTTATGTGGTTTCTCAGAACAGGAGTTATACTTACTAAAGATAACCTTGCCAAGCGTAATTGGAATGGTAGTCAAAAATGTTGTTTCTGCCACGAAAATGAGTCTATGCAACAATTGTTCTTCGATTGCAGATTCACACGTATGGTATGGGCTTCGGTTTATGCGGCTTAGGGCTTACCTAAACCAATTAGTGTGAATAACATGTTTAATGGATGGCTTAACCTAGTTCCACCAAATTATAAACCTCTGGTGTTTGTGGGCGCGTCGGCCTTATGTTGGGCGGTCTGGCAATGTCAAAACGCAGCGGTTTTTGATAATAAAACTCCAAATTTTTTGCAGGTTATATTCACAACGTCGCATTGGCTCCGTTCGTGGGCTATCCTTCAACCGCCATCATTGAAGGACACTCTTGCAGCGGCGTCGCTCTTCTTGGTTCAAGTGGCCATGGCTTTTTTTGGCCGGGCGTTTGGTTGGCAGTCTAGTCGTAGGATTGGCTGTTAGTAGTGTTCTGGCTTTGTTTCAAATTTGTATTGGGCTGTGTGCTGTAATGGCAGAGGTCGGGAACTTGTTTTCAGGTGGATGTATCACCTCGATGTATTCAACTGAAAATTAATAAAGCATCGTTTTCCAAAAAAAAAGAATCAAAAAGTTCCTTGGTTCTATCATTGTTGAAGACCATTTGGGCAATAGTAGTTTTACCAACTCCTCCAAAACCATAAATAGGAATGATGAAGTGTCCTCCGTCTATTTGCAGCAAATTGATCATTCTTTCCTTTTCTTCCATCCTCCCAACAGGAACTTCAATGCTCTGTGAGCATGTTTCCCGTTTCCTGATCACTGCTTCATCATAGGTGCTAGTGTCTTGCCTGAAGTTGAATTTCTTCAATTCTACTATGGCCTCTATTCTGTCTCTCATACTTTTAAATTTATGAGGCATATGTAACTCTTTCGAGAATGAAATTAATCCCTTCTGTCAGTGAATGTCATTCATCAGAAAACAAAGTGCATGCTGAACTAGTGTCTATGCACCCGAGGAAGGAGTACCAGAAAGAAATTCTTACTTGCCAGATTGAAATAATTCTTCAATCCATCATTTCACGTGGAATGCAGCCCAATTCCTTTGCTTTTCAAATTGGTTCCTCCATACGACAACCATCAGCTAGCCGCAAGTCCAAATCCGTCGAAGTCCTTCAAACGACAATGTTGTCCCCCCGCGACTTGTCAAGATTAGGACAACCTGCAACATGGGAACCCGCATTCAGTGTATAGTTTATCATCCATTCCAAATCTCCGAATTTGTTCTTGCCTAATCCAATTGCTGATGCGGCGACTCTTGTTTTGATGCTGGATTGACCCGTGCAAGGACGAAAGTGCGGCCCCAGCAGCCTCGCGTCCTACCTCGCCGCCGTCGCGACTGGCATCGTAGGGGCGGCGCAAGCCGCCGTCGGATCCCTGCAGATTGCTGTGCGTGCGGGAGTTCGACGAGCCAGGGCCCAGGGACGCGCCATCCTCCTGGAGACTGGAGTCCTGGGCGTCCTGCATCGGAAGTTTGGAACTGGTTCGTGAGGAGTTGGACAGGGCCCAGTGCGCTCGCCACACGGAGAAATTTCAATATTTGGACCGCCTCACTTCTCTTGACATCCAATTCGATGGACTTCGGAAATTTGCCACCGTGCGCTCTAATTCCTTCAATCCAAGGAACTCTCACCTATTTCCTACCTCAAGCCCTGGTGAAAAGACCAAAACGTCCCCTTCTTCTTCCTCTCGTTCTTTCTTCTACCTCCGGTTTCTTCTCCGATGGGACGCCGCTCCCGTCCACAAGGAGAGCTGCGCCGTGGCCTACCTTTGCCGAGGAGCAGCACGCCACGGCCAGGCCGGCTGGCCAAACCAGGTGCTGTCCGACGCTGCTTGGAGCACGATCCAGCAGCCAGGGGCTACGGGTACGCCGGCGATGACGTCGAGCTCGGAGCAGGAGGGACCGAGTTGGAGCAGCACGCAGGGAGAGGAAGGGCGAGGGGCGGGCGCGACCAATGGCGCGTCAGGGGGCGGGCGCGACTGGCGGCACGTCAGGGGACGGCATGTGGAGACGGCCGGTGGTGCGCCAATGGGCCGGCCGCCATGGCATCTGCCCAGCTCCTCTCAGTCGCGGACGAGCGCGCACGGTGCGTACGGGAGCGGCGGCGAAGAACCTCGGCAAAGGGAGGCCGCAGCGTATCTCTCCTCTTGGATGGGAGCGGCGGCGACCCCCGCGGAAGCCGAGCGACGGCGCGGTGCGTACGGGAGCGGCGGCGAAGACCCCTGGCAAAGGGAGGCATCGGCGTAGCAATCCCTGTGGAAGCCACGGCGTCCGCCTAGCTCCTCTCGGACGCGGACGGGACGTCGGAGGGGAGTGGCAGCGGCAGCGCTTCATGGAGGGGCACCCGCGCGTGTTGCGGAAGACGGCGGCGGTGGACACCTCCCCTTCCTCGTTGCGAAGCTCCGGACCAAGGAAGAAGAAGAGTCAGGGCACCGGCGTCTTTTTACCATAGGCTGAAAGGAGAAATAGGTGAGAGTCCCTCGTATCGAAGAAATTGGAGCGCACGGTGGCAAATTTCCGAAGTCCGTCGAATTGGATGTCAAGAGGAGTGAGGCAGTCGAATTCGGTGGCAAATATTGAAATTTCTCCACTTGGGCAGGAGGTTCCTACGAAGATGGAAGCAGCTAGAAGAAGCCACCACTTACATGTGGGCCAATTTGTCATAGACAAGTACCCAGGGCGACATTACCAATTTGGCTCATTTGGTTTTGAGAACGAAGGGATCTTTGGAATCTCCGGTAAAATAAAAACATCATTGGCGTTTATGTGACCGAGCCTTCTTCGATGGATGGAAGTTACAGATTAATTCCTCTATATTTGAGAGATTGCAAGCCTTCGACCATAAATTACTTTATTCACACATAATTTTTTTTACACAAATTTGATGTCATTAGATTCATATTCAGAATCATAAGTACACTTTATAACACAAATGAAATATTAATAAAGCTATTCTTAGTTAAAGCCGAAACAAAGTTATAAGGAGGTTACTTAAGCGACTATTAATTTACATCCCTTGTTTTTGTTCTTTTTCTTTTTTTTTCTTTTTCCTTTCATTTTACTTTTGTGATGCCTCGAAAAGAGGCATCGAGCTGCAAATGGCAAACTGTCCTATGGGCAGCAGACACAAGAAACAGAGATACAATCATCCAGGCAAAAAAAAAACAACAACAAAAACTTCAGTGGTTCCCAAAGACACGAAATCTGAAATTGTGCATTCCTTGATCATCATCATCATCAAAATATCTACAGGCAATACCAAACTTCCCAATACATCCAATGTCCAAACTCCAAACCTGTAGAATGGCCAGGGATCAGCTCCACTCCTGCTACTGCAACTAGACCCCCAAAGCTAGGTGACACCATGGCTGATAAGTTCAACTTGACTGCAACACAGTTTCGCACCAAAACGAAAAGGAAGAAATGCACTATATGGGTACTGAAACTTCTCTATGGCATGGATAAATCTAGTGCTCTCCCTGGCAAAATTAAAGTAACTGATCCGTTTAACTTCTTCCTCTAAAGCCATTTGAAGAGGATGCCTCCATGGGCGGCGAAGAAGGGGGCAAAGACCAGGGACTCGACGGCCATGAGCTTGATGAGGATGTTCAGCGACGGGCCTGAGGTGTCCTTGAGGGGATCACCGATGGTGTCACCAATGACGGCAGCCTTGTGTGGGTCTGAGCCTTTAGGGCCCAGGGTTCTTGCATGCTCAGATGCACCAGCCTGTAAAAACCATGGAGAAA
Organism: Echinochloa crus-galli; assembly: GCA_900205405.1. Taxonomy (NCBI): domain Eukaryota; kingdom Viridiplantae; phylum Streptophyta; class Magnoliopsida; order Poales; family Poaceae; genus Echinochloa; species Echinochloa crus-galli. Next base: position 887,173 of record OAMR01000305.1, on the reverse strand, counting down.
ACCCAAGTTAATTGTGTTTGGTAAGAGTGGCAAGAAACCTGCTAACTTCTATGGTATTGTTTTCAATATCTTTACCTCAATGTATTTCTTAGCGTTGTCCCAGGCACCTCCAGTGTTGGATGCAGAGATGGCAATCTGAATGGAAACATAGTTATGAATGAAATATAGCAATATATTAGGAGCATGGCACCAACAATCAGTCCAATGAACACTTTAGGTGTCAAAACATCGACAGTCAAGATTTCAGCACGGCTCACAAAAGCACCAAAGAGGGCAAGAGACACCAAGGCTGCTGAACCAATGGCAAAACCCTACATGCACAAAATCATGAGAACGAGAATTTAGTACTTTGAAAATATGCATTCATTAAAAGTAGCTCAACTCTGAAGAAACACATTGTGACTAACAGTGAAATTGGCATTTACCTTCCCAATGGCAGCAGTAGTGTTTCCAGCAGCATCAAGAGCATCCGTTCTCTCACGAATTCTGTGGCTCATGCCAGCCATTTCAGCAATTCCTCCAGCATTATCACTGATAGGACCATAGGCATCAATCGCAAGGCCAGTAGCGATTGTGCTGAGCATTCCAAGAGCAGCCACAGCAACGCCGTACATTGCAGCAAGACTAAAGCTGAGGAAAATACTAAAAGCAATAGCAAAAATGGGGATAATGACTGATTTGTATCCAAGAGCAAGGCCAAAGATGACATTAGTAGCAGCTCCAGTTCTGCAGGAATCAGCAACATCCTGCACAGGACTGCAAAAAAGACAATCAAGTTGTCAGATGCTTGAAGAAATTCTGAAATTACAGCCACTGTTAAATATGATCAAAATTGTATTGCACCTGTATGCGTTGCTCGTGTAATACTCTGTAACAAATCCAATAACTAGTCCAGCCCACAGACCAACTGCCACGCAAAGGAATAATTGCCTACCAATTTAAGATCAAAGTGAGATCATGTATTTCAAAAATTCTAATCAAACTATGGAAAATTCATTTAAGAACTGGCAGTACCAGTTATACACCGTCTTCTGAGAACCAAAGTTGAAGATTGTGAATGTATATGGGAGTCCTAACCAACTGACAAGTGCAATGCCAACAGTCATAACAGCAGTGGAAATTATAAGTTGCTTCTTGAGTGCCGGCTCTATTTCGTCTACAGCCTTGATCTCAAAGAAATCAGTTGCAAAAAGAGTTGTTATCAAACAAGCTATGATACCCACAGAGCTAACAAGGAGTGGGTACAACATAGGAGTGAATTCATGATTGATCCCAAAAGAAGAGATTGAGGCAACAACAAGAGCAGCGCATGATGACTCAGCATAGGAACCAAAGAGATCTGACCCCATTCCAGCAATATCTCCAACGTTGTCACCAACATTGTCCGCGATGACCTGCAAGAAGCAGAAGGAAATATCCATCAAAACAACAAAAGTTACTACAGAATCTCAGACACAAAGGATTGGGTTAAAGCATTCTTAAGACGTGACTCTTCAGTAAAAGACTTACAGCTGGGTTTCTTGGATCATCTTCCGGGATATTCCTTTCAACTTTCCCAACAAGATCAGCACCAACATCAGCAGCTTTGGTGTATATTCCACCACCAACACGGCCAAAAAGAGCCATAGAAGAACCACCAAGACCATAACCAGTGATAGCCTCATAAAGACCTTCCCAGTCATCACCATAATAAATTCCGAACAAGTTGATTGCGACATAAAGAACAAAAAGGCCACTAGCAGCAAGCAGGAAGCCCATCACAGCACCAGAGCGGAAAGCAGTGATGAATGCCTTTCCAACACCCTTCCTTGCCTCAAGAGTTGTCCTGGCATTTGCATATGTTGCAATCTTCATTCCAAGAAAACCAGAAACAAGAGAGGTGACTGCACCAAGCACAAAGGCAATGGTGCTGAAGATAGCATTGGCAAGGGCAGGCTTGCATGTCTTGCCCTTGCTGTAGTGGCAAGGCTGACTCTTGGTGCTGAACCCCTCAACAGAGCCAAGGAAGAGGAAGATGAGGACAGCAAAAATGCTCATGAATAGTCCAACATACTTGTATTCAGTGAAAAGGAAAGAAGTTGCTCCTGTTACAACAAAGCAAGGCCATTTAGAAACACAAGTGTGTATACAGTTATACAACAAAACCAGAGAATAACCGTTACTAAAAGAAGGCTTAGCAATAAAGAAAATGATGACATAAATATCAATACTGAATATTAATAAACAACAAAGTAGTAAAAAATTGCAATAGGATAGTGAGCAGTAAGCCAGTAAGTATCATATTTGCCTGTAGAAGTACGTCAGCATCAAAATAGACAAAGAACCCTCAAAGTCCAGTGGAATCAAAGCTTCCTTCCTATTTCACAAGAAATGGAAGCAAAGCAAGCAGTAATTATACTAAAGTACAACTAATAGGGTCCATATGGTTACTAAGAGAAGGCTTAGCAATAAGGAAAATGGTGACAGAAATATCAATACCAAACATTAATAAACAGCATAGTAGTAAAAATTTGCAATAGGATAATGAGCGGTAAGCCAGTAATAATCATATTTGCTTGTAGAAGTACGTCAGCATCAAAACAGACAGAATAATAGCCAAGTGAAAAATAATGATGAACTACAATCCTTCTCTCCTCAAAGTCCAGTGGAATCAAACTTCCTATTTCACGAGAAAGGGAAGCAAAGCAAGCAGTAATTATAGTCCTCTGACAAATATAAGTGGTGCCACAAGGGAAGCACAACCTGAGCATCCTAATCCTAATCTTATTAGAAACAAATCCTGACTAAGACATGGGCAGAAACTAGCCAATATCACTACTAACATGAACTAGCCAACAATGCAGCGCCCATCAGATGGAGACTGCGCTGCTCCAATAATTACCATACTTGAAACTTTATTGAGTGGACCACAGGATCCCTGGTCCATGTGCGTCGTTTCTAGGATTCCTTCCAAGTTCCAAGCTAAGCGGATGCAGTTGAAAACAAAATTAATCCCTACCTGCTACAATAGTGTGGACGCACGGAAAGTTCGTTATCTATTTATCCTACATCGTGCAGCAAGGACCACAGGTGCAGCAACAACGCATCTGCAACCTGCAGTAATTTATCCCATCCCCACCAACATGGTCACTGCAGGGATTTTACAGAGACCTCTTAAGAGACCACTGCCACTTTTATATGAACACCTCCCGTCCCACCACAAATATCTCACAAAAAATCTAGTGGGGCAGCAAAAAATTTATTTACTGAAATAAGGACACACTGGACCAAAGGATTATTATAACACGTGTTGGATAGAGAGGGAACATCAGTAGTTTATTGTTAGATCCAACTTACAAGTTACCACTATATAGGAGTAATATAACAGTAAGCAACCCATGCACACAGCTAGAAAATATACTGAGAATCTATGTGACAAACTAATAAACTCTAAATACTTACACCAGCTGATCCAGAGCATAGTTTGAGTGAATTGCCTTAGGATTTAGGAACGAGTAAATTTCTATTCTATGCCTAATATGGACTTTGTACTGCACTGCAGCAAACTGATCCACTTCATATGCCTCATACGAAAAGCAATTTCTCAAGTTCACACCGCAAGCAAACAAAATAACCAGAACAGCAAAATTACCGCCTAATTCCGAATATCAATTACTAAACCGCCACGAGCGCAAGATCTATTGATTAAGCGCAGTCAGATCCACAAAATTCAAAAAAAACACGAACACGGGCACGGGCGCTCATCCTCACCTTCGGAGATGGCGTTCTGGATCTCGGCGCACTTGACGACGACGTTGTGCTCGTTGAGCCCCTCCTCCTCCTCGATGAGGTACTCGCTGGCGCCGGCGCCGCTCTTCCCCGAGGATCCGTCCCCGCGGCGAGGCTCGGGGGACAGCTTCACCTTGGAGACCAGCACCCACTGCAGCACCGCGAACGCGATGCCGACCACCGCCGCGACGGGCACCACCACCTGCGTGGCCAGCTCGGGCAGGAACGCCGGCGAGGCCATTGCCACCCGCCGAGAGATCCGGGGTGCGCTAGACTCCCTCTACGTGGAGAATTCCGTGCGGAATTCGTTCGAGCGCACGGGGAGGGAGGGAAGGGAAGGAGAGGAGAAGGGTGGAGCGAGGAGTCGCCATTTTATAGGCAGGCGAGGCCACTGCAGGAGGGAGTGTAGGCGATGAGGATGAGGGCCTTTCGGTAATTTTCGTGCGTTTGGATTCCTTTTTTTTATACCGTTCTCTGGTAAATCCCGTGCTTATGCTTATCTTGATGCTGCTTTTTTATTTTTTTCATAAGAATGCTGCTTTTTCAATTTGATATTTTACTGTAAATGTGTTCCCACGATGTGTGACTACGAATAAACATTTTAAATGGTGTTTCAATGCTGTACGATTGGGATTGATCGAGTTGGATAGAGTCGTTCATTGTCGTCACGATTAAAATGTATTGGAAGAGAGTCTGTGAGTAGAATTGAGACCGGGTATTATTGAAGTATAGACTTATACGGAGTAGCAGTATATTTTCTATTCAAATGTACTGCTATAATTTGACTAGCCCAGTACCGTTGGAGTTTGTTCTCACGGCTCGGCAGTGAGACTGGTTTAATTTGCCCGTGGATCAGATTCTCTAGGGTTCTCCTAGTGTTTATCCATCTAACGGGATTCCAGGTTAAGTTAGAATCAAAAGTGGATAAACCCGAAATCATTTTTAGTTAACAGAGATGTGCTAATTTTCTTTTTTTGGCACAAATATTCCGAGATTTAAGGGATCCCATTTGCTTAGGATGTCTTTGATGAGAGAAATTGCACAATTTTTTTGACATTTTCATGTTCGTTATCTACTTCCAAAGTTGGATATGAATGATCCTGACGTGTCACAAACGTGCGGTACACAAATCCTGACTAGCGTTTAATTAACGCCGTGATCTATAATTATCTATGATCTCTTTGCCACTAATATATTTCGGGCTAAAACGTGCGGCAAGCATGCCAGTGGTGGTGGTAGTATATTCGAACAGTTGCTTAAACGAAACGGTGATGACTCATCACTTATTCATGCTAGTCAATGCCAAACTCTGCTTGAATGAGCTCATCCATCTCGTTTCCCAACTACTACTTACTGTACCAATTAACGCAACGCGGATTTATGAGTTGTTTGGTAGTACTACGTACAAATTTCATTTGAAAAAAGGCACTGGAAACGGTCCAGCTCACAACTATTGTTGTTGTGTTCTTACAAATAATTTGGTTTTCCCTTTCACGAAGACTACAAATTTAGTTGGGTTACACTAGAACGACTTGCAACGCAATCTAACAAGCAATTATTAGAAAACTACAATTAGGCTTTTGAGTACAAAAGTCCCAAAAGTTCCCATGACCGTTTACTATCAAAATATTTTAATTTTCTTTTACGTACAAATATTAATATAATAACCGCCAATAATTACACCATTTTTCACAAAAGGCACGTAAGAAAATTTGGAGTAGCAACAAGATAGCATAGCCTATCATATTTATTTCCCCAAATCCATTGTTGCCCAGCTCAACTACTCTGCTTTTGGTGAAGACTGAAGGCAAAGGTAGCACAAGAACACCGAACACTGAGGGCAAGTGACGTGGCAGTAAGGCAAATCCGTTTCCTGGGGTAGCGTGCGGCCACGTCCTCTCCTCCTCTTCCCCACTCGGTCGCGGGTTAGGTTACCCTACGCGCAGGCCCAAAGGTCATCCGACGTGGAAGCCTGGTACTGGTGGGTGCGGCAGACCCCGCGTGGGCGCCGAAGTAGTTGGGAAATGGAAACTTCCGCGGCGACTATCTGCTGGCGTGGCGCTGACGTGGAGCGATTTGATCCCACGGCTGTGGCTCCTAGTAGGCTAAACGTCAGCTGCGTTGGCTTCTGGGCAAGCAAAGCCACAACCACTCAACTTTGTGGAAACATGTATACTACTCCCATGTTAGCTGGTACTGTAGTAGCATAATTGACCCTCGTATTAAATTTATGTTAAAATGTACTATTTAATTCTTATATGATTTTAATTAAAAAAATATGGTGTAGATCGAGGTGCTTAATTGCTAGAGGAATTGTGTAGTGCCTATAAAAAAATGTTGTAGGAATCATCACGCTTTACCTTCTTAATCAAAACCAAGGTTTTAAATCTCCCGCTATAGCCTGCTATAGCCTTTTGAGACAGAAATCCGCTATTTGAAATGATGTACAATTTAGCTGCTAAAAACCGCTATAGCCTTATTTAGCCCGCTATTAGCTGTTTTTTGACCCCAACCGCTAAACCCCTTAGCCCGCTATTTAAAACCATGATCAAAACATGCATAAATAAAAGAAAAAGGATAAAGACGAAGCATCCATGATGTCCAAGGTGAGCCGGCAGAGAGAACTCCACATGGCACTCCACTCCTTTATAATTTCATCCATTAGGTTCACTTTCTCAAAACCCACTTGCTGCTGTGACACCAAGATAAGGAATCCACATAATATATATAGACTGTCACTATATATTCTTCAGTTCAGTTAAAATTACCGATCCTTTTGGTGTCTTTCACTTGCAGATTATTCTGTAGAGATTATGATCTAGGTGTGCTCACTGCTCAGCAACAGAGCATGCATGGTCCTGGACTCCAGGGTAGCCTGCTACTGGTTAACAACCTTGCTCTGTGATTGCATTTGCATGCGTTCACCAAATGCTCTATGGAAAGCTATGTCTCCTGCACGTGTATCATTCTTGTCGTACTACATTGTGCATGTATATGAACTTGCCACAGCTGCAAATCAATGTCGGTGCTACCTTATAAAATGAGTAACATTCGTTGTTAATCTTTTTTACATTTTTCTAATCCACATTGAGCTCGCAGACAAGCATCTATATATACAGACATCGGAGTGGACAGTGGACTTGAGCTGGATTTAATTTGGAGATCTTATAGGACAAGAAGAGCAATGACCATGTCAAGAGAGAGGAGAAAATTAATTCATGCCAGCTCAAATATATTAAAAATCATACTAGTATTACTGCACATTGCATGTGCCTTATGTTTGGTAAAGAGCAGCAGCCCGGTATTGCGGTGATAGACTAGCAGGAGGATTACTTAAAAAAGTACCTGCAGGAGTGGGATTAATCAGCTAGTGGTTGCCAAAATGCCAAGGAGAGTAGTGTGAGGAGATGGGAGGGTATAATAACATGGTGGCGAGGAGTTAATTATTTTGCAAAGGCTGCTGTTGGTTGGTTTGGAGGAAACATCAGTTGCATCACTGCAATAGCAACGCTTGTCCTAACATTTGGTAGATCTAGGTCCAGATTTTTATAACTACCACATGTTTTGTGGTATGCTCTAACAGCACTTGCTGCAAACGTTAGTGGATCTACCATGCTAATTCATCTTCAAAACAACATTTTCCTAATGTTTCCACTATGCACAGTGATTTTTCGATCGAAGCCAAAATGATAGAAAAACATATATAAGTGAAACCTTGCTTGAAATAATTTATGTAATAATCGTTTTAAAGTAGAATTTTTTGTGATGTGGATCTGTACGTAACATGCATGAGTGCATTCTCATGGCAGTTGGCATTGAGTTGTAAGTTGCAGCTTCACAGATCTGATCCGAATGCGACCTGATGGCGACGTCAAAACAATCCATAGATCCAACCAATAAAAACATTTCTGCAGTGCATAGTCCTAAAAGAATTCTGTTGTGTAACGGTCCAAAAAAGTTGCATGACTGGTTTCACAATGAATACATCTCGGAAAGAATTCATAGCTGGATAGTTGGGGGTCAAGGAAAGAAGATCCTACCTACTAGTGAGCATATGCTTGTGAGATGCTAGTTATTAGTAATATGTTGATGTTTCATCTCATGATTTAACACAAAGTAAACTCTGGTCGTACATGATAAATTCTGTTATTGAGAAGCATCCGGCTCACGTTTGCCTACAGATGATCTGTCACACACTCACACCCACATAGCCATGGATGGACGGTAGGCAGATCTCTCTCAAACACAACCAGCATGTAAGGGAGCCTGGTCCAGATTCTCATCTCTCAATGAATTGAAGTTTGTTTATTTGATTAATTTATTAATTAATACTCTGGCTTGATGTTAATGGCAGGTGACTAAGTGAGGCACTTGACAGTGACGCTATCTCAGTTCTCTCTAGATTCATGGGAGCAGCTTACTGCCATGGACCGGGATGGTGCCGACACTTTCTTCTCTACAAGGAGCAATAAATAAAGATAGAAATGGGTGGAAATACAGAAGTCTGGTCAGATTTGGAGCAAGACCTACCTGCAATTATTCATGGTTAATACATAGGAAAATCAACACGGCAGGGCGGCAGGCTAATCAATTGCTAGACAGCTTCCATTAATTTTGATTGTCAATCTTGGATCTGAAATGGAGGTGCCCTAGAAGAGAAGTCATTCCATTTGTGCCATGGCTTCTGTATCTCTCATGTACCTAGAGAGAAAGTGTAAATCGACCATGTTCATGGCTGTTGTCACAAAGATAGAAAAACTCAGTAGGTACCAATGCTAGTGACCTGAAGCAACTGTTGATATGATACAGCTCAAACACCCCTTTCCAGCAAAGGCCGTAGCCAGCTTTATAGATAAAGCAGGAAATACTGGGGATACCAGTTTACAATAAAGCGCACTGGGGATACCAGTTTTACAATAAGCACACACCGCCGGTAGCCCGGGCAATCTACAAACCCCACAAAAAGGGCCCCATTGACAACCATCAGAGACAGAGGTGCTCTACTCGAAACGGCCAAACGCAAGGACCAGAATCTCTTGAGGTGCCTATAGTACCTAAACCATCGACGGGACCCTCGACACCGTCGCCGCGAAAGCTAGGGAGCTCCATAAACAACGCCTTCAGGAAGGCTAAGACGCGTCGCGTCGCCGTTAGGTTTTCACCTCGGAGAACCCAAAGCCACCGCCGATGGAGGAGCTTGCAGAGCAGCGCCCCCAACAGGGAATGGAGGTCCGAAACCTCCCCTCTGCCCGATCCAGAGTCGGACCAAAGCTTTCGCCAGCCAAACACCTCCATGAAGAACCCAAAGACCCAAGCCTGAAGAGCACGCCGCCATCCAGTAGCCACACCTCGAAACCGCCAGCCCTCCGCATGACCCCATTAGAGACTAGAAACGCCGCACGAACCACACGTCCGGGGTCAGCAGGTGCCTCGATTGCTCCTGAGCCCTTGCCACCTCCCATCAATTGGAGGCGACACTGGGCGATTCCAATCGAGAATTAAAACATGGACCCTTGCAGAGGAGAGTAGCGGCCGAACGGGGACAACCAACAGGAGGCGCAGCGCAGGGCAGCACCGCGAACGCGATGCCGACCACCGCCGCGACGGGCACCACCACCTGCGTGGCCAGCTCGGGCAGGAACGCCGGCGAGGCCATTGCCACCCGCCGAGAGATCCGGGGTGCGCTAGACTCCCTCTACGTGGAGAATTCCGTGCGGAATTCGTTCGAGCGCACGGGGAGGGAGGGAAGGGAAGGAGAGGAGAAGGGTGGAGCGAGGAGTCGCCATTTTATAGGCAGGCGAGGCCACTGCAGGAGGGAGTGTAGGCGATGAGGATGAGGGCCTTTCGGTAATTTTCGTGCGTTTGGATTCCTTTTTTTTATACCGTTCTCTGGTAAATCCCGTGCTTATGCTTATCTTGATGCTGCTTTTTTATTTTTTTCATAAGAATGCTGCTTTTTCAATTTGATATTTTACTGTAAATGTGTTCCCATGATGTGTGACTACGAATAAATATTTTAAATGGTGTTTCAATGCTGTACGATTGGGATTGATCGAGTTGGATAGAGTCGTTCATTGTCGTAGTATTGGAAGCAGGGGTGGTAAAGAGCTATCACTTTTGTACTAGAAATTTTAAGGATCGGGCCGGATTAAGGCCGGATCAAAATAATACTAGTTTTTAGCTAAATTTTATTAGGGTCAAGATAGATTGTGAAGGAACAAACGGGCCATGATCCGTTACCACCCCTAAGGGTAGGTACATTGCTACAAGTAAGCGATCTCATATGTCGTCTCATCCAGCGTCACATAGGATTTTTGCTGATGTGGAGGAGAGAGAGCGAGGTGAGAGAATGAGGTCGTTGCTTCGCGAAACAACCGCCTCATGAGCTAAAATTTAGGACTATGAGACAATTCCCCTACCATTGTACGAGTTTTGTTGTTATGCAACTAATAATATTCATTTATTTCCCCATAAATTAAGGAATGATGTATTACTATGAGACAACTAAAAAACAACATATTATGCGGGTTGTCTAATAAGTTGTCTTAAGATTACGTGTCACTGCATGAGACCGCCTATTAGACGACACCAATGTACCTGCCCTAATTGGAAGAGAGTCTGTGAGTAGAATTGAGACCGGGTATTATTGAAGTATAGACTTATACGGAGTAGCAGTATATTTTCCTATTCAAATGTACTACTATTTTTTTTTGAGAAACAAATATACTACTAATTTGACTAGCCCAGTACTGTTGGAATTTGTTCTCACGGCTCGGCAGTGAGACTGGTTTAATTTGCCCGTGGATCAGATTCTCTAGGGTTCTCCTCGTGTTTATCCATCTAACGGGATTCCAGGGTAAGTTAGAATCAAAAGTGGATAAACCCGGAATCATTTTTAGTTAACAGAGATGTGCTAATTTTCTTTTTTTGGCACAAATATTCCGAGATGTAAGAGATCCCATTTGCTTAGGATGTCTTTGATGAGAGAATTGCACAATTTTTTTGACATTTTCATGTTCGTTATCTACTTCCAAAGTTGGATATGAATGATCCTGACGTGTCACAAACGTGCGGTACACAAATCCTGACTAGCGTTTAATTAACGCCGTGATCTATAATTATCTATGATCTCTTTGCCACTAATATATTTCGGGCTAAAACGTGCGGCAAGCATGCCAGTGGTGGTGGTAGTATATTCGAACAGTTGCTTAAACGAAACGGCGATGACTCATCACTTATTCATGCTAGTCAATGCCAAACTCTGCACAGCAATGACTATGTCAAGAGAGAAGAGAAAAACAATTCATGCCAGCTCAAATATAGCAAAAATAATACTACATTATATTACTGCACAGTGCATGTGCCTTATGTTTGGTAAAGAGCAGCAGCCCGGTATTGCAGTGATAGACTAGCAGGAGGATTACTTAAAAAAGTACCTGCAGGAGTGGGATTATATTAATCAGCTAGTGGTCGCCAAAATGCCAAGGAGAGTAGTGTGAGGAGATGGGAGGGTGTAATCACATGGTGGCGAGGAGTTAATTATTTTGCAAAGGCTGCTGTTGGTTGGTTTGGAGGAAACATCAGTTGCATCACTGCAATAGCAACGCTTGTCCTAACATTTGGTAGATCTAGATCCAGATTTTTATAACTACCACATGTTTTGTGGTATGCTCTAACAGCACTTGCTGCAAACGTTAGTGGATCTACCATGCTAATTCATCTTCCAAAACAAATATTTTCCTAATGTTTCCACTATGCACAGTGATTTTTCGATCGAAGCCAAAATGATAGAAAAACATATATAAGTGAAACCTTGCTTGAAATTATTTATGTAATATTCGTTTTAAAGTAGAATTTTTGTGATGTGGATCTGTACGTAACATGCATGAGCGCATTCTCATGGCAGTTGGCATTGAGTTGTAAGTTGCAGCTTCACCAATCTGATCCGAATGCGACCTGATGGCGCCTTCAAAACAATCCATATAGATCCAACCAATGAAAACATTTCTGCAGTGCATAGTCCTAAAAGAATTCTGTTGTGTAACGGTCCAATAAAGTTGCATGACCGGTTTCACAATGAATACATCTCGGAAAGAATTCATAGCTGGGTAGTTGGGGGTCAAGGAAAGAAGATCCTAGCTACTAGTGAGCATATGCTTTGTGAGATGCTAGTTAGTAGTAACATGTTTGATGTTTCATCTCATGATTTAACACAAAGTAAAATCTGGTAGTACATGATAGATTCAGTTATTGAGAAGCATCCGGCTCACGTTTGTCTACAGATGATCTGTCTCACCCACATAACCATGGATGGACGGTAGGCAGATCTCTCTCAAACACAACCAGCATGTTAAGGGAGCCTGGTCCAGATTTTCTCTCTCTCTCTCTCATCTCTCAATGAATTAAAGTTTGTTTATTTGATTAATTTATAAATTATATTCTTTCTTGATGTTAATGGCAGGTGAGGAACTTGACAGTGACGCTATGCCAGTGCTCTCTAGATTCATGGGAGCAGCATATTGCCATGGATTTCGGGATGGTGCCGACATTTTCTTCTCTGCAAGTAGCAATAGATAAAGATAGAAATGGGGGAAATACAGCACATCAGTTTGGTCAGACTTGGAACAAGACCTACCTGTAATTATTCATGGTTAATACATAGGAGAATCAACACGGCAGGGCGGCAAGATAATCAATTGCTCGACAGTTTCCATTAATCCTGATTGGCAATCTTGGATCTGAAATGGAGGTGCCCTAGAAGAGAAGTCATTCCATTTGTTCCATGGCTTCTGTGTCTCTCATGTACCTAGAGAGAAAGTGCCAATATAAATCGACCATGTTCTTGGTTGTTGTCACAAAGATAGAAAAAACTCAGTAGGCACCAATGCTAGTGACCTGAAGCAACTGTTGATACAGTTCAAACACCCCTTTCTCTATTAATTATTATCACCCTCCTTTTCCTATCTATCTATCACAGCCTTTACTACTGCAAGTGGGTTTCTCTTTTCATATTATTCTGATCTTTTTCTCAAGAATATATTCCAGCAAAAAGGAAAAAAAAGGGAAAAAAATTAGGACGCAAAAGGAGAGAAAAAGAAATGCCAAATTGTAGCTTCTGCTTGCATGGGACGTCATCGAAGACGACGATGATATCCTGCTTGTGCTAGCTAGCACGGACCACCTGGCCAAGTGGCCATCATGGTCATGGTCCCAAGAACCAATGCACCATGGCTCCTCTGACCTCAAAACTCCAACAAAATAAGGCGAAAATTGGGAGAGTTTTCGCTCACAGAACAGCCAGCTTGGGAAGACAACGCCAGGAGGAAATGATCCAATCCAAAACCCCGCAAATCAAGGAGCATGGTGTGTTCTCAAGCACAGAAAGAGGCGTGTGATTCTGCGGATAGAGCATGTCCCTGTCAGCCCCCCAAGGTGCAATCTGGTTCAGGCATTGTCCGGCTTCTTATCCCCTTCAAGCCAATGGAGGACACAAATTCCCAAGGCTGGGACTTGTGAGTGTGACCGGGATGCAGCGAGAGCATGGATTGTATGTACTGGCAGAGCATGTTCTATGGCCCTGTCTGGAGATCACATGTTGCCCAGATATTAAGCAGGATTTTTGTCTGATAGGCACTTTTTTTCCATTTTCTTTCCATGAGGTTTCACTTTTGGATGGATGTCAATTCAACTGTTTTGAGGATTTTCTTTTTGTCTCAAAGTTTACCCGAGAACATGTCAACCCTCTCGACAAGATTTTCTTTTTGGGTCCTAGTTGAAATTCGTTTAACAATTTCGTTGAAAAGTTCAAGGGATGCATGAAGCGATTGATCCTGTGTCGGCAATTCGGCATCACAGGAGTTCTTTATTACTTCTCGAACTCTTGCTTACTCATAGAAAGGCACGATGAAGAAATGTACGAAGCATCAGCTACATCACTAGGAGAGATCTGGAAGGATGATCACACACGTTTTTTTTATATAAGTAAAGTGCTAATAGAGACGTGAACGTCTCCATTCACGCAACTGACTAACTGAGTTCACTCCTGCACGGTCATTTTCAGCAACCCTGGAGCCCAGGAAACGAAAATGTTCTTAGTCAGCTTAGAAGTATCAAGACCCACTGCTGTCAAGACACAGTATGCGAAAGTTTTAAAAATAAATGAATATATCAGTGTAGTAACCAGTGGCTGTAGGTTGCTTTAGCCCATAACCAATTTTAAAACTGATAATGATTAGAGATAGGCGCGTTGTCTTCCCATGTTAAAACCTGATGCTCCATGCGGTATTCAAGCCTTTACACGAGAAACGTACTCTTGTCAAATAATAACCCCAACATCGGTCAATTTCTCTTGTCAAATAATAACCCGACGATGGTAAAATTTGCCTACTTTCCTTTGACGATCATAATCATAATCTATCATCGGTCACGTACTCTTGTCAAATACTCCCTCCGTATCACATTTAGAAGTCGTTTTGGACAAGGTTTTAGTCAAATATTAGGAATATAAATCATAAATAACTTTTAAATCGTTGAGTTTGAGAAACTATATGAGTAGATTTGTCTTAAAAAATATTTTTATAAAAGTATTCATATATTATTTTTCAATAAATATTTTTGTAAATATAAAAAGTTAAGTCTCATTTACGTCGAAATGTAAAAAAACAGAGCCCTGTATGGTCACTTTGCCGTGTGCCAGAGACCTGGCACAATAACCCAAACACTTTTCAACGATGGTAAAATTTGCATACTTCCTTTTGACGATCGTAATCTATCATCGGTCAATTTCTTACATGGTCCCGATAAGACAAGTAAAGCACAGACCTGTGCTCATGACTGTTCAGTTGAATTCCATATCTATTTGTCCTGAGATAGGATCCTGATATATTTGTGACACATGTTGGCGATCCCATTTGACCCAAACAAAAGAATGGGCATCCCCTTGTCCATCCGGTGAGGTCTCTGACGCACCAGCTGTGGTCCATGACTAGGCAACACGTCAAAGATCCAACTGATTCAAACAAAATGTATTCAACAAAATATCTCAACCCTCAGGGGTTTATGTTAATGTCATCCATAACTAGTTCAGCTAGAGGTTTCTGAAGTTCTACATCACAGACAAATTACAGCTTAAAATACAGTAAAAATAGGGGAAAGATTTTCCACCTCCCCAGCAAATACTCTGAGCAACGTGCCAAGCACTTTAGTAATGCTCCTGATCACATTTTATAGACTAAGACCTTTCACCTTTGTGTTATCCCCATGTTCTACTTCTAGCCCTGCGCTCTGGCTAGCAAGTTAGAAAATGATACTGGGCTGTTCCTCATTTGTTCTTGAGCTTGCTTCATCTCCTCAGGATCTTCAACCACAAAGAGTACAATCAATTAGCCACATAAGTGAAATCAGCACTAGCATTTCTGATGCTTTGGAAAGAAAGCTATTCAATTAAAGCACAACTGTACTTTCAATATTAACAAAAACTAAATAATCTGGAACCAAAATTAGAAAGGGCTATCTACAAAGAACCAATCTACAGGCTCTCTAAAGGGATCCGTAACTGCAAAGACATCATGAAGCCTACAAATGATCAGAAAATGCCAGTGTTGCCAAGTTATAGTATTAACATGAAGCAGACAACACAATGCAAAAGATATATAACAGATATAATGAACTAAAGATACATAAAATGTTTAACAGCCATAAAAAATAGCACAGACACACAGGAAGTTTGAATAAAGGGAATCATGACCAAACATTAATTAAAATTACTTCTTCATAAGGATTAAAATTGTACGATAAATCCAGAAGAGCAACAGTTTAAACTAATATACTTGATCCAAAAATTGATCGAGTGCACAAAGCTCAATAAGTATAATTAAAGTTTACTGCTATATAATGTAACTCAAACTATAAAGAGAATAATGCTCTTCCAAGCTGACATGTGCTAGTTGCTTATATCATAGGTGTAATATACTAATAACAGAAAGGTTGCCCAATTCATGGTTGTAAAAGGGTTGAAACTTACCTATGTTCTCCATCATCTTGGGCATCACAAAGACCATTAGGACCATGAACCCAACCATCAACCCCATGGGACTCTTCAAAAGTGACATAACGGAGAAAGGCTCCCTCACCTTAAAGGTTGAAAGGAAAACAATAAAAAAGGTTGCTCTGGTAAGATACATGACAAAATCAATAAGTGAAGAAATCGATTTACAGCAAATAGGTAGCAAATAGCAATAGCTACCTCATAGTACTGCTCTTCCTTCAGAGGTTCCAGCACAAGCTCATTTAGAACTCTTCTGGTTTCAGTCAGTGCTGCTTGAATATAACCAGGATTCCTGGCACTGATGTCTACTCGAACCTATCATGCAACAGAACAGAGGGTAAATTTCTGAACACCATTTTCGCTCATCTTACCAAAGAGTCAAGTAATAGGTACTTACAGGGGAAAAGAAGTAACCAATGGAGGAGACTTCAATCAAATGAGTTCCAGCTGGTACATTGTGGCTTAAGTATATATGGTCAAGGAGCAACCACAATGAAGCAATATAACATGCTAAGCTTACACCGTACTAAGAATATCTACAATGGAAGATTTACACAAGAGCAGAAAAAAAACTAGTGACATGCACTTGATGAGAGGCTGAGAATACAGTTTATTTGCTTAGCTCACTACAATTGTACTGTACTTTTTCTCAAAATAAAGTTAATTAACAAGCTGAAAAGGTATGGTAACAGGAGAAGAGATGCAGTGCAACAGGTTATTTTGTTTTCATCAGAATTTCAAGATAAAGCTGAAACTTGTTGATTCACATCTTTTGTAGGATACAATGCAAAGTAGCCATCTGGCCTGGCAAACGTAACCCGCTGACCACCGTTAAGTGTCACTTTTGTGTTTGATGTCTTAGCTGGAAGACCAAAGCCCTTCGCATTTGCACCTACTGCCATAGCAAATAAATAACATCAGACACCAGACAGGCAGCAAGGAGATTTGGAGAATTCAGCTTGAACATGGGCTAAACTACTCTGTGGATGACAACACACGACTGGTTAGAAAACTAAACATTAGATAAGATTCACTGTTAAATGTGTTAACTTTGGATTATTCCACTAAGCCTGGTCAAGAAATATTTGTTTGAACGTCATGGCGACACATTCACAAAACAAAGTAATTAGCTCATAGCAAGAGCAGCAAGCATCAACCTAGAATAAAAGTGAGATCCCATATCTAGTTGTTCGTTTACTCAAATAAAGTAGCAAAAATCAACTTCAGAGACAGATGGCACATCTGTCAAGTCCTTATTTATGTACAGAACAAACCTGTTAATTCAGTTATTCCAAGCAACAGATAGCAGGAATAGCACACATTCTTCCACAATTAAGTACTACCCTTAAGCTCTATAGCACTTAAGTTTAAGTATGCAAGCTATAAGCCTATAACCTTACCTAAAACTTGCCCAAAATCATTTCCCATTAAAGCATGGGCCAATAGATCCCAAAATTGGTGTCAATGCTTGAATATCACTAGTTTCCTACCCAGAAAAACTGTTTCTATGCCAAGGTTTTGACAAGTCGTTTGAAGTCCACTGCAAGCTCCCAGAAGAAACAAGTAGCACTACGCAGCGCTACATCGAGATATATGAACAAAAATTTCCAGCAAATCGACCCCCTAAATACAACAGCAGACGCATCTAATTTGGCACCGAGCTAGTCATACGATCCCTAAACGCTACAGACCTAGCAATAACCCAAATTCGCATCCGGAAGAATTCGGTAGGAGCTGAATCACTCACCATCGATCTTGATGCGCCCGGCGATCGTGTACCCCTCGCCAGATCTAGAACAACAAGAGCCGAATGAGAAGAGCGGTCAGCAACGCATCCGGCCGATCGGATCGCGGAGGAAACAAGCGGAGGCAAGGGCGGGCAGGGGGCGCTTACCCAACTTGATGCGCGGACGCGGCGCCGAGGCACGCCGACACGACGGCGACGAGGAGTAGGAGGAGGTGGCCGCGGCGGGGAAAGGAAGCGGCCATCTTCGCCGTGGTCGTCGTTGCTCGTCGGCTCGTCGCGGTCGCGGAAGGCCGGAAGGGGAGAGGAGAGCTCTCGTCGCGGCCTTCGACTTTGGTGGGTAGGGCTTTGCTTCTCCTGCCCGGTTTGGTTTGTTTCTCGGCGTGGGCTTCGAGGACACGGCGAACAATAACGGGCTCTTATTTGGGCTCAGACTCCATGGGCTTTGTTGGGGCGCGAATGGGGACGATAGACGGCGGGCCCACAGTGACAGGGCCTGCTCTCCAACCAATCAAACGGGTTACGAGGGGAATCGTGACGGATGCGGCTGCCTTTGTCAGTGACTCATATGAGGAGTGGGATCTTTCCCGTTCCGTCACGGCTTGGTTTGTTTGCTCGCCACCAAACTGATTGCCAACGCAGCTGCGGCAGCGCCGCCGAGCACGAGCCCCGCCGCCGGGAGGTTCCTCCACCACCAGCCTCTCCAGAGTGCGACTGCCGCTGCAGCTCCTCTCCGTCGCGCGGAGCGGAGATCCATCCATTCTTTCATCCGGGCGTCAATTGGTCTCCTCTTTGCTGGCAGGTAATCCTAGGACGACTTGCGCTGTTGTAAGAATTAGTCTAAGACTCTAAGTTCTCACCCAGATCCAAGTCTCTCCGTTTCTGTCGCTGTATCCATTATGTGTTTTGTGGGTTACTGTGCTGCGTGGTGCCCTGTTAGTCCAAATCCATCCATGTTTTGGCTGGGTTCGTTTGCTTCCACAGGCTCAGGATAGACACTCGACCTTTTGGGGCCTAATTAAGATGTACCGCAGCTTATTTTCCAAACAAATTATAAAAAAATGTCGGGACTCAAGGCAACCTTCTGTGTCATTCATGCAGAAAGTATATAAACAAAAGCAGACACTTTTTGCAATGGTTCTCTTACATGACCCACTGATATGATAAGAAAATTCAGTCAGAACCTACTACTCCTATGAAGATGATCATGAGGTGTACGAATCCCAAGCTGAAACAAATCCAGGAGGTTAGAATAGATTTTCTAATTTCTATGCACGCTTTGTCCCATTAAGGAAAAAAAACATTTAAGAGGGGTAGCCTGTTGTCAGGTGGAGTACCATAAGGAACCTGTTGAGGAAGACTTTCTTTGTCTTTGCTTGACCTTCATCACCCGTACACTTGGTGTTGGCTCGTATATGTCCTCTCTTCTATTGTTTTTGTCTTATTATTTCTTAAATGACATCCAGCTCAAAAAAAAATTCTTGAATGACAGCGTAGTTTGGTTGTGTTATCTTATTCTCTTCTTTTTCATGCTATATAGTACAGGCTATAGATTTACTTAAGATGGTTGTTTCCATTATTCAGTATTTTTTCTATCCTTTTGCAATTGTATTTAATAGGTTCCCAGTTGCCTCAAATGGTTATGATCTATAGTCATTGGGTAGGATTGACCAGATTAATAGCAGGAAATTGGATGTTTTTCTTTTCAGTGAGATTTCCAACATATTATCTTTACTGTCCGTAAAAGGCCCGCCGTCTACTTTTAATATGTAATAGATGAGTGTTCATATTTGCATGTAAGAGCAATATTGCCATGGTTTGATAAGTAATGAGGCAGGGTTATTTTTCTTTAGCTCATCTACTAGCATTGGATCTAAGAGTGCAATGGCGACGCCAAGCTAATCATGGCAATGTCAAACCAATGTGGTCTATGTGTTCTGCTGTGCTTACACAGTATAATAATTAGTTGCTATATTCTTCTCACCAAGTCGTTGGTGTGGTAGCAATCTTTTTTTAAGGAAAGTGTAGTAGCAAATGCAATATGATATTGCTATTTAATTAGTAAAGATTTATGTTCTGTGGTCAGTGATTAGGAAAAAATAGATCATTTTTCGTAATCCTATTAATCTCTTAAGTGTTCTTACAAATTGATTTTGTAATTTTAGGCTGAGGGGCATCAAAAGTTGCTGAACCAATGAGGATCTGGGGTTTGCTAGTGTTATTGCTACATGTTCTTTCATGCCTGGTTAGCGGTGTCGCCTCTGGTCGCACGAGCTCTTATGTGCGTACAGAGTTCCCATCTACAGATATACCTCTAGAAAGTGAATGGTTTGCAATTCCAAAGGGATACAATGCTCCGCAGCAGGTAAATAACTTTGTCACCAGACTCAGCTCATTATGAGTGCTATCATTGTACTGTTTAGTGCTTACATCATGCTGTTTCAGGTTCATATCACTCAAGGTGACTATGATGGAAAGGCTGTTATAGTATCTTGGGTCACTCCAGAGGAACCTGGGCCAAGTGAAGTGTTTTATGGCAAGGATAGGCAATATGACCAGAAAGCAGAAGGAACAACAACAAATTATACGTTTTACGATTACAAATCTGGATACATACACCACTGCATTGTTGATGGCCTTGAGGTAATATGCCAACATGCTCCAGTTTTCTTCTCATATACTTGAGGCTTTATATTATGTTCTTATTCAGAATGTTTGCCCTGCGCACTATTCACCATAAATATGATAGCCCAAACACGGCACTTCTCTGATAGAGATGACCTTTCTCTTGTTAAAAAGAAATCTATTAGTTTAGATACTTTTTATAATGCTGTTTCTGCAGCTATCCTTCAATTATTATGCACATGTTGGTCTGGACACAGAATTTTTTCTCTATCGAATTTCAAATGTACATGGTTATTTTATTTGAATTTGATATGCGTCTATTGAAATTGAATTGAGACATTTTCTCATATCTGCAGAGTTAGTCTTTAGCCCTTACTTTGTATTGTCAGTTCCTATGTAAATTTGTAAATATATGCTGTAACTTTACTGTTTGCACTTTGCAGTATAACACTAAATATTATTATAAGATTGGAAACGGAGATTCATCTCGAGAATTTTGGTTTGAAACACCTCCAGCAATTGATCCAGATGCATCATACACATTTGGCATAATAGGTTTGTCTTTTCAAGATTTAACTATTATTGATTTTGGTTCACTGCATATTGTCGTTTATTTGCACTGGAACTCCCAATGACTCTTGCCCTAGGGGTACATGAGACACAGAGCTGCAGCTGGGCACAACAAGCATATGCTGATTTTAATCAGCTTACACTATGCAATGAGTGAGCATGGCTAATGGCTATATTTACAATCTTACCTGAGTTTAGATCCTGAAACCACTCCCCAAATCCATTATGTTCTTCCATAAAAATCATTCCAGGAAAATAGTTCTAGTTGTCATTGACATAAAGTTAGTTGAATAAATATTGCCTTGGTGGTAGTGATTCAGCGCTTTGAGCAGCTTGATCTCAACACTTCTTTTCTGTGTTGTTGCAGGTGATCTGGGGCAAACATTTAATTCTCTCTCAACTCTTCAACGTTATGAGAAAACTGGAGGACAAACTGTTCTATTTGTTGGGGACTTGTCATATGCTGATAGATACGAACATGATGATGGCATTCGTTGGGATTCTTGGGGTCGACTTGTTGAACGCAGTACTGCATACCAGCCATGGATTTGGAATTCTGGGAACCATGAAATAGAATACAGGCCTGATCTGGTAATTGATCTTCACATATTTGCAAATTGTTGTAGTGAAAGCCCCAGAAAATGCTAACAAGTTGGTAACATTACCAACATTTATGGTGAATTCTATATTCCTCGGAAAGCTTTTTCTGTGTTATTGTTTTTTGTTTAAGCATGTTCAAAGCTATGGCAAGTGCGACTACTGTAGAGAGGTCATAATATAGACTACTATGAAGTTCTTATTAGTTATAGGTTTAAGGTGACAATTTCACTTGTAGTCTTGTAGACATATTATGGCTAAATTGTTTCATGCCTTGCCTTAACACTACCGCATGACCAGAGCAACACCTTCCATTTTAATAGAACTACCTAAACCTGATTTCAAAAGGAAAAATTTACCAATGCTTGTTGTATTTTCTTTCAGTAACTCTATCTCTATTCTTATTTTATATTTTCAGGGAGAAACTTCTACATTTAAGCCATATCTGCATAGATATATGACTCCATATTTGGCATCAAAGAGCAGTTCTCCTATGTGGTATGCTGTCAGGCGTGCATCTGCTCATATCATCGTGTTGTCTAGCTACTCTCCATTTGGTAACATGTTCTCCCAGCTTGCCTTCTTTTGTTTCTGCCATGCATGTTGTGATATGGACTTCTTGTGTCTGCAAGTTTAAAGTCATTTATGTGTTACACTTTGATACTTTTGATTTCTATATATAAGATTTCTTTTGGTTTTGGTGAAAGTTTGAAATTGCAGTTAAGTGATAAGCACTTGACATCATATATACTAGATTGTAGAAGCATGTTTGATTTAATAGCTGGATCGCTCTTTCTGAGTTAAACTGATTTGTTAGGATTTTGTGGTGTAAGTGTGTCCTAACTTCTAAACTTACTGCTGATGTTTTTAGTAAAATACACTCCTCAATGGTGGTGGCTGAAGAATGAATTCAAGCGTGTGGACAGGGACAAGACACCTTGGCTTATTGTTCTCATGCACTCTCCCATGTACAACAGCAATGAGGCACATTATATGGAGGGTGAGAGTATGAGGGATGCTTTTGAGAAATGGTTTGTAAAGTACAAGGTCGACTTGGTATTTGCAGGGCATGTTCATGCTTATGAGAGATCAGTAAGTTCTTCCCTTCGGCAAGTGGTCCTTCGATTTGAATATTTTTTCACATGGTAGAAATGCTGGGTGTGGTCAGGATTTTGTGAATTTGTTCCTTTGGAGTTGAATCAAAGATCTGAATGTTGATTTCTCAATTATACCTTATAAATTTTGCAGTATCGCATTTCAAATATCAACTACAGTGTATCATCAGGAAATCGATATCCAGTGCCAAACAAATCTGCTCCCGTTTACATAACTGTTGGTGATGGAGGCAACCAGGAGGGACTTGCTTCAAGGTGAGAGGCAATGGCCAGCAAACTTATTATTGGTACTATTTTGTTTACTGAACTGTTACACCCGTCTGGCCTACTAGCCACAAGGTTCTGGTGGTTTAGGTTATGGAACATTGAAATCCCTGCTCACCTTAGCATCGGAGATAGACAGTTCCCCCCAAGTATTATTGTTTTTTGTTTTACCAAAATCTTACGAGGCTTGCCTGATGTGGTAACCCACCATGTTGCAGGTTTAGGGATCCCCAGCCAGAGTATTCTGCATTCAGGGAGGCCAGTTATGGTCATTCAATTTTACAACTGAAAAACAGGACTCATGCCGTCTACCAGTGGAACAGAAATGATGATGGGAATCACGTCCAAGCAGACACCGTGGTGTTTCATAACCAATACTGGTGAGTGCCCTACTAACGCCTTTTATCTGGGACAAGTATTGTTTTAAATGTAATGATCATTGGCTGCTTCTTGTATGAGCTTAATATTCTGCCAGTTTGCCCTGATATGCAGACTATAGTATTTTATAATTTGCAATTGTTAAGCTCAAGTATTGTTTGGTGTGCAGGACAAGCAGCACGCGCCGCAGGAGGCTGAAGAAGAACCATTTCCATCTCGAGCACCTTGAGGATTTGATCTCCCTATTCTAGGAGCGGGTCTTGCAGGACGTTACGCAGCACAGGCTTTGTGCAACAATGGCAGAATTGCATGGTTGCTAGTGTACGGTGCTCGTCGGAGCAGCAGGGCCGGTGACCAGCGATCAGATTGGCGATTGCAAGTTCAGCTACCCGATTTCATGCCAAAGGAGTCATGCTGACCCCTGTGGATCAGAATGTGAAATAATGCGAGTTCGTCAGTACAGATGTAAACATTTTACTTGTATAATAATGAACGGCAGTTTGCACTTCCACCCTTACCCGGGTACCATTTTCGCTTGTCGGCGCCGTTGCCAGTGGGAATTTGTTTATCTGTGGATTAATCCCTCTCCATTTCATCACCGGATAATATGAGCTGATGTGGACACATGCTGGTGCTACGAATTCTTCTTTTTCTTTTTTCCATTGAGAAACAGGCAAGTGCAAGTACTGTAGGCCAACTAGACCGTTGTTAAATTCACAGACCTGGCCCAATCCCATGAAGGCAGCCAACCCCGGAATTGGTAATGACTGATGACTATTCCTACTTGACCAGTCGCTTTCGAGCATCAACATCTTAATCTATGTTCTCTGCCCTGCAAGCTTTTCCTTCTTCCTTGTATTGGTCACGCGTCACCTGAACATTTCATAACGGTTCCGTTCGAATCGTCCACGTCGCAGTCATAATCTACCGCCGATTCATCGCATCGCCCACATCGCTGTCATTATCTACGTGTTCTTTGCTTTATATAATTCGATTCGAATAATTAAATGCATACCACAAAGAACGCCCTCTTTTTCCCTCTGGAACACTGATTTTTTTTCTTAAACACACCCACCTCCTACTCCTACCGGTGGTTCAAAAACTGGATTTCAAAGAATTTAAAACCCGCAAGTGGGCTAGTGCGCTTTGGCGATCGATGCGGCCCCAAAAGCTCGCGCCAGGAGAGCGAGCGACTTTCCCCAAGAATAGAATTGGCAGTCTCACGAGAAAGAGAGAATTCATCTCCAACCAAGTGCAAATCCAACTGCCACGGAGATAAGCTACACAAGAATCCAAGGTGTGCAGGAGATCACACCTGATCAGGCTTTCCTCCCAGTGCTCCGCTAAAAAAACAAAAGCTTTCCCCCAAGTGATTAGCAGCAGTTAACAACCGTGCTAATATTCCTTCAGGATAAGCCCGGGCATTAATCAAATCACTAATCCCAGCCCATATACCCCATTGAATCCACGCACGATTCGTCAATTCCACATGGTTCAGGTCAGCTCAGCCGCCGATGGACGGCGAGAGCTTCGATCATGGGATCCGGTGATCGCCACGGCACGGCGGGAGGAACCGAGTGCCCTCGCGGGCGGAGAATCGCGTCACCGGGGAGGCGGATCGACTTGACACCGCCGGCGGCCGCCGCCGCTTGGCGCGCGGTAGAGGGCGCCGTGTGGGCGCGGCCGCGGGCCACAGCCGGGACAGGGACCCACTGCCGCCGCCGCCGCCGCGTCAGCGGGCTGTGTGAGGACAATGGCAAGTGGGGGCAATAAACGAGGCCGGCGATGGCGACCGGTGGGAGGATCAGATCATGGTTGCTTGCGTCCTGCGTCTGGATGGCTTTCCTGCTCCTGTTTCTATCTGTCTTTTGGTTTTGGAGAACTTTTTATTACCAAACAGGTCGTGTTGGAGTAGTTTCGGCGGATACAACTCGATTCCCTTGCCCCTTTAAAATTCTCTACAGTTCCAAATGGTGTGTACGCTTCAACTCCTTAAACTTTTTCGTTTTTCGAATTTGACGTCTGCATGGTATTTCAAATTCCAGTGATTTGCTGACAAATGCTTAAACTTTGTTCGGTATTTCCCCGGAATGATTGAGCTAAATTAACGTAATGTCCGACTGTCCCCTCAAGCCATGAAAGAACGTAAACAGATCGTTACCAAAAACTATGTGCCTCAGATTACGTTACTACTACGTCGCATTGCCGCGTAGTATTATAATTATATACTATATATAGTCGTTCAGACCTGACCAATCGGTACACATGGAATTATTTGGTGTCCGATGGCCAATCAGACATTCAGACTCGTCTAATAGTCTTCCCATCTCCCTGTTGCTGTTGGTGGCATGGTCTCTGACGCAAGGGAACCCTGCTCCTAGTGGTCAAATTCAATTGCCTTGGCAAGCGGGAAAGGTAAAAGATGCTGCCCGTTGCCCCGGTCAATACTTGAAACCTCCGAATCCGTACAAAGCTGCGGGAAGAAAGCGTCCAATTCTCCAAAGGTCAAGCGCGCATTGATTTTTTTTCCCTTTTCGGAATAATATCAGGTCACGTAAAATGTCGTGCGGATAAATGGTCTCGCCGAAATGCCTTTTCCTGCAGAGCAGGGCATAGACTTTGTGAAATGAAGTAATTAAATGCTCGTCTAGTACTTGGAGTTCTAGACCAATCCAGCTGGCCCATCAAGTAACGCAAGAATCTCTTTGATGAAGAAGGTCAAATGAAATGCATAGTGTATATCATACGAATGCATTATTGCGTTGGGGAGAGGACGCCGCCCAGCTAGGACAGGTTTTTGCAAACCAAACGGAATCGTTGCATAAAAGTTTTTACCTGTTAAATTTCTTGCGAATTTGAGTAAACGAACTGTTTTATTGGAAACTAAATTTCAAAACAATTGTGTATCTTTTCAATATTAGCAACAGGAGTAGGTGAGTAACATCACAAAATTCCAACTATATATACCATTACGACATGACAAATACGGTATTATTCTTTGATTTTGACGTATGAAGGTAACTATCGCATTTCATGGTCGCAAGGAAAATTGTGCACCACATCACGGTGACAAAAAGTCTGCCACTCAGATACGATCAGGACCACACCATTGGATCCGTATGCAACGGCCAGGATCACACCGCAACCCGCCGGCGGCGCTCGGGGCGAACCGGCGAAGGCAATAACCACACAAACAAAATGTATTCAACAAAATTTTCCTTTCCATTTGTGTTCCTCTCTTTTTTTCTCGTCGCCGCCCTCGTCGCCACCACCACCACTTCCCTCCCCCCACCCGCACCCGCCGCGGGCCTCCCCATTCGCCTCGATTTCGCCGGCGATGTACGGCAACGATAACTGGATCAACAGCTACCTCGACGCCATCCTCGATGCCGGCAAGGGCGCCGCGGGCGCCGGCGCCGGCGCCGCCAGGGGCCGGGGCGGGGGAGGAGGCGGCGGCGGCGGCGTTGGCGGCGGATACGGGGACCGGCCCTCCCTGCTCCTGCGCGAGCGCGGCCACTTCTCCCCCGCCCGCTACTTCGTCGAGGAGGTCATCACCGGCTACGACGAGACGGACCTCTACAAGACCTGGCTCCGGGTACGTGCTCGCGTGCGCGCTCGTGGTTCCGCTCCCCCGCGTGCGCTGCGGGCGGAGGGGGCGAGCGCGCAGTCCGAATCCCTAGCTCCCCTTCTCGCTGCCGTTCCTCCTTCGCTGCTGATCCGCGGGATGTGTTGATCGATCTGTGCGTTGTGTGTGACCGCGCGTGCACGTGGTGGGTGGGCGCAGGCGAACGCGATGCGCAGCCCGCAGGAGAAGAACACGCGCCTGGAGAACATGACCTGGAGGATCTGGAACCTCGCCAGGAAGAAGAAGGAGGTGCGCCTTTTCGCTCTTGGTTCGTTTCTTCCCTCCCTTCGTGCTGCTCGTTATGTTCCTGATGCGGTATGAGAGGATGTGCCCATCAGTTTTTGATGATTCAATCTACATGTTGGGCTCCATAAAGGGGAGTCGTGTGTTAGATGATCTTTTTGATAGAATCTAGGATGCATCAGTTGAGTGCTCGTCCAGCTATGGTCCTTCTCGATCACTGGTATTGTGCTGTAAGTTCCACAATGATGTGGAACAATAACTCAATAGGTTAGCTAGCACCTGGCCTAATGTTTGTCATCACTTTATATGAAGACAAAGTGGTATAATGTAAAAGAACATGCAGCACTTCCATTACATATGTATGGAAATGTTGTAATAATCACCATGTGTTGATTGATCACACTGTGCTGCAAAATTTCTATTAAGCCGCAATTCATATTAGTCTATTTTTGTTTTCAGCAGCAATTAAATGAACATATAAAGTGAGAATGATGAAAGTTAGCTTGAAAGCGTTATAGATCTAGCTAGAAAGATGGAGCGAAATCGTGTTTTACTTCTGTCAGTGTCACCAAAAATTGCAATAAATGGTGCTGGCAATGGAATCTATGCTTGGAAAATCCAGGATAACTGAATACTCATGTTGGTTAATAGAGGTTCAGGCCACATGGTGTTCTCCAATGTACTTTGAAAAGGACATTTTTCTTTTGCTAATAATAGAAAATTGCGGAGAAATGCACTGGACATTGTGTTTCTGTACTGCGAACTCAAAACATAAAAGCCAAGAAGTTTATCCATCAAGACCGAATTTCTCTGTTTTACCGACAATTCCTAATATTCCAATTTTCTACTATCAATTCTAACATGTTTTACTTCTGCATTTAATCCTGCCCGTCGAGTCCATTCATCATTCAATGCCTGCTAAGTGGTTGAGGTGTGCCTCATGTGGTCGAAAAGGACTGAAAATTAGTAGACTAAGAATATCTTACATAGCAACCAAAAAAATCTGGAAACATTCTTAATGGTCTTCTCCATTCCTTGTTGTCAATTTATATCCACTACCCACAAATTATATTGGGAGTTTCACATGCATTCTAAACCTATAATATTAGATTGGTTTGGATGAACAGGCTGAAATGGTCATTTCAATCGATAAGCACATTCACGCAGAGCAAATTTTGTGTACACCTTGTTTGCAAGGTCTTCACTGCAAGTTTGGATTTTAATGTGACAAAGATTTATTATGGGAAAAATGGCTATGTAGCATCCATAACACTGTACTATGTAGTGTTGAAGATTTTGGCTCATTTTAATTCTGCTCAAAGATCAGTATGTCAGTCTTTTTACCACTGTGTTAACATCCACTAGACTTTCTTCAAACATTCACATTCTGAAGATCAAGTGATCAACAGATACGAAAGACCTACCTAAACTTCCAAGATTGCTCTTCTACTCTTAAGTCTTCACCAAGCCTAAACCTCTAAGCTGCGTTTTTTGACTGCTAGCATGTGGGGAAGAATGTAATACAGATTTTCCCGATTATACGCAGCTAGGAGGATATGTTGAATTAACCTTTTACTCCAACGCGAAATTGTAAATGAGCGTTTTCAATGGCTTGTAGGAGATAGCTGCAGATCTGCAGTGGCAAAATGATGCCTCAGACAACAAACGTGCTTTAAGTTGATGGGATGATAAAAAAGACTAATGGGTTATCTTTAAGTGGTATTAGAGTGTAACAAACCCTTCTCTCGTATTTGTCTAAAGTGTCCATCTCCAGATGCCACATAGTCATTTTCCTCCTTTTTCTTATGAATTTGTGGTTCCTCTTAGTTACCTCCAGTACAGACGCCAAGGGGCTTAGATGATCTGGTGTCTGGACTGTGTGTGATATATAGATACAGGATAAATGCTATTGTTCCTGTGCTCTTATCCGCTGGCTGGATTATGATAATATTGTTGCCAAATGTAGATTTGTTTTCAAGATGATTTTCACATTTCACTTACATTTGAACTTCTATCTCTAAAATTTAATGTAGTGTTTCTTGGTTTCATAAATGTTGCAATATTCAGTTTGAGAAAGAGGAAGCCAGTCGCTTGTCAAAACGCCGTCTAGAGACTGAGAAGCAACGAAATGATGCTACTGCAGATATGTCTGAAGATCTCTTTGAAGGAGTGAAGGGAGAGGATGCTGGTGATCCATCTGTTGCCTATGGTGACAGCACAACTGGGAACACACCTAGGATCAGTTCATTTGACAAGCTATACATAGTGTTGATTAGGTATGGAATATTTTATTTAACAACTTCTACTGTTTTTTTTACTTTATGTAAAGTAACACGTTACAAACTGATTAAGTTGTAGTGACCAGTTCGTGTAATCAGATGCTATTCATATTTGTTGCAAAATTTTCTACAGTAAGAAGTCAGATTACTAACCTGAACAGTGCACACTATTTATACTATTCTTAGGTTCTGTGGGTTTCAGATGTTGTCCTTATAATCTATTGAAATCTATTTGCCATTGAATTTGTGTTATGATGTATTGTACTGTAGCCTTCATGGCCTAATTCGTGGAGAGAATATGGAGCTTGGCCGTGATTCAGATACTGGTGGCCAGGTAATAGTATTGTCAGTGCTTTTAATTATAGAATCAAATAGAAATTCATTTCTTTCTTCAGAATGAATAACTCAAACCTTATCCTATAGTTAAGTGGAGCAGCTGTCACTTGCATTTTGTCCTTCAAAAATATGCACTAAAAGAATATCATACAAGGATATAACTTCTCTTGCGTCCACTTGAAATGTTTCATAGGTCAAATATGTCGTGGAACTTGCTAAAGCATTAAGTTCGTCTCCTGGAGTTTACCGGGTTGATCTATTGACAAGACAAATCATAGCCCCAAATTTCGATCGCGGCTATGGTGAACCAGATGAGATTCTGGCTTCAGCAAGCTTCAAGAACTTGAAATGTGAAAGAGGAGAGAACAGTGGTGCACATATCATCAGAATACCATTTGGCCCCAAAGACACGCATCTAGCTAAAGAAAATATCTGGCCTTTCATTCAAGAATTTGTTGATGGTGCACTGGGCCATGTAGTGCGGATGTCAAAAAAAATAGGTGAAGAAATCGGCAGTGGGTGTCCAGTGTGGCCTGCTGTGATTCATGGCCATTATGCCAGTGCGGGAGTTGCTGCTGCCCTACTATCTGGAGCACTTAATGTTCCCATGGTGTTTACAGGGCATTTTCTTGGGAAAGATAAGTTGGAAGGGCTTCTCAAGCAAGGGAGACAGACAAGGGAACAAATAAACATGACATACAAAATAATGCGCCGAATTGAGGCAGAGGAACTGTCTCTTGATGCATCTGAAATAGTTATCGCAAGCACAAGGCAAGAGATAGAAGAGCAGTGGAACTTGTATGATGGTTTTGAGGTCATGCTTGCAAGGAAGCTCCGTGCGCTAGTTAAGCGTGGTGCTAACTGTTATGGTCGCTATATGCCTCGTATGGTCGTGAGTATACACTATTACTCTGTTTCCTTGAACAATCAATTATTACTAGCATTGATGTCAGCTATATTTCATAGTTGGCCAACTAGCATTATCCGCCCTTGCTGTTTTTTTTATCTAATATAGAGGTTTAAAATGCTTTAGTTCTCCATTACTTGCTATGCAGATAATTCCTCCAGGTGTTGAATTCGGCCACATGATTCATGATTTTGATCTGTATGGAGATGAAGATAGCCCATCTCCAGCCTCTGAGGATCCATCTATTTGGTTTGAGGTCGTGAAATT
Organism: Echinochloa crus-galli; assembly: GCA_900205405.1. Lineage (NCBI taxonomy): Eukaryota > Viridiplantae > Streptophyta > Magnoliopsida > Poales > Poaceae > Echinochloa > Echinochloa crus-galli. The sequence goes on along the minus strand of OAMR01000305.1, from coordinate 856,409 downwards.
ATCTTCAGATTTGTACATGCAAGATCTCACTTTTTATTTGACCTACTCAACAATTGATACTAGCAGTGACTTGTTTATTCCTGTTAACCTATGTTCTTTTTAAAGCTTGTGTGTTTATGATGCGTGTCTGGTGACAGATAATGCGGTTCTTCACCAATCCTAGGAAACCTATGATTCTGGCTATTGCCCGTCCATACGCGGAAAAGAATATTACAACGCTTGTGAAGGCATTTGGTGAATGCCATCCTTTGAGGGAACTTGCTAACCTTGTAAGATAAGACTGAAAACCTAACACTTTAGTAGTTTGGACATCCTGTGCTCCAATATCATAGGTGTATTAATGCTGTCAATAATCTGGAATTTTGACACTCTTTTCCTTTACCTTTTGATTTTGCATTCCAGACATTGATAATGGGTAACCGTGAAGCTATTTCCAAAATGAATAAAGTCAGTGCAGCTGTTTTGACATCTGTACTTACATTGATTGATGAATACGATTTATATGGTCAAGTGGCATACCCAAAGCATCACAAGCACTCTGAAGTTCCTGATATTTATCGTTTAGCAGCAAGAACAAAGGTATACTGTTTTTAGCAAGAAAAATTGGTGGTGCCATATTTTTCCCCTTCTTTTGAACACCAAGAACTTGAAGTGCTTGCCTTTGATATCTATCTATTTTGATTTTCTTCCAACAAGTATTCATGATATATCCAATTTTGACACGTTTTCTTTTTATATGTATGCCAATGCTGACATCATCTGTTGAACATCTGCAGGGTGCTTTTGTAAATGTTGCTTACTTTGAACAATTTGGTGTCACATTGATAGAGGTCATAACTATTGAGATCAAAATTCATTTTTGTGGCCGTTATCATTTCTGTGTACTTACCAACTATCTGTTCATTTGGTGAGCAGGCTGCCATGCATGGGTTGCCTGTAATTGCAACAAAAAATGGGGCCCCTGTTGAAATCCATCAGGTTCATGAATCACATTGTAGCATTTGGTGAATTTATCTTACCAACTTACAGCTGTAACAGACTGGCTCTTTTCTCACAGGTTCTGGACAACGGACTCCTTGTTGATCCCCATGATCAGCATTCAATCGCAGATGCCCTCTATAAGATGCTTTCTGAAAAGCAGTTTTGGTCAAGATGTCGAGAGAATGGACTGAAAAATATACACCAATTTTCTTGGCCTGAGCATTGCAAGAACTACTTGTCAAGGATATTAACTCTTGGCCCAAGACATCCTGCTGTGGAACTTGCTAAAGCATTAAGTTCGTCTCCTGGAGTTTACCGGGTTGATCTATTGACAAGACAAATCATAGCCCCAATGTTCTTCTATTATTTAAATGTTCCTTTTTTTAAGGAATCATTATCTTCTCTGTTGCAGATTAGCTGCAGTATAATTGAGTGCGAAGTTTTTGTTTTTGAAAAAGAACTCTTTTCAAGATTTGGATTTGTTTTTTCCCCTGAAAACTTATGGGAAAAATTAGATCTACCAATTGAAGATACCAATCAATTGTGATAATGACATGTAGAGTGAGACCACATTTCAAGGGCACATCGGATTCTATTTATGCACTTGGTGATCATTATGATGGCACTGAGCAATATTATCCTTCACATTGTATGATTTATTCCAATCATAAACATTTTCAATAGAAGATATTAGACATAGTGGGAGTGAGAAACCTTATTGCTTTGTTTGAGTCCTAGCTGATTAACTATAACCAGGGTTATAGCAAACCAAGACTGGGGGTGGTCTCGCCTTTCTGATCTCATAACCCGCCAGTTTTCTGGAAAATGGTCTGGAGCTGGGTGGTTACCATAATATAACTGGGAAACTATAACTTGGTCAAAAGGGGTCAGGATTAGATGTAAATACTATTAGTATCAAAATATTTGTTACTGTTGAATTTTGATCACGACGTTTGACTATTCGTCTTATTCAAAAAATTATGCAAGTATCGTTTATTATATTTTGTGACTTATTTTATCATGAATGGTATTTTAAACACAATTTAACTTTTAGTATATTTACAACAATTTTTTTAATAGGACAAATGGTCAAACATTGCAAAAAAAGTCAACAATGACATATTTTGAAACGGGGGGGAATAGGTCTTAAAGCTGTGAACCAGTTTGAATTCAGATGGATAAAAAACAATTTGACTATAACCGAACATGATTAGGATGGTGCTGAACCCTAGCTACATAAGAAATCCTGTATGTGATACCTTGAATGTGGAACTCTGATGCCTCTGGCTATACCTGTCAGTTGATGATACAAGGGGTGCTTTTTTCTTGAAGATGAAGAAAAAGGAATGTTTTCTGTTTTTTATACTATACCTGTCAAATGTTTGCTGCAGACCAAAAGGTGTCAGCAGTTTGAAATAGTGAATAAATACTGCCACCCATCACTAAAATGTACATTGATGTGGGATCCGTACTTTTTTTTCCTTGTGGTTTTTGGGAAATGTTTTGTGTATTTAATTCCCATATGCACCTTTGCAAACCTATTAATGAATTTTTTCTGTTATAGGTATTTGTCTATTCGCTGGGGTATAGAATTGCCAGATGCTGTGGTTATCGTTGGCGAAACAGGTGATTCTGATTATGAAGAACTGTTTGGAGGTCTTCACAAGACAATCATCCTTAAGGGCGGATTCAACACTCCTGCAAATAGGATCCATACGGTCAGAAGGTACCCTTTACAGGATGTTGTTGCTCTTGATAGCTCAAATATCATTGGAATTGAGGGTTTCAGCAGTGGTGACATCAGGTCTGCAATGCAACAGCTTGGTATACCCACACAATGACACCTAGTGGCATCTATTTTGTTATTAATAGAAAGAAAGAAAGAAATGGATAATACAAATATACGATACAAATACTAACATTTCCACTAATGGAAATGCCCGATTTTGCCTGCCTGTCATTTAGTGTGTGTGGTCCCTACTTGGTCTGTGAATGACATTCCCCTGGATCCTCACACTGGAATTTTTTGGAGTGAAGTGTGTTAATGGATACATCGAGCTGTACAGACGAAACAAAATTGTTCAAATGTGGATAGTAAAAACATCTTATGGAAGCATTTTCAGCAAACAAGCTTCCAATATACCAAAGCTGCCCGGGCTCACAATTTTCCATCACTACAGAGTTGAGCGAATGATTACTGTGCAACCCTCTAAACTCTTTTTTTCGCTCTAGGAGGGGTGCCTTATAATTGTGTAAATATTGTGTGACATATTGAGCATTATACATATATACGATTTTTTTTGTTTTCACGAATTAGTATGCAAAAAAAATGTTTCTTGCGTGTTTTTCCAACAGCCTGTCTTGCTGTTACAGCATCAATAACTGTATCCATTTGCTGATGTAGTGGTTATGAAATTATTGTGGCAACTGTAGTGCTCTCACCAAACTTTGACCTCATCCTGTAAACCCTTGTATTACCTGCATAAACATCATTATTGGTATAGCTTGCACTCAAAGCAGCTGCTAAGTTTGGTGTAGTAGCTGCAACCAAGTACGCCATGTGCATATGTTTTTCTTCAACTACGTTACTACTTTTGCAGGGATGACCACTTCACATTTTTACTCCCTTTTGCCATTTGTTTGACCAGGTTTGGTCTCACGTTGCTTGTTCCTCTGGATTCACAGAATCGTTTCGTTCAGCCTTTTTCCTCTGTATTAAAGAGTTTGATATTCGCCCTGTTCGTTTGGCTGGTGGCTGGTGGCTGGCGCTGGTTTTTGCTGAGAGAAAAACACTGGTGGCTGGCGCTGGTTTTCGCTGAGAGAAAAACACTGTTGGCTCGCTGGAAACAATCCAAACGAACAGGGCTATTGATGGTAACCGATACAAGATGTGAAAAACTGGATAGCAGTTGGAGTGATTGGTTATCGGTTTATGGTTGGCCATCTGTATCAGGGACGACTGTGATACGGTTGCTTTTCTTTGACACATACGTGGAATAATATCAGAGTCAAAGTCAGTTATAGCGAGGGGTGTTTTTATACATGCATTAGAGCAACTCCAGTGGAGGCCTTTAAATTGAGGCCTTCAAAACTCATTTGCAGGCCCATCTCTAAAAAATAGAGGTCTAAAATAAACACTCAACTCCAGTAGACATATGTATTCGGGCCTTTATTTCTCCGTGGACCCACCTGTCAACCTCATGCTTGGAGGGGGCCTACTATTGGAGGGGGAATTGAAGGGCCGATAGAAATGGAGGTTTGGAGGGGAGATTTGGAGGGCTATGTAAAATGGAGGTCTATTTGAAGGTCCTGCTGGAGTTGTGTTTTTGCTTCAAGCCTCTAAATTTTAGAGTAGAGGCCTATAGAGGCCCCTGCTGGAGTTGCTCTTAGGTGGTCTATCACATGGAGAAAAATGTTGGCCAATAAAATGCGGTTGCACACCTGCTCTCGTTTATTTCTTGTTCATTCCTAGGTAATAGGTATTACAGTTTGGCATTTCTCTGCTTACAGCTTCATGCGACCGAAACCGAAAGTGCCAAGCTATGATCCGGGTCCTAATAACTAACTTTGTCAACATACAAAATTGAATAATATCTATGAGCATAAAAGTTTAATCATTTTAGTTTGACTAATCTAACTTTACTTATAAACATACGTATAGCACAACCAAACAAGTGCATATTTCGTGGTGCGTTTAATTGGTTCATATCCAATACATGCCTGGGAAATGGCCGTACGTGCTTTGTCATTCATTCACTACGGGCGAGACATTTATTTAATCACGGCAACGATGTACATCTTCACTTGGATAACGAAACGAAATCCAAGCATACCGTCGTCAACCACTCCCAACCTCCCGTACCGGACGCATGACGCCTGCATCAGCTTCGCATAATCGCATCCCGATCTTTTCGAAAAAAAAAATAATCGCATCCCGGCCATCATTGAATCGAATCCATTTCCCCCAAAAAAGAAAGGAAAAGAATTGAATCCATCCCAGCTCCTGTGAGTGACCTGACAGTCTTTGCTAGTAATTCTCAGTGTCATTGAATCCATCTCTGACCTGGTCCGACAACGAGCTATCCATCCAACCCCTCACAGGAGCTCACGCACAGTGCTCATCATCAATTCATCATCATCCACGAATCATCACCCATCGGCCGGCCGGCAGCCCCCGATCGCCGCTACTACTACCTCGTCTGACGAAACCCGCACGTTTCCAGCTACAGTACTACCACCAGCCAGCCACACCACTGAACAGTCTCTCCACGTCCCATCACGCCGGCGACAAAGCAACCCAGGAGTCAGCTCTCCACAGTCAGAACAATCCAATCCAATGGTCCATTGGGGTGCAGCAGCCGGAGGCAGCCTCCGGTTCCTCCTCGCTGGATCAATCCAATCCAGGTGGTTGCGAGCTCCCAACCTGAGGCCGTGTTTAGTTCCCAATTTGGGAGTGCTAATTTGGGGGAATCTTGTCACCTCATAACGACACTGTAGCATTTCGTTTGTATGTGTAAAAAATTATCCAAAAATTGATTAATTAGACTCAAAATATTCGTCTCGCAGAGTACACTGTACAATTAGTTTTTGATTTCATCTATATTTAGTACTTCATATATGTTATGATATTTTGATGTGATGGGAAATCTTCTTTTTGCATAGTGTATTTAGGAGTAACTTTTGGGACGGGCCCTGAGTCCAGAGCACCGCCGCGCTTTCTCGGCGTTCCGACGGTTGCCCGCACGCCAGAAGAAGAGGAGAGGAGAGGTGGGTCAGGTGGCTGCAGCTTCTCTTCGGCTGGAGAATTCATTGGGGAGGCCGGAGGCGGTTAGTTGGGAGGATGGATGGATGGGTGGCCAGCAAACACCAACGTACGGAGCCCCCAAACCAAACGGGTCAACTCTAAGGGGCCCCAGGCCCAGGCGGCCAGCGACGACCACCTAACTGTACTCGGCTGCAATGCCATGCCACCGTGAAATAACATTATATTATTAAGATTGACTCTACCTATACCTCTCAAACCAGACTCTCCAAATAATAAATGGAGGCTACCTCTATTTTTTACGGGCCACAAAAATGTTACAACTCTAGCAATAGCCCTAATAAATATATGACTTTATAAAAATCCCCCAAGAATGGAGGATGGATTTGAAAGCTTCCCAAATAGGGGGGTGTTTCAAGTAGAGGACCTATCTTTTCTCTGGACCCTCTGAACTTGGGACAGGGGCTTGTTGGGTTTGCTGGAGTGCAACTTTTTTCTGAACCCTCTAAACTTGGGATAGGGGCTTGCTGGGTCTGTTGTAGCTGTTCTAAGATAATATATTGTGTGACCTAAAATTGAGATAATTGTTCTCTCATGTTGTGCTCACAATCTTGTTGAACGCTCTAAATCCAAGCACCTCTCATCAGGTACACGTGCAGATCGACGTGTTGTCCTCCGCTCATTGTTGAACGTTGCCTCCTATATAAAGGAACGCGATAGGGCACCTGGGCTTCAGGCTGTCCGCACTCGTCGTACTCTATTGTCATCCTCTAAAAGAAATATTTATGCCTAGTCATTGAGATTCTCACCTCTATATCAATTTTTTCTACGCCTGTTATTCTCTATATATCTCATATTCTATACCAACTACCAGCACGTGAGCCCACCCATCTCTTTTTCTCCTTTTCTTTCAGCGACGCCACCACTCGTCCCACTCTGTCTCTCTCTCTCTAGTGGCGGCGGCGGCAGCAAGGGCTACCGGTCTCCCTGGCTGATAGCCTTCATCTCTGCCAGCCTCCGCATGACACGCGGAGCGGCCGGACCCTGAACTCCGATGGCGCATGGGCGGCTCCTGCGGTGGCCGCGGATGCCTCTGGCGGAGGCGACGGCGGCGGACAGTCGCGCGGTGACGGCGAGGACTCCAGCGGCGGCCACGGACGGCCGCACGGCTGCAGCAGTGGAGGGCTCCCGCGGCGGCCGCGGACGGACGATGGAGGGCTCCCGCGGCGGCCGCGGACGGCCGTGCGTCGACTACGGAGGGTGGCGGCGGACGGAATAATATGGACCCTTTCATAAAATCTGACGGCATGTATCTTCTCTTTTTACATTAACGGAATAATATATACTGTTAGATCTTCATAAAATCCGACGGCATATATCCTTCTCTTTTTTGGATTAACGTGGAAATTTCTAGGCTCTCTCGGCGAACGTGGTGGACCGTTAGATCTTTATAAAATACGACGGCATATATCCTTTTCTTTTTTAGATTAACGTGGGAATTTCTTGACCCTCTCGGCGAACGTGGTGGCTCTTTTTAACACTATTCTATTAATATAATATATAGATTTAAATATCCATCGTTTTTAGATTTGGATTGTGCTCAAGTTCAATTTTTTTAATATTATTACTGTAAGATATTTTTTCTTAAACGATAAGACAGTGCTCCTGTCAATTCTTAAAAAAAAAGGTATGCGGGTCGTGCACTCATTCCGTATTGTCAGTTTAGATGCGCTGAAGATTTGGAAAATGTAGCAAAATCGTGTTGATGTTGCTTTGAGGTTACATATGGTCCCTTGGAAATTAAATAGGTCGGGCCACACGCCAGTGGACTCTCTTCTGTTGGGACTATTCGGTCCTCAACCCTCTGCATTTTTTTTGTCCTTATTAAAATAAAAAAGAGGATCGGTGCAGGCTCTTTCTATTTACCTCCCCAACAGTGTTGATGGGGTTGTCCTCCTGCCCTACCTGTGCATCTGTATTTGTCCATGTCCCCTTCAAAGCAATCAGTCCCCTCCTCCCCTCGTGTGTACACACATTACACCGCACCAAAATAAGGCATTGTCTTCTACAATAACTCCCATTATATACGTGGCCGGTGGCCCGGCGTCGTGTGAGTTGTGAGCCAAGAGAGCCCTGGAGCAACACAGCGCTGGACGCTTCCGCTTCAGCAGCTCTCCGGTGATAGGGGAGATGAAAACCCGGGCCATGGGAGAGGAAACGAGAGCAGCAGCACCAGCAGCTTAAATAGCGTCACAGCCCCCTCGCGTTCCTTGCCTTGTTTGCAACAACTTCTTGCAGGCTTGGCCTGGCCTTGCCTTGGCTTTGGGCGCTTTGCCTTGCAGCTCATAGCCTCACACCATACCCGCACCGTGCAGCAGTCGGCACCCATCTCCCGCTCCAGGCCTTTATAGCCAAGGCTTTCTCTGGACCCGTGATAATTCTAGAGAGAGAAAGGAGGACAGAGAGGACTGAGAAGGCATGGCCATAGAGAGTGAGGAGGGCGCCGCACTGCTTTGTGCCCACCAAGAAGCGCCGGCGGCGGCAGCGGCGGCGGCCATGAAGGGAGGAGGGGGGAAGAGGAGGAGGAAGGGGCAGAGGAGAGGGGGAGGAGAAAGCGGGGAGAGGAAGAAGTACAAGGTGGACCGTTAGATCTTTATAAAATACGACGGCATATATCCTTTTCTTTTTTAGATTAACGTGGGAATTTCTTGACCCTCTCGGCGAACGTGGTGGCTCTTTTTAACACTATTCTATTAATATAATATATAGATTTAAATATCCATCGTTTTTAGATTTGGATTGTGCTCAAGTTCAATTTTTTTAATATTATTACTGTAAGATATTTTTTCTTAAACGATAAGACAGTGCTCCTGTCAATTCTTAAAAAAAAAGGTATGCGGGTCGTGCACTCATTCCGTATTGTCAGTTTAGATGCGCTGAAGATTTGGAAAATGTAGCAAAATCGTGTTGATGTTGCTTTGAGGTTACATATGGTCCCTTGGAAATTAAATAGGTCGGGCCACACGCCAGTGGACTCTCTTCTGTTGGGACTATTCGGTCCTCAACCCTCTGCATTTTTTTTGTCCTTATTAAAATAAAAAAGAGGATCGGTGCAGGCTCTTTCTATTTACCTCCCCAACAGTGTTGATGGGGTTGTCCTCCTGCCCTACCTGTGCATCTGTATTTGTCCATGTCCCCTTCAAAGCAATCAGTCCCCTCCTCCCCTCGTGTGTACACACATTACACCACACAAAATAAGGCATTGTCTTGTACAATAACTCCCATTGGCCGTGTTTCATAACTCCCAGGAGAAAAATCTCTTAAGGGAATCTTGTATGCATGGAGTACTGAACGAAGTCTATTTGCAAAACCTTTTTAGGGATGAGTGCAACTTTGCGCGATAAATCTAATGAGCCTAATTAGTTCATGATTTGCTACAGTAATGTTTCAGTAACCATCCTCTGATCGTGCGGTCAAAGGCCTCATTAGATAGGTCTCGTGAAATAGTGCAATATTGTGAAGATAGTTTTGTAAACTAACTTGATTTAATACCCTAAAGTATTGGTCAAAGGGGCTGGAGAAATTTCTCCATCCCCAAAGAAACACTGCCATTATATACGTGGCCGGTGGCCCGGCGTCGTGTGAGTTGTGAGCCAAGAGAGCCCTGGAGCAACACAGCGCTGGACGCTTCCGCTTCAGCTCTCCGGTGATGCGGAGATGACAACCCGGGCC
>OAMR01000305.1:827452-838474 GCA_900205405.1 Echinochloa crus-galli | reverse complement strand
AAAAAGGGGGGGGGGGGGGGGTGGGGAAAAGCTACGAGAGGGATGGAGGGGGTGGGGAAAAAAGAAAGAAAACGACGGAAAATATAAAAGAAAAGGAAAGCAACGAGAGGGACGGAGGCGGCAGAAAAAAGAAAAAAACTGTCGAGAGAGGGTGTCGGACGGAAAAACTGTCGAGAGAGGGTGTCGGACGGAATAGATGAGTCCGTGGAAGGTGTGATGGATAATTTTACCCCAACTCTATAAAAAGGTATGAAATCTTTGTTTCTAAAGCACTTTTGAAGGTGCTCCATATTTTATCTGGAGTTGGCTCCCAACTTCTCTTTTTTAAGCTACAAAACTTGAAACTGTACGTGTTTGGGTAAAAAAAAATTGAGAGTAGAGTTGTAAAAGTTGGAGCCGAGCCATGCCAAACAACCCCTTAGTTTCATTATATTGTTAGATTATCTTCAACAGACTATTTATATCTTTTTTAACTTATAGAAATAGAGATTTTGGTGAAAAATACCATCCAACATCCTCTTCAATTGTGAAAGGGTCTCTAGTCTAGTAGGTAGGGGCTTCCCCTCCCAACTTCGGTCAAAAAAAACATCCTCTTCAATTAGATATTCAAATATAGATATCCTTTATTCCGGATTTCTCGCTAGTTAAAGATGGAGAGCGAGATACTGCGCAAGATATAGAAAAGCTGTTGAAAAGTATAAAGATATAGAAAATATTTTTAACTTAAAGACATGTTAGATAGGCTTTTGGAGATGCTCACGTTGGTAACCGAGTTTGCTGAGTGAAATAAAATTTGCGCCTCGTGTCTTCTAATAATGATCTTATCAAGTCAGAAATATTGTCGATGTCACGTAAAATTCAATGTTTATAAAATTCACCGTAAAACCGGCCAAAGAGCGAGTGGATTTACGGAAACAAGACGTCCAACAGAACTAACTTTCGCTTTTCACGTACCTAGATGATTAACATTCTCTACTTTATCTCGAATCGATTACTCGTGCTTGTTGGAACGCCGTTGATATCTGTATTGAGTGATGATCATTAATCATTACGTCGTTATCTTCAACATGTCCTACCGTCGATATCCCTAGCAGACAGGTCAAAATTGGTGATAGGGCGGCTGCATAGAGGCACCGAGGAGATCCTTCGCCGAAGTTGCTGCGACGAAGGCTATGCCTCCGAATCATCCGAGGGCTCCTCCCTACGGGCGCCGTCCACCCGGAAGGAACGACCGAGGCGATGGTGGTCGCTGGCCGGTGGGCCGCCGCGGGCCGGCTGGTCGTGGCCGGGACATGGCCGGCCGTGGTGATGGTCCCGGCCGTGGCCAGGCCGGTGATGGACGTGGCCCAGCCGGGCGTGATGGTCCTGGCCATGGCCAGGCTGGAGATGGGCGAGGACTCGGCCGCCATACTGGATTGCAGTAAAATTGTCCTGGTTAGAATTCTGTCTGCTACTTTGAATGCATCAACTTTTCTGTACTGGTTTGTTGCCTTTTGTTTTGTTCTGGTATGCATGATATGGAAGGCAAGGGTGGGTAGCCTTCTGATTGCTTGACTTGATGGCTAGATTTAACTTTTTTATGGTCCCCATGATAAAAGGGCACAAATGTGTTGTTGCTTCACTTCATCATGACAAGTTTCCGTGATGTGTTCATAAGATTGGATTGTGATCTAGTGATGTGCTCATGTTCATCCCAGTGTCATGACCGCCACGGCACGGCTCTTGTGTTGTCGACTTGTCGCGGCTTTATTTCTAGGCCAAATCCCCGTGCTTCCCTACCTATAGAGTAGCAAGGCACCATTTGAAACAATATATCATCATGAATATTGTTTGGAGGTTAGGTGGTGTGAAAGTGTCGTGTATCGTAGCACAAGGCGCAATTTGCGTGATCTTGGAGGCTATGCCATGTGTGTTCTGAGTTTTCGTATGAACCCATGTTTCCTAAAGGATTTCATATCAACCTTCCATTTTTACACCTGATACTTTTACCGAAGATCCTGGAAGTGACTTGTTAATGCTTATTAATTCATCATGTATAGCAAGCCTTCATCTGAATTACGACATGCTTATCATGGATTCCGTCATTCCCAAATGTTCATATGGTTGGATGTAGCATTCACACTGTACTATCTCTTCCCATGGGGCTGGCGGCAGCCAAGGTGGTGCTGGCCAAGGTGGCGCGGGCCAGGGACGTGGCCAAGCGGGTGATGGCAGTGGCCAAGGAGGTCCAAACCAGGGACGCATAGTTGGAGGAGGCAGAGATGATGCCGCTGGTCCAGCACGTTTGTTTCAGATGTTTAATGGCAGTATGTTAGAGTTTTCTTGTTAGTTTTGGTAACTGTCATGGCAATGATTAGCTTGGTATTGGAGCACACTGCGCAATTTGTGTGATCTTGGAGGCTATGCCATGTGAATCTTAATTTTTCGCATCAACCCGTGTGTTGTAAAGGATTTCATACGACCTCTCATCTGAATTGTTAGCTGTATGCCATGGCTTCCCAACTCTTCAAAAAGAAGTAACCTGACTAGAATGTGGTCGGGTGCAGTACCCACACTGTGCTGTCATTTCACTGTCAAATGTCAATTATATGGAGAACATTGCTTTCGGATGCTTAATGGCAGCTTGTTAGAATTTACTTCGTAATTCACTAATTCTAGTAACTGTCATGGCAGCGATTAACTCGGTACACATCTGATGCATATGGTTTTTCAGGGCGCGGCGATGTTCATCCAGACGAACCCGACCCTAGCGTCATACGGCATGGCGGTGACGTCGCAGACGACGCGGTGGCCCTTCTTCGTGTTCCTCGCCGGCGCCATGTTCTGCCTTCTGAGCAGCAGCGCGTGCCACCTGCTGTCGTGCCACTCGCACAGCCTGAACGTGTTCCTGATCCGGCTCGACTACACCGGCATCGCCGTCATGATCGTGGTCTCCTTCTTCCCTCCCATCTACTACATCTTCCAGTGCGAGCCGCACTGGCAGGTGGTGTACCTGTCGGCGATCACGGCGGCGGGGGTGGGCACGGTGTACGCGCTCATGTCCCCGCGGCTGAGCTCGCCCCGGTACCGCGCCCACCGCGCGCTGCTGTTCGTCGGGATGGGCCTGTCGGGGGTGGTGCCGGCGGTGCACGCCGCCGCCGTGAACTGGCACGAGCCCCGCCGGAACGTGACGCTGGCATACGAGGGCGCCATGGCGGCGTCGTACCTGACGGGCACGGCGTTCTACCTGACGAGGGTGCCGGAGCGGTGGAGGCCCGGCGCGTTCGACCTCGCCGGGCACAGCCACCAGATCTTCCACGCGCTCGTCATCGCCGGCGCGCTCGCGCACTACGGCGCCGCCATCGTGTTCCTCAAGGCCCGCGACGAGATGGGGTGCCCGGCGCCCAACTGACGCCTGACGGGGAGCGGCGCATGGAGTGGATGGAGGCTGGACTCTCTGCCTCTCTTGGAGTGAAAGAATTCGTTTTGTTCTACACCTTTACTTACAGCAGCAGCAGCATCAAAAGTGTGCAATATTGATCGTTACCGTCCGTGAAATGAGAGTTGATGGACTGTCGTTAATTACATATTCGTTTCAATTTGTACATAGAAGAAGCTTATATGATTGATGAGTTAATCGATTCTTTGTCAGCTTGAAGATCATGCAAATCCAAAGGGATTTGATCATCATGCAGGTAGAAGCTAATTCATGTTGCTTGCCACGTTTGTCGTTGGGATCGACACGTCGTCATCTGGCGTCTGTAGTGAGCAGAGTGACGACGCGAGCAAGCTACTGCATGTTTCCAGTATGCAGTTGCTTTCAGGTGGAGTAGCCAGCCAAACGAGACCCTGACCCTGTCCCTGTATTGCAGATGTGATGAGAATCTGAGATGCCAGATGGAGCAGTCAGCACAGCGGTAGAGGAGGGAGGGAGATACGGCGCTCACCGGCCGGCGGCCGGAGTCATAGATGGCGGACCAGCAGTACCGGGCCGCCCAACAACCGAACGGAGACCTCTGTGGTTGCGTGCAGGCCGCGGCGGCGGTGTCCGTCCGGCGCAGTAGATCACCCGTCCTTTCGCGCCATTTATTCGCCTCGTTCGGCCAGCCACTCCCACCCCACCGGCGAGGGCTTTTCGCCGCCGATCGATCGAATGCACGTCGCCGTCGGCGTCATTTCGTCAGCCGGGACGACGTGACGCTGCCAGGGCTGTCTCTTACCGACCCAATCATGGCGCGACGGCGAAGGGTTCCTGCCACCGCGCGCCGCCCGCCCGTGCGCTGGATGCATGGGTTGACTGCGAGACGGCGCCGTGGCCCCGCGTGAGCGTGACCTGCCCGCGGGCAGGCCAACGGCTCCCCGCGATTTCTTCCTGTTTCTGTTGCGGGCCGCGGGCAACGGCTCAACGACGGAGCGACGTTGCTAACCTTTTTTTTTTTTGGAGTAAGCGGTCATCTGTTTTTCAATGTGTTCGGCTTTATTTTGGGAACCTTCTTGTGTTCTTCTAAGTTTTTCTACTGTTCTATTCAAAGGACCATCAGACCCATTGATAATCTCTATCTATCCATACGTACCAAGAGAAATTGTTTGGGAGACTGATGCCTTGTCGATTCGAATCCTCATTTGTATTTTTTGTAAATTTATTTTAATATTTAATCGGTGCTATTGTTTTCAGTGGTATGTGATGTGTCTCTGGACACTGAGACAACTATGATGACTTTGTTAATCTTGAAATTTACCAATCTAGTCTTTCAAATATACTCATACGTGTATTATTTATAGAGGTGAACGTGCAAACTTGTAAGTGTTATACGTGTACAGGTATTTAAAAAAAATAGAGAGATTGTTTAGAAACATAGCTTATTTTTCCATCTGAAAACATAATTTATTATTTTCATCTTAACACGTGTGTATAGGGCATGTTTGGGACTTGGGAGAGCTCCACCTCATAAAAACCAGCTCCAGCTCCAACAACTCTACATTTTCAGCTCCACTCCATCTACTTTAATTAATATGGAGCTGGCTCAATATGTTTGGCTATAAATGCAACTCCAGCTCTAGAAAATATAGAATTTAATGGGAGAAATATCTTTTTTTGCCATTGCATTGATTTTGTTGGTCCGTTTTTTTCGTGCTGCTGCAACACGCCGCTATGGTGTCAGAAAAAACGACCGAAAAAAGGGGGGGGGGTCCAGCTCCAATGCAAATGACGTGTACTCCATTGGGAACAAACAGGCCATGCCCCCAATGGAAACCTCTGGTCATGATGAAAAAGGGTGAAATATTGCCACCAATTGCAGTGACTCCACCGAGGGGAGGGTTTCGCAATAATGGTAGTAATAAAAGCACAATTTCTGTAATTGCAGCAGAGCAGAGTACCGATTGGAGGGTCGAAGGATCAATGACCAAGGTTGGCCAGGACATCGGACAGCAGGCCGCGGCTGGCCAGGCCATAGCCGCAGCCGGCCAGGCTGACGGGCCGCTGGCCACGGCTGGCCAGGCCGCAGTCACTGCTGGCCAGGCCGCAGATGCATCTGGTCAGGCAGAAGGGCTGCTGGCTGTGGCGGGTCAGGCTGCTGCCACTGGCCAGGCCGCAGTAGCCTTTGGCCAGGAAGGGCCGCTGGCCGTGGCTGGCCAGGCTGCAGCCGCTGGCCAGGCCGCCAACGCTGGCCAGGAAGCCGATGGCCAGGCCGCAATCGCTGGCCAGGCCGCAGCCGTCGCTCTGTCTCTTATACACATCTAGTCGAACCCTTCCGGCAGCTTGACCACCTCGTCACCGTGGCTCATCCACACCGTCTGGCGCTTCCCGGTCTCCGCCTCCGCGTACAGCGCGGAGGACGGAGCCGTCACCTCGATGTCCATCTTCCCGTACTCCTGCCGCTCCCCGGGCTCGACGGCGCCGCCGAGGGTCTGCACGAGCAGCTGCATCCCGTAGCAGACGCCGAGCACGTGGGCGCCCGCGCCATCAGCGAACTCCAGGAATCCCTCGGAGAAGGTGGGCGCCCCCTTGGCGTGGACGGAGTGGGGCCCGCCGGAGAGGATGATGGCACGCGGGCGGAGGCCCTCGAGGGAGGCGAGCGGCGCCGTGCCGGAGACGCAGAGGGAGAGGACGCCCAGCTGGCGGACGCGGCGGGTGATGAGGTGCGTGTACTGCGAGCCGTAGTCGAGGATGAGGACCAGGTTCTCGCCGGAGCCGGCGGACGCCGGGAGCGCGGAGGCGGCGGCTGCGGCGGTGGAGCCCATGGCGGCGGGGGGAGGGGATTAGGGTTTCGGTGGTTTGGGGTTTAGGAGTCGGGATGACCCAGGAAGGCAGAGGTTTCACGGGTATTTAAGGATGGGTCAACTGACAGGTTGGACCGCGAGGGGACGCATACAGACATTGAGATATTTGGCCATTTGGGTTGTTTGGATGCACAGGAACGTTTCACGGGTAGTTTGAGATATTCACGGGGGCTAAGAGCAACTTCAAGAGACTCTCTAAATTCATTATAATTGCTAGTTTTAGAGATTTTGATTGAAAAGATATCTTCCAACAGCTTCTTTATTTGGTTACTTTTTAGATTGCACACAAGATAGAAAAACTATTGAAAAACGGAAACATATAGAAAACGATTTTTATACAAATGACTCTCTAAACGAGGATTTAGAGAGTGGGGGTTTAGAGAGACTCTTGAAGATGCTCTAACGTTTCAAACAAAAAGTAACCAAGTAGTTTATTTTTTAATAAGGTAACCATGTGTCCGTAACCAAGGGCCTGCTTGGTTGGATACCAATTTGTGCCAAGCCAAAACCATGGCAAGCCAAAATTTAGGCCAGCCAAAACCAAGGTAGGCCAAAGTTAGGGCAGGAAACTTAGGTCCTCACTTGGTTTAGTGCCAAAATATGGTAGTCAATATGTTTTCCCATTGTAAGCTTCAAGAAGTTTCTAGGATCTAGCCATGATTTTGGCTACAAATATTAGTATGCCAACTTTTGGTAGTGAACCAATTGGTAGCCAATTTTTTTTGGCATGCCATGATTTTGGTTTGGCATATATTGGAAGCCAACCAAGCAGGCTCCAACTGACGATACACCCCGACCTGGATACACCGATGACCGATACATCTAAAAAACGTTATGAAAAAAACAAGAGAATACCATATAAAATTGTGGCGTGTGTTGTTTTACATCTGTGAACTGTTGTCTAGAAGTGTTCTCGGATGTGAAAAATTTTGGATCACCCAAGATTAGGTGAATCTCGGAAATTTTGGACTTGGTTTTAGTTATTTGATCGGGCAACAAATTTATTTTTAAATAAAATTTGCCTATGATTTGATGTAAATTTTTGTATTCCATCCATATTCGTTTGATTTTCTTTCCACAACTTTTGACCACTTAAAACTTTAGTCCAAAAATACAAAAAAAAAATAAGTTAGGCTTAAAGTACAACAAAGTTAGGTACAAACAAAATAAATGATATTTTCATATTTTTTTAGAAAAGACGAATGGTCAAATATTATGAGAAAAAGTTAATAATGAATAGTAATTTCAAATGGAGGTAGTAGTAAGCACTCTTAAGCCCCTTTTGGTAGCGCTCTTGATCTGCTCGGCTCTTGCTTCGCTCCTGGCTCTCTATTGTTGGCACTCGTTATGGCTAACATATAAATCCATAAGCGGACGTATACTAATATAGCTAACATTGAATTCGTCAGAGTAAGCAATTCCTACCTCAGGGTGATACTGGAGCCCAAAAAAAAAATGGTTTCGGTACAACTGTACAAGAGCCATGTAGACTGCATTCACCAGGTAGTGACCGACACTGTGTCACTGCCTTGTCGAATTAATTTGTTAGTGACTTCAACCTATACGATGTGACTTTGTCAACAATTCCAATCATTTTTTTTGAGAAACACAATTCCAATCAGTTGCCCGTGCCAATCACACGTTGCGAAATAGTTTCAACATTGTTACACGGTAATAAACTGAACAAGTTGTTGGACTTGGATGGCGTGGGCTGCGATGATCAAAACGCATGGGCTCACTGGGCCGTGTGGAGAAGAACGAAAGCCTTTCACGATTCACGAGGGGAGGAGAGAGAAGAGGGAAGGAGGGAGTCGGGACACCAGAGCGTGCGGCGATGCCGGAGCTGCCGGAGGTGGAGGCGGCGCGGCGGGCGCTGCAGGCGCACTGCGTGGGGAGGCGCATCGCGCGCTGCGCTGTGGCGGATGACGCCAAGGTGGTCGTCGCGGCCGCCGGCCGCGCGGCCTTCGAGCGCGCCATGGTCGGCCGGACCATCGTCGCCGCGCGCCGAAAGGGGAAGAACCTCTGGCTCCAGCTCGACGCGCCGCCCTTCCCGTCCTTCCAGTTCGGTCAGTATACCTGCGTACTATGTATCCGCCTAGGGTTGGTTAGTCTTTGCTACCACTAGCTTCGGGTGCCCGTGTCTTGCTGATAAACCTGTTTTATTATCTTATTGTTCAGAAATTGTGTCAGTTATAAATTTCCGCATTTAGTTCGTGCTCCTACGCAATTGTACAAGATCACTATGCTAAGTTGTGATCTGCGTTGAATTATAATTATGCTTAGCAATCTCACTAGTTCTGCTGGTTTGCGTTTCTCTAACTCTTTATCTGTTCCAAATCACTTTTAGGTCTTTAGCTTTGTTCCAAGTCAAACCTCTCAAAATTTGACCGAGTTTATAGAGATTTGTGAGGGTTTGTAACAGCTTTGCTTTGTATTGCAGGGATGGCAGGTGCAATATATATAAAGGGCGTTCCTGTTACAAACTATAAGAGGCAAGTGGTCTTTTCTGGTTCATACTTTGTGATTATGCCAGCTTAGTAATATGTTGTTAGGAATAATTATTGGCATGGTTGCAGATCGATTGTCAATTCTGAAGAGGAGTGGCCGTCCAAGTACTCTAAATTCTTTGCTCAGGCAACGAGCCCAAACACAAAGATTGGTTATCATAAATCTTTTTTAGCGCAGTGCTCATGATCTTACTGGTAATATGTTTCTTTTGGAACTGTGCTTGTATAGAATGATGAAATGTGATACAAAGTCGCTTTGCAAACTTTTGGACACTGTTGTTTGTTTGAAGAATGATATTTAGTAAGCAAGAAATGTTTTCTGGCAAAATATTTCTTCAGATGAGCCAATAACTACTCATTTGCAAAACATATAGACAGTGGCTATTAATGTCCCTGCTTGCTAAGCAGGACTTAGGGCTTGGGTTTTTGGTGATAAACTAGTTTAATAATGAATAGGCTCATGGATAGCTAGCAAAGTCTTGGATTCTCCCACTGGCTAATCAGATGGATATTTGGGAGACATGACATGCAAGTTAAAAAGAAAAATGTATTCTCTTGTTGTTCTTCACCTATGATGACTATTTTATTGTTTTTTAGTTCAAACATTGAAAGAAATTGTAATGTTAATCTCAATTCAGTATCATCCTGTCCTGTTTTGTAAAACTCAAAAGTTGGCTCGGGTGATGTTCATTTTGAACTTTGTAACCCTTTTTGCATTTACAGCTTGATGATGGCTTGGAGTTTTCCTTCACTGATAAAAGACGCTTTGCAAGAGTTCGTTTATTCGAAGATGTAAGTACTTTCACAGGTTCTTTCTAAATTATCTGAAGATTACTTTCTATCTATCATCCAAATTTTCTCACATTGGTAATGCTTGCAGCCTGAAACTGTACCCCCGATTTCTGAGCTAGGTCCAGATGCTCTCTTTGAGCCAATGTCTGTTGACAATTTTTTGGACTCCCTGGGTAGAAAGAAGATTGGAATAAAAGCTCTTCTACTTGATCAGGCAGGTGATCGGCATCCACCCTATATAAGCTTTGCCTCAACAAAAAGTTTCCCTGCAATATACACACTTGACTTGTTGCACTTATTATAAAATGAGCAGAGCTTTATATCAGGCATTGGTAATTGGATCGCAGATGAGGTGCTTTACCAGGTAATTTAAGTACTACAACAGGTGGTGTAGCTTGAAAATGTAGCAATTAAATTTGATCTGTTTCCATTTTTTCAGTCAAGGATCCACCCATTACAGGTTGCTTCAAATCTATCTAGAGAGAGCTGTGAAGCACTGCATCGAAGTATCCAAGAGGTGCATCTAACTTAGAGACTGCTTTTAGGAATTGAATTACATTCTACTGAACTAACCTTGCAGAATACATACATAAGTCCTGACCAAGAATTTACTAGGTTGTGAAATATGCTGTTGATGTTAATGCTGACCTTGAGCGCTTTCCAAAGGAATGGTTATTTCATCACCGTTGGGGCAAGAAGCCTGGTACAGTCAATGGTGAGATTTCCCCCCTGAAGTTTGATCATGTTTTTCATGAATGGGAAAAGTTTGCTGATATCTGTTTTTTGTGTGATGATGTATAACAAATCAAACATGTCAATTCCAATCCATGTGCACTAGCGGATTTTGATTCCTTCTGAGAATTTAACGAGTTTCTGGCCCTTGCAGGAAAGAAGATTGAATTCATAACAGCCGGTGGCAGGGTAAGTGATTGTCCTCTCCAGCACTGGACCTTTAGCTATTGCCAGACTTATCTAGCTTCTGATATCTACTCTCTTAACTCAGACTACAGCCTATGTGCCAGAATTGCAAAAACTGACTGGAACCCAATCCAGCAAAATGGAAGCTGCTAACCTGGAACAACTGTCAGAGAATGGTGATGCCAAGGATTCAGAGACTGATGGGGAAGATGCAGATATTTTGAAGCCAAAAAGGCGAGCCGCAACCTCCAGGGCTGCCAGGGGACAGCAAAACAAAGGTACCATAGGTGCCAGTTCGAGAAAAGCAAGGGGAAGTGGTGGTGGCAGTAAGAAACCAAGTACAGATGTTGAGGCCGCGGAACCGAAAACGGTCCCCATTAGCATCGGCAAGCAAGGTTTGGATCAACCCAACAGTAATGCAGTCGATAAATCAGATCAGGTTACAAGAAGATCATCAAGGAAAGTGAAACCCCGTAAGTAAATCTGAACAAGTTAGCGAGGAAACAGTCCATTAGTCTCTATGGAAATTTGCAAACAGCATTTT